>JARFXV010000740.1:0-600000 GCA_031761425.1 Cosmopolites sordidus | reverse complement strand
TATATATATATATATATATATATATATATATATATATATATATATATATATATATATATATATATGTATATATATATATATATATATATATATATATATATATATATATATATATATATATATATATATATAAATATATATGATTTTTTAGTGTGTCCAAAGTCATCATGAAACGTTTGACAACAGAGCAACGCTTGCAAACTGTACCTATCAAGAAATTTATTATCAAAATCAGTGTTCTGCGCGCAAAACTTATAGAGCACTGAAAGTGAATTTTATGATGCGCATAAAACGTATTCGCCGAATTATCGACAGATTCCGAACGCATTTCACTCTGCTCGATATTAAAACAAAAACAAGACAAAAAACCTGTGCGTTCCGAAGAAAATATCACCGCTGTTTCTGGTAGTGTTGATGAAGATCCAAATTTATCAATTCGTCGGGCTTTGTTATGCGAATACGTGGAAAATTTTGCGTAAAAATCTTGGCTGGTGCCTTACGATTCAGCTTGTCCAAGAACAAAAACCGCAAGACCATCGTTTGTTCAACTTGACTCAGGATTAGCGACTAAGCTCATTTTTGGATAAATGGTTACGTTAATAAACAAAATTGTCGCATATGGAGTGAAAATAATCCGCAAATAATCCGACAATTACCGTCGTATCCAGAAAGTGCAGTTGTACGCCGGTCGCATTATTCGGTTGTATTTCTTTAAAAATCGAGTTGTATAGCACGTTACCGTCAATAGGGATTATTACAGAGCGATGATTAATGATTATTTAATTCCGAATTTTAATGGTATTGATCTGGAGGAGATGTGGTTCCAACAGGACGGCTCCACATGTCATGCAGTCAACTCAACTTCGATTCATACAACACTCGATTTATTTAGGGAACAATTCTGTCGAAGAAACGAACTTGTTAATTGGCTACCAAGGTCATCTGATTCAACGCCTTTAGTTTATTTTCTTTTGAGTTATGTTAAATCTTTAGTATCTGTTGATAAACCAGCAGCTATTGATGCCTGGGAAGCCAACATAACTCTGGCAATTGCGGACATAAGATTGCTTGAAAAAGTGGTTGAAAATTGGATTGACAGAATGGCTTTGTCATTTAATTAATGCACATTTTCAAGGCATCTAATTTGGTTGTTGTTTCATTTGAATTTAAAATTCGGACGCACGGTAAAAAAATTATCCTGTGTATGAACATGATGACCTGTGTATGAACCTGATGACAGATCGAGTTGGCATTCATTGTTATTTCATTCATTAAAACATTCCAGTCTACCCTCGTAAAATCCAACCACACAAAAATAATACAAACACCAACGAACCAAACATTCTCCTGATTGAGATTCATCACAAAATACGAACGGAATAGGACGAGTGGTGAAAAAATAACGATTAATCTGATTCATGACCTCGCCGATGATTTCTTGGAAATCCCGATTGGGGTTTCGTCATCTTCTTATGCAACCAAATATTTTAATAACACTCAACGGTATTTACTTTCCTTACTACCGCATAAACAACTGAGTATTAATTTGTGTACTGGTCATATCAAAAAATATCGGGGCTGGTTCGTTTGGTTCGTTAAGATATTTTGCTGGTTGACCAAGAAGCGCTACATTGTAGTAATTTCGTATATTCTAATGATTTCATTCACGATGTTTGGATTAAACAAATAACTAACTATTTTCGATATCATTTTGAGAGCAGGTTTAGTTTGAAATGGAACTAATGGTCAATTAGAATAATACTTACCATTCTTCGTGCCACCATCAAATTTACTATAAAGAATAAATGGATGCACTAGTCAACCGTCCTTTCTAAATATTTCGAATCTAAATAAGAAATCCAACCATTCAGAAACAACTAAGAAAAGGATACTCAGATCTATACTAAATGGCATTGAAATTGAAATACCAAGTGTGATTGTAATATAAAATATAAATTAGGGAAAAGTATTTTACCAAGCGGTTTGTTCTCAATTTTCGATTAATCGAAAAAGTTATATTCTGCAGCCTGACAATGCAAGTCCATAGTGCTGGGACTACTCCCTTAACCACCGTATTCTCCTGATGCTGCATCGTCAGATTGCTATATTTTCAGATCAATGGAATATTTTCTTAGTGGAAAAAAAAATTCTACTGCGACAGCTTTCAAAACTGCATTCAAAGAATATTTTACTTCAAAATCACCTGCATTTATTGGACCTGCATCTATTTTATGGAGATTATATTTTAGATTAAAAGTGTATTAACTATTTAAGAGCGAATTTGAAAGCGAATATTGTGGAAAACACGAGTTCCAAAGTCTAAGACTTGAAATTCGGTAATTGTGACAAATGATATGTAATATGTAATTGAACTATGAAATCACAATTTGAAAACTATTCACCGTCTAGTTTTTTAGAAAAATGAGTTAAATAGCTAAAAAGAGAAATTATTATGTATGGCATTTTTGAATTTGAGGTTAAAAAAAAGTTATTTTTCTGAATTTTTAGAATGCATATTTTTAATGAATTAATTGAATATACATTTTTTATCTTGTAGCGTCAAAATTCTTATACATATACACAATATACACTGATGTTCGTTGTGTGAAGAGTCACGACATTTCCCCAAAATCTCATTTGGCATTCTCAAGTGTTGTTCGCTTCGAGTTAAGAGTCCAACTCTTCAGTTGGAACAACACTTGAGAATGCCAAATGAGATTTTGGAGAAATGTCGTGACTCTTCACACAACGAACGGATCTACAATTAGAGGTATAAGGAGTAACTATTTACCCGTGGTATTAGCGGGTAACTATTTTAAGTTTTAGGAAAACAAAAAAATTACATCATT
Organism: Cosmopolites sordidus; assembly: GCA_031761425.1. NCBI lineage: Eukaryota > Metazoa > Arthropoda > Insecta > Coleoptera > Curculionidae > Cosmopolites > Cosmopolites sordidus. The sequence goes on along the minus strand of JARFXV010000740.1, from coordinate 597,151 downwards.
ATTTTGACTGATAAGTATCGCTAGTACTTCCTTAAATAAAAAAAAATTGTATACAATATCAAAAAACATTACTTGGGGGTACCCCTAATTTATAGGAAAAAAATATGTTAATTAAAAGTGGCATTGGCACCACGCCAGTGCTAAAGAAGGTTAATCAGACACAATTTTCTTTCGTACACAATTTTAAATAACCTATTCTGTGTCTGTAATGTTTTTTTTAACTCGTTTTCAGTAACTGGTGCCAGTATTTAATTGTCTGTGAAATAGGTACACTAAATGTAATCATGACACATTAAATAGTACCAGATTTATGTCTGGGAAAGAGGAAAATATGGTTAAGACAAAATAACTGATGTAGATTTAAAAGACCAAAAAAGAAATAAATGAATTGGTTGCGGGGCTTGAAAAAATAAACTAAACGAAATGTTATATCACTTGGCACGTCGGAAAAGTCCGAATTTAATTGGGAAAGCAGAAAAACTCTTACGGTTAAGGCACCATTGATATATTGGGTATATAATTAAGTTTTAATGCGCTTTCATTGTCGATAAACATTCGTTACTTTATTACAAACTGTTGCACAATATTTACACATAACCGTTAACAGAACTGTGAAAATAATAAGAGAGAATTATCAGACTTTTTTATGAAAGATATCTCTGGTAGATTCAAATGAATGAAACGACTGTGTCTCCATGCAGTCCCTACTAGAAAATACATAGGGTTCATTTAATTATGCAACCCTCGCGAGTACTTTCGTCGTGTTTCATCATGATATTGTACGACCACGTCTTTCAATCAGGTGTCGGCAAAAATTGTTGAGCCTCAATTGGGATTTTTTACCCCATCCATCTTACTCACCGGACATCGCACCAACGGACTATCGTCTATTCGGCTCCCTCCAACATTGTTTAAATTGTAAATCTTTTAAAACAGAAGGAGAGGAGAAAAATAACTTAAGATATTTTTAGCAATAAAATCATTATGAACCTACAACTACATCTCTGCCCATATTAATGTGACCACTTGAAATAATTGAGTAAAATCACTTTTTTTGCTTGATTTTTAGAAAAATGTGTGTGTTTAAATGATAAATTACTTAATATGTTAAAGACTTCTTTATTACACTGATCACTTAATACATTAATACAAATAAGCTAACAAATCTATATTTTATTTAATATTTTGTATTACCGCCCTTAGCCTCTGTGACTGCACGTACTCGTCGAGACATACTTCAAATGCAATTAAGGCACATGCCTTTGAGGTGTTCATTATGATTCCAATGGAAAATTATTGTTTCAGTTAATTCTGTCTTATTTCTGACATTTTCCTTGGCAATTTCATGTTTCGAAAGCTGCTAGACATTCTCTATTGGATGCATGTCTGGTGAGTTTTCAGACCAGTCCAACAACTGAATATTCTGTTTGTTAAAGAATTTTTTCAGCCATTTTGCAGTGTGACATGGTACTTCATCTTGCATGAAAATCATATTTTTATTATTAGAGCACCATTCTCTCAATTGAGGTATCAATCTATTTTCTAGGACCGAAATGTACTGCTGCTGAAATGTAAAGTATCCCACCGACCAAATCATAACTGATCTTGACTGTTTAAAAGTTTTTTATCCTACAGTCTGAATGATATTTTTCGGAAGGTCTCCGTCGAACGTATTGGGTTTAGTTCATTATGATTTGAATGCTGCTTTCATCTCTATAGCAAACCTGTTAAATAAGATAATCAGTTTATTAAAATTTTTAGAATAATAAAAAGTCTTTTACCTTACTAAATATTATCACGTACCTTTTCCCAATCGTTCTCAGTAAAACCTTGATATTTTTTAGCCCATGCTAAACGTTTTTTCTTCATCTGGTCGGTAAGTTTTGATTTTTTCACTGATCGGCGTCTGTTCAACTCCAAATCAACCAATCTTCGTCACACTGTACGAATGGATACATCGATTCCAGCCTCGGTCATTTTATGTTTTATGATCGCATTTGTGGCCGTTCTATCATTTTTGACCATCTTGGCGTAAATACGTAACCCACGAGGAGTTACTAATAGTTTTCTGTCACATTTATCCCGACGATTGGGAGTCAAGGTCAATAACTTCACTCAAATGCACGAGAAAATAATACCCTTGAAATAGCAAACGTACCAAATACCCAAAAATGGCGATGTTCGATAAATGGTTTAGTAAATATTTTTAGTTCATTCAGTAACTCAAAATGCTTTAGAAAGACGCATACCTTGGATTTTGCTTGAAAACCACAAGTGGTCACATTAATGTGGATAGGGATGTAAGTTGACAAAATGTTGTTTACATAAACTATTTGCGTTTCTCTTTCTTTTAAAGAAATCCTTACAAATATACCGGATAACCTGATATTATCATTCAGATATATTTCATCAACAGTTCTGTAAATCTATAATACCAAAATATATTTAATAAACTAGGAAATATATATATATATATATATATATATATATATATATATATATATATATATATATATATATATATATATATATATATTGGCATCATTTTATGCTTCAGTGTATCATTGAAGATCTGCACAGTTTTCAGTGATTTAGACGACGAAAATTAACCATAATTAATTATTTGTCTTCATTCTTCGATTAACTGTTCAACAATCCTGCTACGAGTCCTGATTTCAATTGGGTAAGGTTAGGCGATATTTAACCTTCGCCTTGTACCCTGAGTCGCCTAGTTTAATACTTAGATCGTGCCACGTTGCCAAACCGCAAAGTATTTCTCGATCGATGTATAATCGCAATATATATATATATATATATATATATATATATATATATATATATATATATATATATATATATATATATATATATATATATATATGTCATAATATACTTGAGAATAAAAAAATGCTCCGTGAAAAATATATTTTATTGGATTAATTTTGTACATTTTGTGTTCACCATGACAGTCTTATGGAATGATGAAAAATTTAACAAAATCCATTTACATTTGAAACAAAAAAAAATTAATAATGAGTAAGCCCTCTACGGTTATTATAACACTATAACTCTGGGGTGTATGGACCGAGTTAGATGTATGTCTTCTTGTGGTATGTCAATATTATATCGTCTTGTGGTCTGATCTGGTGGTATCAAGTTTATTTGATGTAACTGGCTGCCAGGACAATTACTCGGGAATTCAATCAGTGCTGTCTTATACACGTTCTATCGGTGATAAATCTGGCAATATCGGTAGTCAGTCTGTTGGGATCAAATGTCACTATTACAGGCAAGGCAAATTTACCTGTCAACCTAACAAGCTCTAACCTTCTACGACCATCATGGCCAAGTAAACAAAATTTCATTACCAAAAGCAAATAGAATTCCATTCCAGGTCTCATTCAATACTAGCTCGGCACTAAGGGATTGGTCTTGTGATACGCTGTAAGAGAATCATCTAATAACGACAATAATTGCGAATACCCATCGCAGATATTGATTAATAAATATTAATTTTATATATCCGTCGACGTTGAACCCTTTAAAATAAAGTACTTTTACTCAAATTTCCTTTCTTTCCTTCCTTAAGACTCTTCTCCCTCTAACCAATTTCTTGTCACCGGTTTTGTTAGAAGTGAGCTCTTCTAATTCACTAATTTTGGTTTGCAGTTTTTGATTTTCTGCTTTCAGCTCTTTATTGTCACCTTTTAGTTCCCTCATCGTGTTAGATAGGATGACCATTTTACGTTGGTGTTGCTCAATGCATAATACTCGGCACTCAATTAATTCGTGGTATAATTGACTTTCCTCTTCTACATCTTTCAGGATGGAACAACTTTAGCAAAATACGAACATTAAATCACTAACCGATCAGCATGCGTTTGCCACACTTTGATCTGCTATCACAGAAATGTACACTCTCTGAAGGCTCAGACTGTACCCCATTATATGTAGTTACCCATTCATTAGGATTTATGTCCATTAATTTCACTCAAGTAATTTTTTTCTTCATTACTGTCAGCTGAAATAGTTCAATCTTATTGGGAACAATGGTTCTATGCTTGAATGGCAACGTTTCAAATTAGTGTAATTATTACTTCAATGTCGTGGAAACCATACTTGCATGTTTTGCACTGAAAACTTAAGACATTTTTCTATTTGCTTCAGCTGCAATTTCTTTTAAAGCAAAAATAACTTATCTCGCTGCATTTTATATCGATATATTTTAAAGAATTGTATTTACCGATAATGATGTGTTATCTAAATTATATGTAAATATGTATAACATTAAAGACCAAGCACAATCAGCTGAATAAACTTCCACGTACCAGTTTCAGACACTTGTGTATGTAATCGACGGAAACTAAACTATCCTATACTTAAATCAAAACTGTATCTCTAAAATAAACAGTTCAGAAATGTATTTTCGTGTAGTTTTTAAATAAGTAGGGAGTTAAATTTAGTATGAACTTTAATTATGGTCACCGTGTAGAATATATTTGACATTTTCACAGATAAATTTTACCATTAGCAATACGTTTACAAAAGATATGAGAGATTAAAGATTCGTTTGTATATACTAAACTGAGATAACAACATTTAAATAAGCAAAAAGAAATAGTTTTCATTCCTGTTTGTATATTTTTGGCATTAAATAAACTAAGAGTTGTAACTAAAAATATTATCATTTAGAAATCGAATAATTTGTATGTTAGGACTTTTAAATGAGGCACAATGATAAATACAAGTGATATTCCAGAAATTTTTTATTTTATCTTGAATAAGGAATAATGGCATTATGTTTTGAAAATAATGTCCCTAAATGTCCCCCTCGGCTTTGTCTAGTGCAGGGGTCTCCAAACTTTCCAGCCTTAGGGCCATACTGATTACTCCAGTAAGCCAAAACCGTTTTAATTTTGGTGCCATTATCTATAATTTCTAAACTAGTCGCCGAGAACGCGTCCTAAACGAGCATACGCTTGCTACATTCGCTAGTTCAATTACTATTGTGTATTGTTTTGAATGTGACACTTTACGAAATCTGATGGTCAAGAGCATAAATAGGTAGTAATAATACCCACTATCGCTAACAGATAGTGCTAGTAGTACTTTCGAAAGCGTAGTAACAATTAAACATTCGTGAATTACCTCGTTGGTTCGAGAAAGTTCTGGTATATAGAAAGGCTAGCGAGGCGACCGCGAGTCAGTCTGCCTAGGGAAGGCGAAGGAAGCGAAATTGTCTGTTGTGGAATAAAGTAGTGCGTGATCCCTTTTAAAAAAGACATCTTTGAACCGACGAACGCCCATACGTAACAGTATTCTGATTTGACTTGTTTTTGTGTGTGATTTACTAGTATGGAAAAGAAGCGAAAAATCGACAGTCAATGCAGAACATTTAAAGATCAATGGAACTTTCAATCTTTTGTGATTAAGTCCAGTAATAAGGCGCTATGTTTGATTTGCATTGAAACCATAGCCGTTCTCAAAGAATATAACATTAAACGTCATTATGAAACGAAACATTTTCAAAATTACTCAAAAGATACAAGAAGTTTGCGGACAAAAAAATTTGCAACTCGTGCCAGCTTTCGTGTGGCTCTTAAAATTGCAAAACGTGGAAAACCATTCACCGATCGAGAAATGATCAAAGAATGCCTAATTGCAGTAGCCGAAAAGATGTGCCCCGAAAAGGTAAATTTAATTAAACTTGTCAGTTTGTCAGCAAACACAATGACTCGAAGGGTACAAGACATCGCAGAAAATATATCATCTCAACTTCCTGGCAAAAATATACATCTTGAGTGGTTTTCTCTGGATGGAACGATGTGTCAGATACTGCTCAGGTGTTGATTTTTATTCGAGGAGTAGGTAAAACCTATGAAGTGTATGATGAACTTCTTGATATTGATAGTATTCACGACACGACTACTGGGGAAGATATTTTTAAGGGAGTTGAAAATGCCATTAATAAGAAGAACCTTCGATGGAAAAACTTGAAACATATTATAACTGATGGAGGCAAAAACATGTGTGGTAAAAATAAAGGAGTGATTGCACTTGTGTCAAAGGCTGTAGAAAATAATGGTGGTTCAAAACAATTAGTCTTACATTGTATCATTCATCAACAGTCCTTGTGCGGAAAATGTTTGGATATGTCTAAAGTTGTAAAACTAGTCATATCAGTTGTTAATTTCATCAGATCCACTGGGCTGAATCACCAACAGTTCCGCGAGTTTATTGAAGAGATTGGAGAAAATGACTTACCATATCATACTACCGTACGCTGGCTTAGTCGCGGAAAAAGTCCTTCAATGCTTTTTTGAACTTCAAGCAGAAATCGAAATGTTTTTGAATCAAAAGCACCACCCTCTTACTGAATTACAAAATAACGAATGGCTGTGGAAGTTAGCATTCTATTTCGATTTGACAAAACATATGAACGAACTGAATTTAAGATTGCTATTTAAGATTGCTAGTTGAAAACCAGCTTCTTCCTGATTTATACACTAATATCAAATCGTTCCGGTAAAAAATAATACTGTTTCAATTACAATTACGTAAAAAATGTTTCATACATTTTAAAACATGTGAGATATTCAGCCACACTACTAAGACTGAGTTTCCCATCGATTTTGCAATCGAAGCTTTGAGTTCTTTGAAGATAAATTTTGATATTCGTTTCTCACCCTTTGATGTCATTGTGAAACTTTTCAATATCCTTTTGATACTGACATTGAAACCCTAGCCCCGGAACTTCAAATGGAAATTATTGATTTACAGTGCAGTGATATAATTAAAAACAAATATCAAAACTCATCTTTGGAATTTTATAAGAGTCTTCCACTGGTACAATTTGAATAAATTTGCTCGGGGGCTGTTTTCTGTTTTTGGTACTACTTACTTGTGTGAGAAAACATTCTCCAAAATGAAGTACACAAAGACTGATTACTGATCTAAGTTAACCGTTGAGCATCTTAAATCTTTTTTAATAATTGGTTCAAGTAAAATTGGTCCACAACTACAAACTATTGTCAGTCAAAAATCACAATTACATAAATCTCGTTAGTATTTTATACAAGTGGACACCCCGCGGTTTCATTGGCGTTAATTTAGCTTTTCCGTTCCTGAGGGATTTTCAAGATAAAAATCATATGTGTGATTCAGAATATATACATTTCAAACATCGATATACATACATATACGATACTCTTTACCCCAACATAACTGACCGCCGGATGTTCACTTGTTTATAATTTAGTGGGATTCAGTTCCATTATTTGTTAGTTATTATGCTTAAGTTAAATTTTCTGCTAAATATTATACTTGTCATTAAGCTTTACCGAGCAACTTATCACAGCAGCAATAACAACAATAAGCCATTAGCTGTCGCGGGCCGGATTGATGACACTGGCGGGCCGGATTTGGCCCGCGGGCCGTAGTTTCGAGACTTTTGGACTAGTGGAATGCATTCTGAATACCCAATTTTCGTGGTATATTTTCAATAGTGGCCTGTATGTTCGGGGTTTATTAATGTAAACTAGAATTGGCCATCAATGATCTTGATGGCCAATTAACATTCTCATTTCGCGAAATAATATGCCCAGGAAACATTTTCGCAATAAATCGATTATCTGGCAAGATGTGTTACAAGTCGCCTTGTTGAAAGAAAACATTGTTTACATCCAGATTTATCAGTTCATGCCAAAGATATTTCGTTAGTATATTATATAACATTCACCATTAACAGTAACACCAGCACTCTTCTATCACTCTTTTAGCTCAAAAACCGCACCAAACAGTAACTTTCTGTAGATGATAAGGTAACTCTTGAGGTTCCAGTTTATGATTTCATAATCTTGTAGTTATGTTTGTTCCCAAACCCTTTTAGCCAACTTAAACCCTTCTAACCCTTCTAGCCCTTCTAACTTCACATCTTTGTATATTTGCATGGTGAATTGACACAATGTACTGAAAACAAGTTTGGTCAGTAACAGGTTTAGGTTCAATCAGTGATAACTCTTTAATCCTCTGAAGATTTATATATGTTTAGATATGTTTGCTCACAAACCCATTAAGCCAGAAGTGCGCGTCGCCAGAAAAGAAATGTTTTTCCCAAAGTGGGTGTCGTTTCCCAACTTCCACTTCCTACGCGTTGTTGAATCGTGTATCCTCCCATGGTGAATTGACAGAATGTACTGAACACAGCAGTCTATGAGTAACATTTACACAACAGTGTTGCCGCTATTACATTTCAAATTTTATGACACTCTTATTCGAAAACTCTTTACCATCTAGAATTCAGAAAATAATTGAAAATTTTTGCAGAAAAAATGGCTTCATTTCTTGTCAAGAAGTAGCCAATGATATTGATTCTTGTTCTACAAGAAAGGATAGAAAGCATACTGCAAGAAAGTTTGATAGGTTTTCTTCAAATTGCAATGAGACAACAATCTGAAGTACTCTGCGAGGCTTACGAAAAGATAACGGATCTAAAATGTCATAAGAAGAAATCATCAGCTGTTAATCCTATTGAGAATCCTAATGACATTTAGTGAATCAAAAAACAAATTGTACAAATATAAATTCTTTAAAATCTCCTCTCATAATGAACAAATATATCAAATGATGATAAACGAATTAGTAGAATCAATGCCGAGAGACGTTTGCAGGCAATACATACAATACACAATATTGAGTTTTTGACCATTTTAGAAATTTTTTGGATGTTCAGACATTTTTCCCGTCAAAATTCTTATTTCAGAAACTATTGAATTTTATATTTTTGCCTTTGAATTTTCACTTTCGTAATTGTATTCATATTTTCGTTGTATTACGTATAATCGTCTTTTCGTATCTGTAGAAGGCACTATGTGTCGAAACAATTGGCATATGATTTTCGAATATGGTTGAATTTTTAAATATTTTTAGCTTACTTTTAGGTACTATACCAAGTCATTTTCTTCTTTTCTTCCCAGGCTATGATTCTTTTTGGACATCCAAAGTTCATCAGCTATGCTCTCTATCTATTTGATGTCAACCTCCCCAACAAATGATTTCGTAAAATGTAATTTCCGCTCATATAACAAGAATTCGCCTTTCAAAAATGTATAGTAAAAAAATTAACACTTTAACTTACAATTCTTTAGACTGTTACCATTACACACCAGCTAAAACAAATAGAAAATAAGGTAGGAATCCCGTTCTTGTTAGGAATCATTAAAAACAGAACAGAAAAACAGAAGAACAGTCTTTTTTGTTTATTATTCTTAGCTAGGGAACGTTCAAAATATTAAGTTTCTTCAGTTATGACCAGGTTTACGCTACTAGTACCTTGTCTAGCGCGGTAAGTCGGTTTTCTTAAATAATTTATAATTGGTATATAAGAATTTTCATATACACAATATTTATCCATACTATTTCGAATTGTTTCGATTATTATAACCGGCCGCACGTTTACAAAACAGAAAATGACCCCGTACTGTCAGATGATTTGATATCAATGATTAACAATGAAAAAGCAAAATAAAATACAAAGTTAATCATACATCTCAGCGTATTTCGTTGACCTCGATTGGTCGAATTCAAACCGAAAAACCTATTCCTGTTTACGTTAGTTAGTTATGATAAACAACGATAACAATTACGAAACACTCATCTGTTTTCTGTATGGAGTTTTTGGACGTAGAATATATTGCGATTATACATCGATCGAGAAATACTTTGCGGTTTGGCAACGTGGCACGATCTAAGTATTAAACTAGGCGACTCAGGGTACAAGGCGAAGGTTAAATATCGCCTAACCTTACCCAATTGAAATCAGGACTCGTAGCAGGATTGTTGAACAGTTAATCGAAGAATGAAGACAAATAATTAATTATGGTTAATTTTCGTCGTCTAAATCACCGAAAACTGTGCAGATCTTCAATGATACACTGAAGCATAAAATGATGTCAATATATATATATTGTTTTTAACGAAGAAAAAACTGCAAATAAAAGTTATAATGACTTCAAAAGATAATGATAAAAACGCGATAAGCACAGGTTGGTTTCGGAATATAAATTAGAGAAAATATTGAAGAAAATAAAAAAGCATATATGTAGAAGAGAAAAGAAGACAGTATTGAGAACTATAACTGAATCGAGCCCTATGTATAAGAAACCCAAGAGAAACAGATAGAAAGGCCAGATGGAACAATACAGCAAAGAACCCAAGGTACAATAGTGGAGAAGGCCAATTACAAACAGAAAAAATGAAGAAATATATTAGACCAAGATATATCAAGCAACCTCACCAGTCATGATGAAAGAACAACAAGGACTCCACCAACTTGAAGATGAAATAATTTTTGAGTTCCAACGAAGGGACAGCTACAGCTTCCTATGCAACATTGTTCTACTTATACTATTTTTTCTTCTTTTTTTTCTATTACTCTTGCTGGTATTTTACGGTACGGTACGAGTATTGGCGGATCAATTCTTATCCAAGTCGATTATGGTTGTTACCAAGAAGTTTCTTTTGACGTTGTAGTAGATTGGTCATTGGAGGACTTATAAAATATGCTATTGTATGTCGAAACCAGTCGCCTGAGAGCTAGTGGAGGAAAAGTCTGAACTTGCCGGTCCAGCGTTTGCAACAGAAAGAAGCTCCATTGGCTTGAAATCTGGTCCTGAAGGGGTCGCTTCACAATTATAATTTTCCTCCTTCTCACCTTCCAGTTATTCTAAATATTCGCAACATAATCTTAAGATGCGTCCTGGATCATTATGCCGCTAAAAAGTTAAGTTCTCGCAACTATTAGTATTCAAAAAGAATAGGGTGCATCAAAATTGTTATGTAGTAGTTTTTTCTTAATATTCCATTAATTTGGTATTTAGCATATTTATGTCGGCAAACTAATTCCAAATCATTGATAAATCCTCATGTTTAACTTTGAATATAATATTGGTATAATTCGTATAATCATTCCCCCACCAATCTTCTTTTTATTATTTTTTTTGAATACATTCTTTTAAAAATAATCTGACATCCAACGGTTTTAATTTTCACGAACACAATACGATTCATGGCATCGTCCGATTTTATGAATGGTTCTTCGTTTTCAGATTGGCAGAGCCTTCTTTTGCCTTTTTCGAACCCGTATATTTCGCAACAATGTTATAAAACCGAATGTTATAAAACCACCCAAAGGACCGAATTATTTCGATCGATGAACGACCAACAAGAAGACTTTCAATTGTCGACATTATTTTGGCATTTTGAAGACAAACTTTTTTATCAGATGCTTACCTAGCTTGCAATAAGAACAGAAATGGTCTTGCATTGAGGTACAATACGACGTAAAATTGAAATTGATAATACAAATTTTGATGACGCATCTGTAGCACCTGATTGTAGTACCTGTTTTGTTGACGCACTCTGTAGATAATCAATTGTTATTAATGTGTTGGTAATCTCTATTGGTTTTGAAGTAAATGAGTAAAATTTGACGTAACATACTTTTAAAATGCCACCAAAAAAACAATATAATTAAACAATACAATATTTTTACATCTAGCATCAACTACAATAATGTATACATGCAAATAGAAAATAGGGGTAGCAGGAGGTACTCTTTCATGATCCCGATGAAAGACAGACCTCTTCAGGGAATTGGCAACCCAGCCCCTGCAAGCCTTTAATTTCTCCTGTACCCACCCTGGAAGAATTTTGTCCCACACCTCAAATCCTACCTCTTTCTACTGTTATCCTGGTCCCTATCCTGTCCTCGTGAGCTCAATATCTGGGTACGAAAACAGGTGGCTAGAAACCACATTGCAAGCTCATGGCAACTATTAGATGTCGGACTAGCCCGGTCATCTCAAACCACCCTCTGTGCCATCGGAAAACTATGCGTCTACTATGCCACACCCAAGCACACTGCGTACCTGCCTTGGGTTCCAACAAAGCAGCCTTAACTAACATTCGTGATGAATCAACCGTATGAGACACAATGGTCTGGGGGCTAAGGCAATCTCCGCGGGTGAATCAACGATAGAATCTGAAACACTTTGTCTTTGCACTCAGAAATATTCTAAACGCACATACTAAAGTTAAAGAATATTTAAAATGTTTTCAATACAACATGTATTATGTATTTGATGGAATTAAAAAAAACTGCATATCGAGCAGTGTTTACGCTTAGTGAAACAATGTTTATTACAAACAAATAATGTGGAGCAAGATTATTGATGATTCATACCAATGACACGTTGCAAAAATCGCTTAAAGACAATTTTGGAAATAATTCGATAAATTGTATATTACATATAATATTCACCATATTTTGCTCCTTCTAACTGCTTCACTAAATTCGAGGAGATTCACGACTAAATACAAAACCACTTTATTAAACTTCCCGACGCGCGTTTCGCTAACCATGTTGGCATCATCAGGAGATGATTTAATCTATAAGAGAAGCTATAATCTATAAGATGATTTAATCTATATAGACTGACTAGCTTCATCAGGAGACGATTTAATCTATAGGAGATTAAATAATGTCTGAATGATTGTGGTGTGTTCATATATTTTTTTCCTTTATTTGGGTTTTTCGCCACTATCTAAAACTCAAAAAATATCAAAAATATATGTTCTTATGTAAAGAAAGAATCACTGGGCAAAAAAAACAAACGGAGACAAATTTCTCAGTGATTCTTTTTTGTAATAAATTTGCCTAACTTAAAATTTTAAGGATATAAAATGTTATAAAAAATTTTACAAACTTTAAGCATTCTAAAGAATAACTAATAATAAATAATTCCCGATTCTAAAGAATACAATTAAACACATTTAAATATTTGAATGCACAATCAGTACAATAAACAATCACACAGTAAACATTACCTATATATATATTTTTTTGGTAGTATGTCACTGTCATGAAAATCTATTGTTGTCAATGTAAATATTGTTGACATACACAAAAAAATATATTTACTTGCACTCGTTACTTTATATATTACAAATTAATATAATTTATTTTTTAGTTTAGTTTTGAAAACGGGGGAAGAGTACCCTCCGAAACGTTACCGTTAAAAGTTTGTACAATTTTTTATAACATTTTTATATCTTTAAAATTTTGTTCGTTAGGCAAATTTATTACAAAAAAGAATCACTGAGAAATTTGTCTCCGTTTGGCTTTTTGTTTTTACCCAGTGATTCTTTCTTTACATAAAAACAGGTATTTTTGATATTTTTTGAGTTTTAGATAGTGGCGAAAAACCCAAATAAAGGAAAAAAAATATAGAAGATTAAATAATCTGATGATGCTTACATGGTTAGCGAATCTCGCATCGAGAAGTTTAAACAAGTGATTTGGTGTTTAGTGGTGATTATCTTGTTTGGTGAGTTTATTGTTTTACACCGAAGGTTCCAATAAAAGAAGGTTCTTTTGATACAGTATCAAAACTGTGTCAGTATGATAATTTTAAAATAACTTCATTTTAATTGAAAAGTCATAATTATTAACTCATTGTGCCATGTTCACATAGTATACACAGTGCATCCATTAAGTATCAGTACTTCAGATTTATCTCAGCAACCAGTCACGCAATCTATTGACGAGCGGCGTCGTTTGAAAGCTTGAATATTCCTGAACCTAACGAAACCTACTTTAGTACGATCGGTTGACAGTTGTTGATTTTGTGACATCCTGTATACAAGCCAAAAAATTTTTTGGAATAAAGAGCTGTTATTACATTTAACGTAAAACTCAGTAAAACTGCGTTTTACGTTCTTTTAAAGCGACCTCTGTTTTTGACGGACCTCCATAACTGATGGATTGCAACTATCTTCGCAGCAATTTCACCACCGATAAACGTCTGATAATTTAATAATTTGTTCTACCTCTCCTCGATTCATGCCAACGTTTTCATTTCGAAAACTTGTAGTCTATTAGTCAGCCATCAGTTGTTTTTTTTAATCTTTTCTCAAAAAAAAGTTTTTTTCAAGAAGTGGTACTTTCACAACTGACTCTTTCACTATGAATCTCCTTTTACCTTTGAAACTGCTATAATGTTTTTTTCGTAATTTTTTTAATTCAGTTTTAATGAGAGTGTAATTACATTCAATTAGAAAAAAAAATTATTCTCTGAAAAATTGTACACCCAGTACCTAGGTCAACAGCAAAAAAAAAGCAACTGCCTAAAGACGAAATACAAAAATACAAGCCGAAAAGTGCAAGGGTGGGGGGAATGTGAGACAGGTGACCGAATTCCCTTTGACAATTTTTCCCTTTTCCTAACCTGAGCGTTTTCCGGAAAACACGGAAAATAAACCGGGCCCGACACAACAAAATAAAATTCGAGAATTCCGCTGGATCGATCTTTCCATTATCGAACTGGTTGAATTCGCTCGTTCGTTATCCACGAGTTGATCGGCGTTCATTGAGAACCGATGGCCGTCACTCTTTGGATAAAGGACGTTTAATTCAAGGATCAAAAAAAAAAAGTTTCTTCGATATTCGAAACGATGAATTTGATATGGATTGAAAATTTTTATATCGAGAAATAATCGGTACGTATATTATATGATACTATAAAGACATATTCGATGGGGAGCATTAGACAACAGCTTAATTATTCAATGAAATAACAAAAAGAAAACTTTACCTTGTATATTCACTCGAAAGTTAGGATGAGTACTAGACCTATAACCTAAAATATCTAGAACGTGTTGGACAGATAGGCCCATTGTGCAGTTCAAGAAAAATAATTCGTGTTAGCTTTATTCAGGCATCATAATTTAAAAACTCGAACATTATCGTGCTGCAACTTGATGTTATTCCGCATTTGAATGATCTTGAAGTAACGTTAGAGAAGTTCTACTTTCTCTTTTAATTTTATTCCAGATCATTATAATGGGTTCACAGTATCCCAAAGTTTGAATTTTTTCGAAGTCAAATAACATTTTCTTGCTTTAATAGTCCCACACCACCCTCGTATAAGATCAAGTCAAATCATGGCGTTTTCCGTTTCCGTGCGCTGTTCCTTTTCCTTCGTTAAAGTGTAACTGACAAGAATGTTGTTGGGTGTTGGAGTACGTTAAAACGAGAGATATATCGATTTTGTCCCAACTAATTGAATACATGTGAATAACTCTCATTTTTCCTCCGATCTCTCTTGAATTCACTTCTCAACCATTTTTTATCGCAGTTTCCGGGGATCAGACTATTTTGATGGAAGAATACCGGGGCTTCGTTTTACTCATCGTAGAAGTGAAAGATTTTACTTCGAGATCCCTGCCATTAGACCGAGTACAGTTCTGTGTTGGTTTGATTAGCAGTTTTATGAGTACTCCTTTTGGGACTATTTGGACCCCCAACTCACGGAAGGGTCACTATCACCCCATCATGGCGGCCACTACATCGGGGCTACATTTAAACCCTTTTAGAGGTAATTTCCTTGTTTTCTTTTCTTTTTTATGTTGTTTGATAACTCAACTCTAACTGTGCGTGATCCTCTACCAATTTGCACAGTCTTCTCTGGGATACGGGGGCAAGCCACAAAATTGATTTATTTTTTTTGAATATCCAGTTTTTTTTTATTTAGGGTTATTGGACGAAGCAGAATTTAGGTGAGCCGTACCGCTCCACTTCCCTTACCACTATTGTGGGAAGCCGATATCCATATTTTTTTTCCACTTTTTTTATTTTTTTTTTCTCTCTGTTTTTTTTATTTCTCTCCCTTATTATTATATATTACCTTATATTACCTTAACTTTACCTTTGCCTTAGAGAATGAAAAGACTGATATTTCCGCTTTGAAATATCTTTTGTGTGAGCCTTTTTATTTTACTTTTACTATTTATTTTTTTGGGGGGCCGCGGTGACGACTTAGATGAATACCAGTATTATTGATGTATTATTTATTTGGATAATATTGATAATTTACGTAGTACTATAGCTAGTATGCTTTTGATGAATTTCGCCGCTGTAGCGGTGAGCGGGGTGAACTAGAGCAAACTCATAGAGCATCATGGGGATTTTCTGGCCTATTCCATGACAAGGCCATTGGCGACGACAACCCATCCCTACTCTCCAATTGATCGGGGATAAGAGGTGTATAATTTTCACGCACGCTTAATTGTTCGTTCTGGCTAGCACCCGCTCATCGGCTGTTTATAGTTGTAAACGCCATTTAAAGTCACAACACTTTTTAAATTATAATATACATATTTCCTTTTTCGTTCTACATACCAACGAAGTGCGTCACACCATCAATCCTTTGATATTTTCTAGCTCACTTTTTATTATAAACACTAATAATTATTTTTCTCTTCTTCACGGCCTGAATCCGCACAAAGAAACGGGGTTCGTCTTAAATAACGTTTCTGTTACTCTTCATCCTTCTTCATAATAAAACTGTAGTTTTCATGTTGTTTGACAGAAAGCCGGCCGCGGTGGTCTGGTGGGTTAATCGCCTGCCTGGCAATCCAAAGGTAGCTGGTTCGATTCCAGCGTTCGGATGGGTGTATTTTTAATTCTTCTGTCCGTCTTACTTCCTACCCTACACACACACACACACACGCCCACACATATTCACACCTAAATGTCTGTGATTGTTTCTAGGCAAGAGTGTAAAATCCGACAACAAATTACCCTTCAGTCACGCCAGTTAAACGCTGGGTAAGCCCGGATGCTTTCTGAGAAATGTTCTACGTTGGTCACTCGCCAGTCGGTAGGCTTCTTTATAGACTTATGGGTAGGCGCATAACCAAGGGTTGTTGGTTCCGAACCCACGTTAAGCTGTAGGTCCAGTCGCTAAATAGCTTTAGATGCTGATGCGCCTCTAAACCGTAAATCATTTCCTTTTCCTTTTGTTTGACAGAAATAATTTCAATGAATACTTGGAAAAAAAAGTCTTTTGGTTGTGACTTTTAAATCTTGTTGATCATTAAAAGTGGAAGAAAATAAAGAAAAATTTAGACATATTATGTTTTTTTATTTCCGAAAAGGCATGAATGTTTGACAGACATAAGATAAGATCTGTGATGCGTAAGTGAGACTGTCACTGACGATTCCACGTGCCGTTATAAATCTTCATGCATTGGCTTATTTAATTATTAGCTGTATTTGATTTCCATAACAAGCTAACATAAAAATGTATGATTCTTAATGCTATAGATAGTCGAACATATCACGAACGAAACAGATGTTACCAAGTCGCAGAAATGACTTTAACCCTTTAGGATCCTCAATTAACATTTTCATTATAACATCATCGTTCATCCTAGCCTTGAACGGGTCGCGCCTGCTTTTCAACTGTGTTGCCGCTTGTTGTATAAATGGTAAAAGGTTTGCAGAGGGGTGTTCTTTTTTGTGTAGAATATGATTTCTGTTGATAAATATAAATATTCCATTTCTTTAACTTAGTGTAAAGTGTCGGAAAGAAAAAAAATTTTTTGCGACAAAAAAAATGTCCATTCATTGAAATATTTAATGTATTTCGATTTTTTTTTCAAATTAAAATTTTTAAATACTTGCTGTTTATTTTTGACGTAAATCAAATTGTTGTGCATTATCTTGTTCTTTATTGAAATTTTCATACTATTAGGTGTACAAATATGCTCTGACCTCCCCGAATTAAACAACTATAACTTTATTTTAACCAATCGAATCCAATCCAATGAATCAATGTCACAATACTCTGTGTTTGGTAGGATATAAAAGGTGTGCTATACTTTGAGTTGCTAAAACCCTACAAAACTGTAACTTGGGTATTATCAAGGACAATTGATTCGTTTAAGTGACCAAATCGAACGAAAACGACCATATACTGGCAAGGGAACTCAGAAGGTGATACTGTTAGACGATAACGTACGGCCCTACGTGGCGGCAGCAACCAAAGAACTTATCGATACTTTGGGCTGAGAAGTTCTCTCTTACGCGGCCTATTCTCCAGATATAGCCCCTTCAGATTTCTACCTCTTTCATTCTCTGCAACACCATCTTGTTGATCGCTCTTTCGCACAATAGAAGCGGTCCAAAATTTTATTACCAAATTTATGGGACCAAAACCACAATCGTTTTTCTGAGCAGAGATTCGCTAGCTGTCCGAGAAATGGCAGAAATGTATCGAAAGTGATGGAGATTATTTTCAAGGGTGACATGTATCAATTCTTCTATTGGAACCTTTGCTTTGAAACACTAAACTTGAAGAGATTTACCACTAAACACAAAATATTTGGGGTTTAGTGGTAAATCTCTTCAAGTTTGGTGACATGTATATTGATTTTGTATAAGTGATTATTAATTTTATGTAAAAAAGGGTCGAAATTTATTGGGCTCTCTGGGTTGTATATAGTGTGCGTGCGTGGCAATGTAGACGCGCTGAAGCACAATGTCACACACAAATATTTTCGCCGTGCAGCAGGCACACGAACCATCTGTTGTGTGGAGATGTTGTTGAAGTGAAATTAATATTTTTAGTTTCAAAAAAATACCTACGTGACGTGGCTGTATTGAAATTTATTATTTAGAAAATTATTATTTATTGAGTAACTGTATTGAGTATTATTTATTGAGTAACTTTATTGCGCCTAGCAAGCTATTGATTTTCTTTTTTACATCATCTACAGACAATTCTAATATGTCTGCAATTTCTTACCAGGCATCAAATCTCTTAATTTCATCTTAATTTCAATTTAATTTAAATAAAAAAAAAACAAAGTAAGTTCAACTTTTTGACGCTCGTTGGAATAACCAAATCAAACATAACCTAAGAATATCCCACAGCACACAAAGACGGAGCGGGGCTAACAGCGCGCACAACGAAAATGTTTATTGACTGTGTGTGGTAATTTTGCGTTGTAAATATTTTTGTCGCACGGTAAATACAACGCACATGCAAATTTTTATTGATATGGACCTTTTGTTTTTATTGCTTATATTATATAGTAATGTATTTTTTTCAAATTCTTAAGACATTGGCATCTAGTGACAATAATTTAACTTTATATAACCTATGTTCTACTTAAATAAATTGATACTTAATGTTTATTGTTATTTTTTTTTTTTAAGTGAACACTATAAGAATAAAAGACGAATATGTGGATAAGTTCCATACGCATTGACGCTTTATGAACTTCGAAAGCCTGACAATGCCCCTAATGCCACAAGTGCCACTAATACTACTACCACGATGCTTTGTTACTATCCAAATGAATACTACCACTAATGCTTTGTTAGATCCAATCATTCTTTGTTGATGCTAACATGGTTATCGAAACGCGCATCACCGTTTAACGGTAAACCCCTTCGAGTTTAGTGTTTCACACCATAGGTTCCAATAGAGAAATTCAAATTTAGAATAAAATACAGCCATGGGTACAACTCGATATCAATTTAGCGGCAAAACGTTTGCACTAGCATATTCATCAAAATCGCTTACA
This sequence comes from Cosmopolites sordidus, assembly GCA_031761425.1. Taxonomy (NCBI): domain Eukaryota; kingdom Metazoa; phylum Arthropoda; class Insecta; order Coleoptera; family Curculionidae; genus Cosmopolites; species Cosmopolites sordidus. The sequence goes on along the minus strand of JARFXV010000740.1, from coordinate 577,720 downwards.
TTTATTTAATAAATAAAAAAATCTTTTTTTAAGTTTAACTGTTGTAACTTAAACAGTTTAGCTGTTGAACAGATAACAGTTTAATATCATTGAAAGATCGTTCCTTGAGTTAAATTGCCCTAATGTATGTTATATTTGTTACAGAGAGGCTGTAAAAGGCCATTGGGCCGATGATTTCCGCCGGAGTTGAAGGACGACTGCCCTACATGACCTATTCGGAACCCTGGAGTAGGAACCCTCCTAAGCAGCCACCCGAGGTGTTTCTTAGACCGGCGCCAAAACTACTGCCATCTACCGCCGTCACCAGGTAATAAACCCAGGCCAATATCCAACATCCCAAATCCTCTCATTCCCTTCTACGACCCATCGGGTAACGAACGTCTACTTCACATGCATCTTTTCTCTTCCTCAGATGTACAGAAGAACCGTTACCGTTGTTTCTTCCTTACAGAAGTTATAATGGATCGAGCAGCACGGCAACGTTTCCTAATGGGACCCGGATCGCGCCAACGCGCCCTATCGGCAAATACCCGTCACCTCCGCCGTCGGCATCGCTACCGGTTAACCTTGCGCAACCGAAAGAGGAACGCGATGACCCTATATCACCGTATTCGCCTTACCGAATCTTCCCTCATAGTCCCCAGTACCCTCCGTTTCCTTATACTGCACTGTGTCAACAACCCTACATGATAAGAACACCTCCCTTTCCTCCCACTCCTTTAAGTCCCCAGGAGACGTTTTCTCCAGGTACTCCGACCGCTAGTACCACTGCTACATTCATGTCCCCACCAACAACCTTTAGCCCTCCGTCGACCATCGTCAAACACCACTCGCACAACGCGATCAGAGAAAAACGGACTCCACCGTTAACTCCCACGTCGGTGCCGTCGCTTCCACCAAGTCCCGGTTTCAAAGTACCATCCGGCAAAGAAGGTTCAATGAAGCACCGTATCCTCACACGACCAGAGGACATCGCCAGAAACGCCCCTTTAGACTTGCAGAAACCTCCCGAAGGTCGCAAACGATTAGCAGCAGCCGTGTCACCACCGCGGTCACCAAAAAGAGCGTTGAACAACAATGCGGTACCGGCTAACTTCCAGAAGGGTCAACTGATTCAGTTGGCAAACGGCGAGTTTAAGCGGATCGAGGAGATGCGAACGGAGGATTTTATTCAGTCGGCGGAAAAGTGTCCAGCGTTGCGATTGGCGGAGAGTACCGTACTCAAGATCGAGGAGAGGAGAGAAGGTCACGTGACAATCACCTTGATGTACGACCAGAGAAGGGCTCAGGTGAGTGACGATTTGCACGGTATCCGTTTCGGGTCAGTCTCATGCAAAAACGGGAAACAACATATGTCTACACGCTTGGGAACATGCACTTTTGCATCAAATTACACTAAATCTTGTCTTGTTTTTTTATTGTTGTCTGTCATTTTATTTGTTTCATAAAAATATTAACATATTGATCATACTCACACCCAAATCTGAATTTTAAACTCAGCTTACTACGAATTAATAAACAGGATCAATTCTCGATATTTTGCTTAGCGTTAGAGATATCGAAAAAAAATTATTAGAAAAACTTGTTCGGAATATTATTTTAACCCGACATACCGAGTTTCATAATAAAATTCGCAATTTTAATTTATTCATTATTTTGGTCATTACCCAAAATTATTGTTATTCATTATTTTGGTCTGTACCCAAAATTATTACAAGTTTATTTTTTAATTTGATAATTAGTGTGCCATGGAAAGTAAAAACTTGACACATTGTCAATTTAATAGTGTCATGAATTCAAATATTTCAGTAAAATAAATAGTAAGTAATGTCTGAATGATTGTGGCGTGTTCATATATTTTTTTCTTTATTTGGGTTTTTCGCCACGATCTAAAACTCAAAAAATATCAAAAATATCTGTTGTTATGCAAATAAAGAATCACTGGGTAAAAACAAAAAACCAAACGGAGACAAATTTCTTAATACCAGACAAAACAGACAAGTTATTAATAACTCTCAAACAATTAACCTCACAATTCTTTACTATCCGCAGTATTTCTGACACAATTAAAAGAGTAGTATATAAATACAATATAAGAACGACATTTAAAACAAAAAATACTCTTAGATCTATATTAACAAAAACTAAATCAAACAGCACACAACAAAATACCAAAAATGTGGTTGCGAATCATGGTGCGAATGTGGCAAATTTTATATCGGTGAGACATCTAGACCGTTAGATGTTAGAATAAAAGAGCATAAAAACCTTCTTAGAAAGGGCGATTTTAATAAATCTAGAATTTGTTAACATACATGGGAATCGAGTCATAAAATCAATTGGAATAATTCCAAAACGGTATTAAAAGAATCGATAACAAAATACAGAAGATTAAAAGAAACGGCTATAATTAATTTAAATAACTATAACTGTATTGCTATGCCTTCGGTAGATTTAAATTCAATATGGTATTCTAAAGAATTCAATTCAAAAATATATTTACTTCCTATCTTTTCATAATTAATAGAAATTAATATACTTTATTTTTAGATTCGTTTTGAAAACGGAAGGAGAATACTTCCCGAAAAGTTAACGTTAAAAGTTTTATATATATTTTTTAGACCATTTTTATATTTTGAAAATTTTGTTCGTTAGGCAAATTTAATACAAAAAAGAATCAGTGATAAATTTGTCTCCGTTTGATATTTTGTTTTTACCCAGTGATTCTTTATTTACATATGAACAGATATTTTTGATATTTTTTTAATTTTAGATCGTGGCGAAAAACCCAAATAAAAAAAATAAATAAATAGTACTTACAAAGGAATAATTATTTTATTCTTATGAAAAAACAATTTTTGATAATTGATTAAATTCAAGAAAAAGTATACAACAATAATTTTCATAATACAAATAATTAACTATCAAATGTGATCTCTCTCAATAGTTCTCCGTTTATTCGAATATATTTTTCTATTCTTTTACGATTCTGTTTAGATTCTCGTCTAAGTTCCGGAATGCTGATATCTTGCTTGCCTTATTTTGGCACAAAGTTCATCTCGATTTCTGGGCCTTGTTTTATAAACTTTATTATTCCCTAAAAATAAAAATTGAAGGGTGTAATATCGGGAGACTTCGGAGGCCACAGTTCAAAAGAATTGTTTCTTCCTATCCAGCGCATAGAAAATTTTTGGTTCAACCATTGACTAACAATACTTGAATTGTGGATGGAGGCACCATTTAACTGCAAATATATATCCCGTCGTACATTAACAGGAAGATTTTCAATTGCATCGCAAAATTTCCCATCGAAGAAGTTAACTAAACGACCAGCATACAATGATTCATTAAAGAAAAAAGGACCAATTATTCGGTTTCCTAAAATCCCACACCAGACATTGACTTGGCCTTTACAATGTATAACCCAGTGAAGATTACCTCTGGCCCAGTATCTACAGTTTTGAGACGATATAACCCCATTAGTGGTAAATGTAGCCTCATTAGTAAACATAATCTTCTTCAAGAAATATCTGTCATTTGATTTGATCATTATTACAGTATAAATGATGCAACTATTTATCCATGGAAACTAATTCACAATCTTCATTACAAAGTTAAAATATATTAAACAAAATCTACGTCTTCAGCATAATTTAGCAAAAATTAATATCTGTAAAAAAGAAATAACTAAATTCAAATTTATTAGAATAATCAAATGAAATAATATAATCATCTACAATATACAGATCTATTCATAATGTAAACCATATTCTAAACAAAAACAAGAAAATACAGATTTTCTCAATAAAAAAGGTGACCAAAAGAAGGACAACACGTTATTTTGGTCAGTTTTCGTTATTTTTTATTTGAAATAGACTCTTTGTGAATTAGTAACTTTCTGAAAGAGATTGTTTATTCATTTTTTTCATCGCCAGTTGCTGTTTTGAAAATATACATAATACACGGAGGCAAATCGGGTGAATTTGGGGGATAGTCGAACTCCATAATACTTTTTAACCAGAAAATCGCATACAATCTTGCTTTACAGAAAATTTAAGAATATTAATGAGCTTCTCGATTAACTTTGAAGACGCTTAATGATTAGTTTGATTAATTTTTACCAGTTTTAGAAGATTTTCGTCTTGAACTTGATGACTCAGATCGTGTACTGTCTTGAGAACCCTCTCTGCTATAACAAAATATTACAAGTCACTTAAAATTGTCCTTATGACTTATTCTTTCACTATCTGAAGCAGCACTTTAGTTTGTATGCAGCTAAAAATATAACAAAGAGGATTGCTTCAATTAATTTCCACCGCTTTTGGGTGCTGTATTGACTTATCAGAAGTCTGTTTTAAGTAAAAGAACCGTATACTTTACAAGGGATATTGGAAAAGTTCTTGGCATGATACAGAGATGGCTCAAGGATCGCCAAATAACGATGATATTTATTAGGTATGACTGATTACATAGCTTGCTGCAAAGTTTCACATATACGTTTAGTTCAAGTAAAGTAAACAAGTTTTAACGTTTTTAATTGATTGAAGTGCAAGCTGTTGTAAAGTACTTTGTTTTGAGGGGTTTAATCGATATAAAAGAAATTCGATTTTACTTTAAACAAAAAAGTGGATTGTTAAATTTAAACATAGTCAATGATGTCAATTAAAAATGATGAACGGTCCATATGCCCAAAAGCCACCACGACCGACAAAATCAAAGTTTTTATTGAATATGTGTCGCATTTGTTAACAAATGAGTTCTTTACCATGATAATACACCTGCAAATTACGCCTCTGGTTTTTGATGCAAAACTCCATGATTTACGCTTCGAAGTACTTTCACACTTTTTTTTCAGTACTTTCATACTTTCACGCTCGATTTAACTCCCAGAGAGTACTCTCTCTTTTCAAACTTGAAGAGATAGCTCGCTGGACATGATCACATGATCAAGTGAAAGTTGAGACAACCGCTTTTAAAGCCAAAAGCAGTAAGATAGCAAATTGTACTACAATCAATAAACAAAAACACTGTAAAAGTTTTGCATTAAGTCACTATTAAAATACCTAGTGACTTTTTAAATATTCATTAAACTCCCATATTCATATTGTGTCCGTTTTGTCTTGTCAACCGTTAAATTGAAATCACTTAGTATCACTTAAAAACTGAAATGTCCCTGTTCATATTTATGTATTAATTTAAGATCTAAAGGGTGATTTTTTTACTGCGTCCGAACTTTATATTCAAATAAAATGATAACCAAATTAGATGGTATTTGTTTATAGTATGTGAAATTAAATTCCACGGCATTAACGCTTGAAAACAAATTCGGACAAATGTCCATCGCAGCTACTTTTGACAAAGCGCATTCTGTCAATCCAATTTCCGGCCACTTTTTCTTCGGGGTCTTATGTCCGTAATTGTCCGAATTACGTTAGTTTCCAAGGAATTAATAGCTGTTGGTTTATCGGCACAGACTAAAGATTTAACATACTCCAAAGAAAATAATCTAAAGGCGTCAAATCCCATGATCTTGGTGGCCAATTAACAGGTCCGTTCCTCGAAATCATCAAACCGAATTGTTCCGCCAATAAATCGATTGTTGCGTTGATTGTATGACATGTGGAGCCGTCCTGTTCGAACCATATCTCCTTCAGATCAATACAATTCAAATTCGGAATGAAATAATCATTGATCATCGCTCTTTCATCTACCCCTATTAACGGTAAGGTGCTTTCCAGCTTGATTTTTAAAGCAATACGGCTCAATGATGCCACCGGCCTATAATCCGCACTATTCAATGCATTTTTCTGGATACAATGGTAATTGTTGAATTATTTGCCGATTATTTTCACTCCAAAAGCGGCTATTTTGTTTATTAATATAACTATTCAGTCAAAAATGAACACCGTCGCTGAGCAAATTTTTGCTGTTAAATTCTGGCTCAAGCTGCAATTGATTTTGTGCTCATTCACCGAACGTACGACGCAAACGGTCGGTCTTGCGACTTGAGTTCTTGGACAAGCTGGATCGTGTAAGACACTAGACCAAGATCTTTACCCAATATATTCCACGTAGTCGAATAACAAAGCCCATCTTCCTGCGAACGGCGAAGAATTGATAAATTTGGATCTTCATCTATAATGCAATAGCGGTGATTATTTCTTCTCAATGCAATTTTTTTTGTTTTAATATCGAGCAACGTGAAATGCTTTCGGAATTTGTTGATAATTCGGCGAATATATCGCTCGGTTGGGTGATTATGTGCACCATAAAATTCACAAAGTGCTCTATAAGTTTAGCGCACAGAAGACCGATTTTGATAATAAATTTCGACTATTTGCAAACGAATAAATTTGACACTATAGGGGCGCAAACTCACAGTTTGTTTAACAGCGACCCCTGGTTAAGTTCCGAGGCACTAACAAAATCACCCGTTAGATTTGGTTTGGTTATTCAACTGACTAATATATCCATATAAAATGGATATCAGCGTACATCAATATAAGATCAGTGAATATCAAATCTGGCGTGTTTTACAATAAATAAAAAAGTGGAAAACCATTCAAAATGAAATTATAATTTTTCCTAATAATTAAACGATTTTCGTATCCCATATATTCAATACTAACCACATTAACGTTTAATGTGAAATAACAATCACGGCGTGTTCCAGTGCATGTAGAAAATAGTTATCGAAAAAAAATCATTCGAAAATCTGCAATCGAATCGGATCAAATGCGTTAACAACCGAGATAATACATGTCCATCGATCTCATCTGGGACAGTATCTATTTTGTCGATAAATGTACGTTTTGATTGATGTTGCCGTCGGATTTCCATCATTATGATAATCGTCGTCGAAAGCGTCGCCGTCGTGATCACACGTGAAAATCGACGAGGTTCAAAATTGTGTCGTCCATTTTTGTTTTATTATTATTTTTCAGAAACGTAATAGCAGCAACACTGTTTGAAATATAAATGCCACTCTAGATACAGCAATCTATGCTGTCTTCAGTACATTGTGTCAATTCCTCATCCAATAGGACGTAGAAATTACTTGTATCTACCTACAAAATGGGCAAAATAATTTTTCCGGACGAAGCTCACTTCTGGCTTAATAGGTTTGTGAACAAACGTAACTGCGGAGTTTAGGTCGATGAAAATCCTCAAGTGATTCAGAAGTTACTTGTTCATTTTCGCTTGGGGTTATCATTGTATCTCATTTAAATGTTCTGGCATTGTCATTGACAACTCTTTATATACAATAATTTCAATAATTTACATAGAGTATATGCTCGATAATGTGAACACAAAAAACAAAGTGCTGTTCATATTATTGAAGATATTCATGATATCGATGATCAGAAAAATATACAGGAAGTAACCAGGAAGTATACAATAAACAATCACAGTATTTTGGAATACAACACAACATGAACAACTTCATAATAGAAAAACATCTTTAAAGAGGAAAAAAACTTAAATTTTGAAAAAGTCAGTAATTCATTTCTCTGAATCTTTTTAGTTTTTACGTTAAGCATGACAGCACTTTCATAAATACCTTGAAGTACCAAAATATTCTTTCGGTCAAGAGAATTTTGTTCAGTCCATGTTAATATTAACGCTAAAGCTTTTATAGCATCAGTATGAGATACACTCTGCTGATCTTATTCTAGCTCATATTCGGCTTCTTCATTAAGTTCTTCATCTTCGAAAAATTCAGTTACTGGCGCAGGTTAACGATCTTCATTCCACACTTTAATGCCTTCAGAAAGGTTATCAGGGTTGATTTTATTGAGTGATATAATTGTGCCCTCAACCGTTTCATTATACTCATTATTTGCGGATTATTTAATTTTCCTTAATCTCTCCGACAATGGAATATCTCCTTCATCTGGTTCATTGCATTTTTAAAATATTGCACCAATATTTGCGAATTATGCTGGATGTTGCTTTCTCCCATGCCACTGCTAGATATAATACGGCATACTTTATCGTCAAACGTTTCTGATTTTCGTTTAATTCACAACATTTTTCTACAACAGAGCTGAGAAGGCTTTTTCTGTAGTAAAGTTTTGTTGGTTTTAACACAACATGATCATATGGTTGAATCAAAGGCGTCACATTGAGTGGCATGAACCTTATGAATATGGGGCTAGGAGCATTGTCAAGTAAAAGGAAGGCTCTCAGAGGCAGCCCTTGGGATTTTAGAAATCTTACCTGTAAATAAATAATATAATATACGTTATTGTTATTCATGTAAATTTACATGTACGCAACTTACCTCAGGTACAAAGTTTTCAAAAAACCAACTCTTAAAATTTCTACTGTCATCCAATGATTTTTGGAATGTTTGTAAATGGATTGATGTTTAAATTGCTTCAGTGCCCTTGGATTTCCAGATTTCCCGATAAGAAGTGGCGTTAATTTACGGTGGCCTGTTGCATTCGCGCAGCCTAAGAATCTTTGCATTTTTTTTGGATTTTTTAATCCTGTAGCTGTCCTTTTCTGTCAGGGAAACATACGTCTTGTCGGGATGGAGCTTCCAGAATAGTCCCGTTTCGTCTGCGTTACAAATTTGTTGATGGCATAAATTTCGTTCTTCTATAATTCTAAACAAACAAACCTTGCTTAAAAGGATCGACTAATTCGGGCTGAGATGATAATTTTTAGCCCGTAATTTTAAGAAATCTGATACCATAACGACTTTTAAACATTTGTAGCCAACCGTCACTGGCTCTAAAAGTCTTATTATTACTCAAGCTTAATGCTTTTTCCCATATCATATCGCCAGTAACAGGAAAATTTCGTTCATTTTGACAAAGAAATCATTTATGCAATTCCATTTCCATTAAATGTATGTAGAAGTTTTCAAAGTGTGCCGTTTAGTAGCATTTAAAGTATTGTCTACAGCTTCCAAAATAGCACTCTTTTAATTTTTATCACACATATGGTTAATTTCGCCACACCGTACATTTTAGCCACTGTCGCTATTAACATACATTTTTCGCATTCTTTCAGTATATTTGACTTCTCTTGCAGTGTCAAATATTTCCTCTTTGGTCTGACCAAGTTTATACAAAAGTACACTCACTTCGAGACGAGAACACAAATGCAACAGTTGTTTATTATATAAAATAGGCTATTCGACTGTCACTACAAAATTGAGAGACGAAACACCTGTTCAAAAAAACGCGTGTTCACGTTATCAAGCTTGTACTGCACATTCAATGTCTTCAAGAAGAAACAAACTAGAATATGTTAGAAACAGAAGATAATTGATATAAGTGTATTTAACATTTAATCTATGTTGTCCTCGATCACCATTTGTATGGATTCACACCTCGGTTAACATCTGTATGGATAATCCTGCGATTCGGGGGTCGAAATGCAGCGTCGCTTGTTGCGATTGTTATTTAGATGGATGTGTGGCCTTCCGAGGATAGACTAGGCTTACGTACTGCTTTTCAACAGCCAAAAGTTTTTTAAAGAATTTTATCGACAAGGATTGGCCCCTCAGTCACGCCAGTTCGGGGTTCAGTAAGACTGGATGCCTTCTAAGAGATACTCTATGTTGGGCACTCACCACTCGGTAGGTTTATTAAGAGATTTATGGTTAAGCACAAAACCAAGCTGGTTTATCGGTAGCTGATCCAGCTAGGTCCAGTCGCTAAATAGCCTTAGTAGAGGATGCGGGTCTAATCCTTAATCCTTGCTATCAAGAATTATTATCCCTAATATAGTAATTGTTGAACGACAAATGCAAGAGACTTCTTTATGGAGTTATTTATTGACATTATTTAGTTTCTATATTTATTTATTGTAGTGATGTGTGCACTTAATCAAAAATATGTTAAATGAAATAAAACATCACTGCAATATTTATCGTCTTAAAAAAAGGATATTACATGACATATGTATAGAGTGGTGCAGACGTAGATATCCCATTTAGTCTAATCGCAGATGGAAATGATGAGAGTTAATCTCTTACATTTGCTGGATTTTATATGGAGCAGAACGTCACTGGGTTGATTTTCCTGAAGCTTCTCGAACACTTTCACTTTGGATGTTTTCAGCTGATCTTTCGTTTCGTGGTCTACCTTGTATTCTAGCGTCACTCACAGACCCAGTCTCTAAAAATTTGCCTAGCAATTGCTACAACTATCTTTTGCACGACTTGCACGACACGACGGAAATCACTTTTTTTTTAACTGCTCGACGCACGTTTCGCTAACCATGTTAGCATCATCAGGAGATGATTTAATTATCTCCTGATCTCCTGATCTGGACCAGATTAAATCATCTCCTGATGATGCTAACATGGTTACGACATGGTTAGCGAAGCGTGCGTCGAGTAGTTCAAAAAAAGTGATTTGGTGTTTATTGGTAAATCTCTTCAAGTTTATTGTTTCACACCAAAGGTTCCAATAGAAGAATTGAGTTAACAGAATACTGATAGTTTCTAAATCTACTAAAACTAGTCAAAAAGACTAACCATTAATTTTTTTCTAACAAATCTTAATCTAAATACTTATCAACTAAAGTTAATCCAATTATATCTTTCAGATTGTTGTAATGATTCGGTTACAGGGTCCGTCACTCGAAGTGTTACCAACTTCACGCTGCTGTAGCTGCCGAACAGCTGATCACAGCGCTCTCAAAATTTGACAGACTAGTTTATAATATTGTTTACAAGTGTTGTTTGTAATTGGACAACCGAGTTGTTATGCGTAAACAAGCGCCTGCTTCTATGATGGTTTGAGCTACTGTAGCGGCAAATGGTCGCTCTTCGCTCGTTTTCATTCATCAGGGCTTTAAGGCGAACCAGCAAGTATATCAACAAAAGATGTTAAAGGATGCGTTGATCCCTTGGACACACAAACAATTTGGTTCCAATCATTCCATCATAAAGCTAATTCGACATAACAATTTTTACAAAATCAGGTTCCGCAAACAATTTCTTCGCAACTGTGGCCTCAATACTCACCACACCTGAACTCAATGGACGTGTAGCATATGGTCCATTTTGAAGGCTAAGGTGTCAACAAAACAATATAAGAGTTTAAACACATTGAAGTCAGCACTTCGTCGAGAATGGCAACGAATTCCACAGACTCACAATCGCACTGCTTGCAATGCAGACGTAGAAAGACTTGATGTCATCATCCGCGCCAAAGGTGGCCATATTGAACAGTAAGATGTTTTCCATGAAATTTAATGTTTTTAAAATTGTCTAAAAATATTAAATATAATGTTCATAATTGACAAAACTACACCAGTTTTAATTGGTAACACTTAGAGTGTAGGACCTTGTACTCGCGCTCGCGTACACGCGCACTATGCTCTGTCTTTGCACACAATACACTACACGAGGTCACGAGATTTAGTTCTCTTCAGTCTTCGGACATGATTTTGGTTATCCAGCAGTTGAATAGCTTCTGCATTAACATGAAGGTTTAGCCTGGCTTCGTGTTTGCCTGCAAACCTCCTGATTTCCTGAGATCAAGCTTAATTTTTTGTTTTATATGCTCTTTCCACCTTAATTTGGTATCAAGTGTAATACCGAGGTTAGCAACTTTCAGGCTTTCAACTCATATGGAACGGTTGTACCATTTATATTTAAAGGGAGCACTAATTGTAAGCATGTAGTTAAAAAATATAATCGGAATTTGAAATTTGGAAGCATATCTTGTGACCATGCATCAGATGCAAAAGCATGGAAAAGGAAATGCTGCTAGTGTCCATCATATTGTACTCGATCGAAAAACTGTCAATAAAATTTATAACAGAAACATGTGACTTTTCAGTAATCAGTATTGAAAACGTTTAACACCACGAATTAGATATTCAAACTTAGTCAGTTTGAATTTGAATCCTCAATTATTTACGTTTTGTTTCACGGGTGTTTTCCATCGTAGCTTGACGTCTAAAATTAAGCCCAGATAACGGGCGATTTTTTAGTGTTTCTGAAGTTCCGACAGAGGTCGCTGTCAAATGAAATGTGAGTAAAATTATTCAGTGTAGTCTGACAAATGATCACGGAACGTTTAACATCAGAGCAACGCTTGCAAATTGTCGAAATTTATTATCATAATCAGTGTTCTGTGCGCTAAACTTATAGAACACTTCGTGAATTTTATGGTGCACATAATCGCCCAACCGAGAGATGTATTTGTAGAATTATCGACAAATTTCGAACGTATTTCACGCTGCTTAATATTAAAACGAAAACAAGACCGAAAACTGTGCGTTCCGAAGAAAATATAGGTGCTGTTGCTGAGAATGTTGATGAAGATCCAAATTTATCAATTTGTCGCCGTTCGCAGGAAGCTGAGCTTTGTTGTTCGACTACGTCGAACACTTTGCGTAATGATCTTGGTCTGATACCTTACAAAATTTAGCTTGTTCAAGAACTCAAGCCGCAAGACCATCATTTACGTCGTACGTTCCGTGAATGTACTCAAAATCAATTGCAACTTGAGTTGCAATAAAAAACTAAATAGTTACTAAAGCAAACTAAATAGTTACATTAATAAACAAAATTGCCACATATGGAGTGAAAATAAAACGTAAATGATCCAACAATTACCGTTTCTTCCAGGAAAATGCACCCTGTGGAGCGGATTGTACGTCGGTGGTATCATTGGGCCGTATTTCTTTACAAATCAAGGTGGAAAACACGTTACCGTTAATGGGGATCGTTACATAGCGATGATCAATGATTTAATTTCGAATTTGTATGGTATTGATCTGAAGAAGTTGTGGTTCCAACAGGATGGCTCTGCATGTTGTACAGCGAACGCAACAATCGATTTATTGAGGAAACAATTCACTGAAAAAACTATTTCGAGGAACGGATGTGTTAATTGGCTACCAAGGCCATCTGATTTAATGCCTTTAGATTGCTTTCTTTGGTGTTATGTTAAATATTTGGTTTATGCCGATAATCCAGCAACTATTGATGTCTTGGAAGCCAACACAACTAGGACAATTGGGGACATACATCTCGAACAATTACGGACAAAAGACCCCAATTGCTTCAAAAAGTGGTTGGAAATTGGATTGACAGAATGCACTTTGCCAGAAGTAACCGTGGCTGACATTTGCTCGAAATTGCTTTCAAATATTAATGCCAGTGAATATTATTTCACATCAAATAAAAGCTCGTAACCTTGTTGACGGCTATTTGAAGTGTCTTTGTCGCTGACTGAATCTATTGACCAATGGAGAGCGGTATCGTCAGCAAATGTTGTCATAACTACTTCATCACTCTGTGGTATATAACAGGTAGAAAACAGATTCAAGGCCACTGATTCAGCAGTAAATATTGAGATCTGAATATTCTTCAGCACGTTTGACTCTAAAGTGACGGTCAGTGATTATAAGTGAAGAATTTGTCTCAATTGTCGTGGCAAATATTCTTCTAACTTGTCTTCCAGATCCTGGTGTCACACTCCGTCGAATGCCTGGACCACAGAGCACATCAAGGAAATGAAATATTGATACAACAAATCTACAACAATAATATCTAACCTTCCATCTATTAATATCACGGAATCTTTAAAATTTATCCTGGTAAATGTACTTACGGCTATTATGAAATGAAAACAAAATATCGACAAGCATAACGCTCGTTGGGTAACCTGCTTGCTGCAAGCAAGCGAAGAAATAAACGCCGGCGCCAAAATCTGACCGTGAATCGAACGTTCAAAAACGCGCGCCACATTTCGCAACTTAGATAAATCAGCCTGCTTGGTTAGAGACCGGTTTGTTCTACATCTAACTCAATCTTTTTGACATTGTCCGAATCACGTTATTAATTTTAACGTTGATCCAATCTACTTTGTCTAATCATAAGAAGTAACAATTTAACAGGTTGGGCAAATATCACGCTACCGTTATTAATTATTTATACATTTTAAAAGGAACAATATAGATTTTTTTATGATATGTTTAATTCGTCTTTAAATTTTGCGTTAATTAATTTGTGAAAATTATATCTTCGTCTTCTTCGGGGTAATTTCGCAGAATAGAAACCACTGTTTTAACCACCATTCCGTCAGTAGTAACCTCAATGGGTACATCTTAAGTTCGAATCGTTACTCGTACTGGTTCGAACACACATTGAAATTCAGTATATCACTGAGTCCCCATAATACTTTTAGAATTTTTCTTCAGTTTGCGCGATGGTTTTCCCACGCAAAAGTAGTGTTTAATCAATAGACAAAATTCGCTTTTATCCATGATTGCCCAACAAAAAACTAACATCCAAAAAGAAAAATTTCTACGCCTTATTAAATCCCAAAATCCAACACTCACGTCAACACCTGCATCGACCAATTTTGTACACTATTTTTCGAATACCCATATTAGCGATTCAGCCCCTAGAGCCTTATCAAAAAGTTGTAATTACGCACTAACTCTGAACACCATCCCAGTAGAGAAAACAATTTCCCAAACGGAAGATGCTTTATCCCACCTACCTTCTCTTGAAGCCGAAGATACCCGCCAAGACATTATTGCTAGAATCCTTCGCCGTTCCATACCTCCAAGATATAACCTTCCGTCTGATGAAAAAACGTGGCTTGCTTGAGTTGAGTTACGCCGCAATTCAGACGTAACAATTCTCCCAGCCAGACGTAACAATTCTCCCAGCCAGACAAAAGAAATGCCACGGTCATACTTAATACTATTGACTATGGAATCAAAATGTTTAATCACATGGAAATTTCTAACGATCCTGCAACATATCTAAAGAAGAAAACGCGCTCTATCATCAATACTTCTAATCTTCCTTCAGTTAATAAAAGGGCTTTAATATCTCGCGAAAAATTTTCTCGTATCCCAGAAATCCATAAAACTGACATTCCTCTTCGTCCAATTGTCAGCGCACATTGTTCACTAACTCACAAACTAGTAAGATATTTAGCGAAAACTCTACAACCACTCGTGGAAAAATCAACGTCCTATATCAAAAATTCCTCTCATTTCATTCAGCTTCTTTAAGGGCACAGCATATCCAAAAGTGACATTCTTGTTAGTTATTTACAAACATCCCCCTTCCAGAAACACTAGACATTATGAAAAACAAACACTACATATCAACGGATATTCTATTCTTATTCAATATTGCACG
The DNA here is from genome assembly GCA_031761425.1 of Cosmopolites sordidus. Classification (NCBI taxonomy): domain Eukaryota; kingdom Metazoa; phylum Arthropoda; class Insecta; order Coleoptera; family Curculionidae; genus Cosmopolites; species Cosmopolites sordidus. The sequence goes on along the minus strand of JARFXV010000740.1, from coordinate 562,584 downwards.
TCATAGCCAACAGACATATATAGATGACATATTCGTTAGTATATATATACGGAATACAATCTCTAAATTTGTTCCTAACTGAAAACAATTATGCCTTTTTCTTGACCTACTAATATCAAAAAGATCAAACCAAAGCTTCTCCTATTCAGCCTATCATAAACCTACCCACACAAACCTTTAGTCACAAGATCTTTTAGATTGTCGGACAAGGAACAAAGGCAGCCATAACTTAATTCTCTAGAAACGGCACGGCAAAACTGTTCTAAAAGCCCCAAGGTATATACTGATAAGATTTGCCACGTATTCAGATCCCGTAATATCGAATCGATATTTACAACAGAAAGAAATATATCTAATATTCCACAAGAGTGGCATGGTGTCTATGAGATTCCTTGTTCTGGCTATTCCCAATCATATATCGGCCAAACCAACAGACGTATACAAAATTGCATATGCGAGCATTCTCTCAATAGATTTCAATAATGCCAAAGTCATCGCGCCTATATATATGCTTACAAACCCCGCATAATTCGTGAAGCAATTAAGATCGAAAAATGCCCAGACTGCCTAAACGAGAGGGACTTAGGGATCTTAGAGTTCTAAATACATGGAAACCTCTTATTTCCAAATTGCCTATCCCAAACTCTTCCAATCAAACATCCACTTCCCATCTCATTCCCTTCTCATTCTCATTCCCTTCCCCCTCAGCCGAGCGCTCCACCCACAACCTTACCTATTAATGAACAGGTCTCGCCGAAGTTGTGAAACCTGAGGATTAGGCAGATTCCGGCCTCGGAGCAAATCAACTAGATTCTCTTGATAATGGCTTCAAATTGGAAGCCTAGACATCGAGATTTTACAAATCTAAAACGCGGTTCTACCGGAGAACCTAGTAATTCCAGAAAAAGGTTCCCAACCAGGGTTCACAACCTTTTCTGGTTGTGAACCCTGGGGTACAGGCAAGATTGAGACCTTGGGACAAATCAACTAGATTCTCTTGAAAATGGCTTCAAAATGGAAGCCGAAACGTTGAGATTATACAAATCTAAAACGCGGTTCTATCCGAGAACCTTTCCGATATATATTTGGATTCCCATTGAGACTATCTATTTTCACTTCGGTTATTAGACAGGGTAATATTATACAACTACTAGATATTATAAGAGGTTAACCAGCATACATTAACTGACAAAAGTAAATCTTTGATTTCACATCACTGATCTTAAGTCTACAACTCAAGAAAAAAATCAAACAAACGTATGTCTTCTCTGCGTCCTGAAACAATACGAAACCAATAAAGAATTAGAAATATCTCAAAATAAACAATGACGGAGCGATTCGCGAAAAAAATTCTATTGTTTTCGCTTTAATTCCGCAAAATAACCGCTGTAATGCGATATAATTCATCATAAAAGTATCATAACATCAGCATTTATAAAGCAGCTAATTGTGCATAAAAAAATATTAATATTAATGCTGTGAAAATTACACCATGAAAAAAAAATGACATAAGTGTGAATTTTTGTTGACATCTGGACGGGATACATTGTTTTCGAAAATTGAAAATACCCAGTTTGTAACTAATATTTTGTGTCTCAAAAAGATATACAAAACCGAATGAATGGTATTATATGTTATTATATACTATCACTCAATCAAAATTGCTGAAATATCAGCTTTTAGGGCCTCAGTATTGCAGTGAGTCTCGAGCAGGTCTTCTTCTTTAAAACGTTTCACAATCGATAGTCAAGTGGATTGAGGTCCGGACTTCCTGAATACCAAGCTTTAGCAGTGATTAGCTGTGTGAGCTGGTGTTGAATCTTGTTGGAAGATCCATTGTTTTTCTCCAAAAAGTGTTATTAATCAGGTTTACTAGATTTTCAAAACATCACTTTGGTACTTTGTTGCACACGTTTTGATTTCTTGTCCACGGAAATGCAATTGAGTGATGCTGTCGAAGGACACTTTCCACAAAACCATCACTAAAGCCGGATGATGATCTCTTTCCACTTCCTTAACTTTTTCAGCAGCTTCCCGAAAACCATTAGGGCAAACTCTGTCATTTCACTGGTTGAATTTCTCTTCAACAGTGACAAGCTTCTGTGAACAGGATTTGCCTTTACGCTCCCTTCAATGTCGATCAAGTAGAGCCTTCGCTCTGGTGGCTCTTATATTATCTAGAGCTGCCCTTCAATCACTGTCCAGTAAATCTTCGGTAAGCTTCAAATTCTAGGCTATGTTTAATGATGCATGATATGGTCCTTGGCGATATTTTCATCACTTGGATCATTTTTGGGACGGATTTCTCCGAATTCTTTAAGGCGGCCGCTTTGACTGCAGGTGTTCTGGTCTCACGACGTTAGTGACTTCTTGCACTCTCCACAGAGGAGATCTCGTTGTGTCGTTTCGCAACGTGATAAACAATTTTTATTAACAGTTTGTGCAAGTTAAAAAATCCTCGTTTCCGATTACTTTTGTATGGCGCTATAACAATGATACGATTCTCTTTGTTACCCCATTCCACGTTAACTGCTTGACGCATTGGGACGAACTGATTTTTTTTTACATTAGTTTAGAAATCTAGTTAAAAATTAACCGCCATATATCCAAATAACCTGTGTTGCTACAGCCTGTTAGTAAGCCTTGACTTCCTTCAACCTTCGCATCCAACCAGATCAACATATTGAATCAATCCAATCTGAGGGTCGGTACGAGAGTGCAAGGCAATAAGACTTGTAGCGTAGCGTTCGCTCTGGCAACTCCGTTGGCCTCCCCTTTGAGGAGGTGGCAATGACCAACATCTTATGCGTCTTCAGCGCGAGTTTGAACTCCTTAGAGACACTTGGTGGTCCGTTGCAATTCTTTTTGTAAATCGGGCCTTTCTAGTGAGTTCTGAAAATGAGTGACAACAGTTTCGAGCAACGATGCACTATCAAATTTTGTTTCAGACTTGGATACAATTCAACGGAAACTATAGCAAATCTTTAACAAGTTTATAGAAACAGTATTTGTCAAGTGTCCAAATTTTTAAGCGGTTTAAAGCATTCTTAGAAGGCCGAGACCCGATTGAAGTTGAGCCTCAAAGCGGAAAACCCTCAACTGTAAACAGTCTGAAAGATCGGGGAAGATTTGAATTTGACTCTTTTGACCGTTCATCTGGTTTTAACCAATGAATTGGATATGAAGAAAATCTGCCCGAAAATGGCCCCGTAAAACCTTTCACAGGATCAAAAGGACAACAGAAGAGAAACATCTTTTGACTTTTTGGAGTAGATAGAAAATTATCCCAATTTTTTAGAACATGCCATTACCGGTGACGTGTCCCCGGTGTTTGAATACGAACTGCCAGAGACAGGAATGGCACCCATCACCCTCACCACGGTCAAAAAAACAAAATGAGCAAAACAAAGATTTTGATAGCCATACGTTTGTCCATAAGGAACTTATGCCTCAATGCTAAATGGTAAAACTGCAGTTTCACGGAGTTCGGGTTCTTGACATATTTCAAAAATGGGTCATTCGTGTGAGACTGAACACCAAAACCATCTAGGTGCTCCATCAAGACAATGCGCCTTGCCTCCGCAGCCCCCTTATTCACTGGATCTCTTTCTTTTTCCTAGATCGAAAACTCACTTCCAAAGACCCTATCTTGAAATATTTTAGAACATAGAAAAGGTCGTAACCAATCAGCTGAAGGCGATTCCAGTTGAGTCTGAGTTGTCCATCTGAGTTGCTATGAAGTGTGGATAAACCATCTTCAGCCTTGTGCGGCTTCCCAAGGCAACTACTTTGAATCTGCTAATGTAGAATGGAACTTTAAATTGAATACAAACTAGCCTCATTACTCTATTTACAAACCTTGCATCAGGTTTCGCAGTAGCAATTGTCTTCAAGGGTGAGATTGCTAGGCTTACGTTCATGTTCTGAATGTCCCTCGTATTAATTAAATATAAATTATAAAATAAATATAAATCAATAATAAATTATATTGATATAAATCAATATCAAATTATATTGATATAAATCAATATAAATCAATATCAAAATAATAAATTATCAATAAATATAAATCTCAAATAAATTAAATATAAATTATATAGGTATAATATCTATAGAACTATCTACCAATGAGCAAAGGTATTGTTTAATAACAACATTTTTTTCCGAAAAGTACGGTCGGTTTTTACCTTGAAATAAAAAAACTTTATTCGTTCGTACATTGGCCATTTAGATAATATTTTGTCATCGTAAGCTAATTTCGTGTTTCATTATTCACAAAAAAAGCACATGCAGTTTGATATTGTCATCTGCAGTAAACATTTCCTAGCAAAGTCAAGAATATATAATGAATGTGGTAACACGTTCCAATCAAATTACAATTATTTTTGGTAAGTGGTCAATATTTGATCGCATACAATCAAATATTATACTGTTAAAACACAGTAGTTTGACCATTCTTCAATTCTATTGCAATGCATATCTATGATCAGACAGTTCTATTGCAAGTTATTTCGATGACAAGACATCCATTATTCAGTTTCCTAAGTTGTTGACGATACACATGATATGACACTCAAAATAAAAAATGTCCTTGTAATTACTCAAATCAACATTCAAAAGGCATGATCTTATGACAAGGCATGTATAATTTGGTTGACAGTAGTTGTGACACATTAGAATTGATGATTTTGTTTCCACACAAGAGCTCAAAATAAAAATATTTCTTGTAATCCCTCCAATCGACTTTTAAAAGGCATGTATGTGTGTAGCAAGGTATTATTCATTTTGTCAAATTGTTGACAGTAGTTGCGAAATATTAGAACTGTGTCATTTTGTTTCTAGGCAAGAGCTCAAAACAAAAAAAATTCTTGTAATTCCCCCAATCAGCATTAAAAAGGCATTAAAATGTCTTATGACAAGGCATATCTACAGAATGACATTAGTCAATTTGTCAAATTATTGACAGTAGTTGTGAAACATTACTATTGATCATTTTGTTTCTAGGTAAGAGCTCATGATAATTTTTTTTTGTAATCTCTCCAATCGACTTTAAAAAGGTGTGGTCTCATGACAAGACATGTTCATAGTAAAGGCATTATTTAATTTGCCAAATTATAGTAGTAGTTGTGAAACATTAGAACGTATCATTTTGTTTCCAGGTATGAGCTCAAAATAAAAATATTCCTTGTAAGCGCTCCAATCGACTTTAAAAGGGCATCGCCTTATGACAAGGCGTATCTATAGCAAGGTATTATTCAATCTGTCAAAATTGTTGGAAGAGCTAAAAACAAAAATTTCCTTGTAAGCCCCCAATCGACTTTAAAAAGGCATGGTCTTATGACAAGACATGTCTATAGGATGGCATTATTTAATTTGTCAAATTATGGACTGTAGTTATGAAACATTACAATTGATCATTTTGTTTCCAGGGAAGAGCTCAAAATAAAAAAATCCTTGTAATTCCTTCAATCGATTTTAAAAAGGCATAGCATTATGACAAGGTATTATACAATTTGTTAAATAGTTTACAGTAGTTGTGAAACATTAAAATTCATCATTTTGTTTCCAAGTAAGAGCTCAAAATAAAAAATTCTTATAATCCCTGCAATCATTTTTAAAAAGGCATGTCTATAACAAGGCATTATTCAATTTGCCAAATTGTTGACAGTCGTTGTGAAACATTAGAATTTATCACTTTGTTGCCAGGTATGAGCTCAAAATAATAAAAAAATCTTTATAATCCCCACAATCATCTTTAAAAATGCATGGTCTTGTGATAAAACATATCTACAACAAGGCATTATTCAATATGCCAAATTGTTGATAGTCGTGAAACATTAGAATTTATCATTTTGTTTCCAGGTATAAGCTTGAAATAACAAAATCCTTATAATCCCTGCAATCATCTTTAAAAAGGCATGGCCTTGTGACAAGGCAGGTCTATAACAAGGCATTATTGAATTTGCCACATTGTTGACAGTCGTTTTGAAACTGTAGTTTAGAAACATTGTTTCCTGGTATGAGCTCAAAATAAAAAATCCTTATAATCTCTCCAATCAACTTTAAAAAGGCATAGTCTTATGACCAAACATGTCTTCAGCAAAGCATTATTCAATTTGTCAAATTGTTGACAATAGTTGTGAAGCATTAGAACTGATCATTTTATTTTCAGGTAAGAGCTCAAAACAAGAAATTTCCTTGTAATATCTCCAATAGACTTTAAAAAGGTATGTTCTTGTGACAAGGCATGTCTACAGTAAGACATCATTCAATTTGTCAAATTGTTGACAGTAATTGTGAAACATTATAATTTAATATTTTGTTTCCAGGTATGAGCTCAAAATAAAAAAGGCATAGTCTTAGACAAGGCATGACTTCAGAAAGGTGTTATTTAATTGTTCAAATTGTTGACAGTAGGTGTGAAATATTAGAATTGAGCATGTTGTTTCTAGATAAAAGCTGAAAATATAAAGAAATTCTGTTTGAAATTCCCACGAAATATCTTAAAAAAGTCAAGTTCTTATGACAATGCATTATCCAATTTTTTGTTGACTAGCTGATTATAATTGATCATCTTGTTCCTGGATAAGTTAAAAATAAACAATTAAATTCGCATAGCATGATTAAACATGATTTGTGAAGTAATTGTCAATAAACTATTATATCATTGAATACATTACATTTTGAATAACATTGATTTTTTACGTAATCAAGGTTTGATGTGCTTCGATTTCATTGTAATTTTTAATAAATATAATCACTGCATTAGTCGTGTATGATGTTAGTGCATCATTTACATGTGTTAAATGGTTAGGTTGAAGCTCCAATTAACAGCTTATGTAAAATAAAATATTCAGAAATTCAATGAATATATTTAAAAATGCTTAGATTTTTAAGCTTTATACCTAATTCCATTTTCAGCATCATTACTAATAACAACAAAAAATGTTTTCAATATGATTCACTTTAAAACCAAAGTAACAAAGTTCATATTGGTAAAAGTTACACCCAACAGGAAAAAATTAGTGTGCAATATATGTTTTATATAATTCTAAAAGTAATTATTTGAAATTTGCACCTCGACCTAAATATCCATAGCTAAAGTTGGGTTTGGTCATCTCCTTCACGAGAAAGGAAAAAATGTATCGTAAGTCTCTAAATAAATTTAAATTTGTCAGATTAAAATCTGCAAATTTTCTGATTGTTCTCTGATTTAGTTGATATCGTAAAAGTGATTCTATCGAAAAACTGTTTCCTATAGTTATGTATTTTCTAATTCCTATAAATCTAATTACGTAACTAACATGTTTTGAACTTGACACCTGTACCAGACACATTATTTTCTAAACAAGTATTCTTTAAAAATATCCACTTTATAACCGGTATTATAATATAACCGGCTCGTAATATCTACATTTAATTATATGTATAGTTTAAGTAAAAAGTAATTCAGAGTTATATAAATGGATATTTTATAAGCAACCATGATAAATTATTAATAACGTGATTAATAATCTTTCAAAAACACGTGTATTACTTCCTCTCTCTGTTTTTTTCCTGTTCTGTCATGTCTGTTAGCGTACAAATTTGCAAAAAGAAGAAGCATGAAGAAAATAGTGTAGGAGATATGACAACGAGGGCCAGTGAGCGGAGGATGTGCATATAAATCAAATGACTTCATTCTAATAAATGATTATTGTATTTTGAAAAATTTCGGCATTGAACAATGGCAATGCTAAACTCAAATAGATTGGCCAGCAAACACTTCAATTTTGCGGCTCGCGTTTCTCTAACCACGTTAGCATAATCAGGAGATAATTCAATCTGTTAGGTTGATAGAGGCATAAGTTCGTTTTTTAGAAATTTGATTAACGAAAAATCAATATAGAATATGCCGTATTTTTTCGATACCTTTCTCGGTCACTTCGATAGCTGCATAATCCAAAGGTCGTAGAAATTCTGAGATTTCTGGTGAAAGAACTGATGTGCGTGTTTAATTCCTTGTTTGTGACGATCGAGTAAACAAGTTTTGTACATTTTTTAAAGTTTGGATAAAACTCTTCGAAGTTCGAACTTTTCGTTTTTGTCTTAAAATATTGAAGTACAAAAATTGTTAAAGCCCACTATAAAGGATTATTTCCTTTCATTCGTTTTCGATGGTAAAAAACTGGAATAATAATGTTGATTTCTACAGGCCTAGTGTCTCTTAGTTTCGATATCTTTTACTCTTCTTTTCCGTCTTTTTTGGTGCAATGCCTCATTCTTCCAGCCCCTGACTTCTACTTTCCTCAAATCTGTTATCACTTCATCCAGCCATTTCTTCGTCCATCGCCTTCTTCTTCTCGTTTCCCCTTCATTTCTCATCACCCATCTCTTGCCGGGTATCCTCGCTATGTGCCTTAATCATCTAGGTCTCGCGTTCTTACCACCTGAACAAAGTGTGTTTTTTGTACAGTTCTATTTATTTATTTGTTCTTCTTCTAAATTCGTTCTGAACTTTAATTTCTCCAAAAATCCTCCTTAATATTTTACGTTCCCAGACTTTCAGCTTACTCTCCTACTTTTTCGTTATTATTCACATCTCGCACGCATAGGTGGGCAATCGTGGACCTTAATATTGTTTGGTACACTCTTACTTTTGCTGTTTTTGTTGTATTCTTTGCTCTTAAAATCTCTGAAAACATTCTTGCGGCTTTGTTTCCACTAGTCATTTCTCTATTTCTTCCTCTTCATCTTCTTTTCATGTTAGTGTTAGTTCTAGATATTTAGTTTGCTCAACTTTCTCTATCGTATATTTAATACTTTCTGTACAATTAATTACTAAATTAGGGGACTATCTTCTGGTACTAGCTTTCAGCACCATATATTTCGTGTTGTTTTCGTTAATTGTTAAGCCATATTCGCTTTTTTTTTCCTTTCAAGACCTTGAATACTCTTACTATTTATTCCTTGGATCACGCCATCAATATAATGTCCTTGGCATTGATGCCACTCTTCCTCAGAATCACTTCCTGGGTTAAATTGAACAGAACTGTAGACAGTGGATCGCCTTGTCTTAATCCTTTCTTTACAGTGAACTTCTCTGACATTGCTCAATTGAGTATAACTTTATTTTTGTTCTTCTGACGATTATCTCCATCAACTTCCTCGACTTTTCCAGGACTCCTAACTGTCTCATTGCTTGGAACAACTTTTTCCTGTTATTGGAGTCATATGCTTTCGGTAATCTATGAACAGCAAATGTAAGCTCGCATTTTGTTTATAAGTATTCTGTTTATGCTTCATAATAAATATCCGGTCGATTGTTGGCCTTCCTGCCCTGAACCTCCCTTGGTATCATTGCTAAAGCAACATCTTACAGTGCAATTCATCGATACTTATTGTACCCCTCCGTAGCTCCTTTTTTGTAAAGGGGTAGTATAAGCGCTTTATTCCATTTCTCTGGCATCTTTTCTTCTTCACAAATTCTCTTTATTAACTTCCTTTTCTTATGTTCTTGCCACCAATACATCTCGACCGTGTTTTAAGATTCTGTTTAATGATTTCCTTCCCTTTCGTTTTCGATGGTAAAAAAGTTGGATACCGAATTTAAATGTAAGCATACATCCATTGAAAAAAATTAACGGTCAGAATGCTCAAAAACTGCTACAAAATGCCTTATTAATTGACTTTCACAGCAAATGATTACAGCTTCCAAACATTTTATACATCTGGATAGTCCATGTGCTCTATATTTCACAGATTGGCTTGAGTATGAAAAGATATTCTGCATGATGAGCATTTGTTAGCACTCGACCAAAGGCGCATTCGAATAAACAGTCCGCAAGAGTGTTTAGATTTATTTAACATAATTCTGCTAAGTTTCTTCGATGTTTTATAGCAGTAAATGTCACATGCATGTCTGAGATCTAATGACGTGGTGCACATGACTACCTGGCAAAGGACATTTACTATGAGACTAAATGTCCACATATGATCAAAATGCATTTCTTTCACCACAATGATGCAGCTACATACACGTTTCGGGTTGCTGCTACAACCACATACACCGTATTCGCTAGATTTGGCTTCCAGAGAACTATCCCTTTTGAAACTTAAAGAAATAGCACGCTGAACGAAGATTCACTTCAATGTTCAGAGAATCGCTTAAAAGAATAATGCATTAAGCATTAAAAGAATAATGTTAGAAGCGCCTATAATTCAAGATTATGAATGAATTGGAAGAAAAATATAAAAAAGATTGTAAAGTTGTTTGAAATAAATTTGTTCAAAAATTATATTGGGTAATTCATTCTAGTAACTAGAATGAACTCTAACTTCATAAGTACATTACTTAATATCATTGATTCACAACAAATTTATTATTTTATTTATCTACCATGAGCTTTAGTAACCGCTTTTAAGCGTTTAGGCATCGTCGACACCAACTTGTGACATAAATCGGGAGAAATAGATTGCCATCCCTCGAATATTTTTTGTTGAAGTTGGTTTTTTCGGTGGCAATGATACTTGGCCACATTTCTCTTTAAAATATGCCAAAGAGTTTCTGAGCGATATGTCTGGATACTGGGCCGGCCATTCCACACACGTACCCTATTATTACGGAACCAACGCATTGTTGCGTGAACACGTTGACAAGGCGCGTTATCGTGCTGATAATATCACCAAGCTGTCGCCCCAAAGTTGAACTTTGGAAGGTTCCAAGACTTCTTCAAGCACTGCGACATAACGCCGGCTATTCATGCGCCCCTCGCACCAAAAAAATTCTCCCGCCTCTACTGTTGCCATGCACCCCCAAACTGTGATGCTTCCGCCCCCATGTTGGACGGTAGGTGTCAAGCACTTCGTGAGAAATGCTTCGCCGCGCCTTCGCCCGACATACTGAGTCCCAGATCACCAAAAACTTTTGCCAAAATCTAAAAAAATACAGAAATTAGTTTTCACTTATCTACCTCACACAAAGTGATTATTTTTTTTTGTATCTGCAAAAAAAGAAAAGAAAGTAACCGAGAAACGCACCTCTATATTTGACTCGTAGGTAAAAATTTCATTAGACCAATCTTCAATTGTACAATGGGTAGGTTTTTTGGCCCATGCTAGACGGTTTTTCTTGTGGGCCTCCGTCAGATAAGGCTTTCGTCAGGCTACTCTCCCGTGTAAATCAGCTTCCTTGACATGTCTTTCTTTGACAGTCTACTGTACTAGCGGAAAGTGAAACTCTTCGTTGAGCGAATAAAACATACTTAAATTCCAAGATGATTTGGGTCGATCTTGTAAAGTGAGTCATTCTAAATATCGATCGGTTCTTCTACTTGTACGCCGTTTTCTTTCAGCGTTTGCTTTATTTTCGTAGGTCGCCATATCCTTATACATTTTTACAGTAGTTTGCATAGCACATCTCGAACATTTCATTTTTTTCGCAATTACGACTTACGAATATCCTTGTTGGCTTAACAGCAACGTTCCGGCACAGTCAATTCATGAGTTTTAGGCATTCTTGCATCATTAGGCACTCACGAATCGACAAAAAAATATCTCGCAAATATCGGGACAAAAATTACCCAATTTTCTGTATAGAACTAAGACAGGATAGTATGAAATTAATCATAATTAATTAATTAATCAGCGTTTATTAAATCATAAAACCCTCATTTTAAAGCCCTTTGTAACCGATGAGGACAAATGTTGGTAGAAAGGGAAATATCTTTCGTAAATTTCATCCTCAGTTCTTTATATTATTTTGAACAAAAAGTATTCTTAAAACATGTATCCAAAATTTTATTTTTTACAAAACACATTAATCAAAGTTTAAATTACTAGCACTAATTTTCATACTATAACACATTTTAAATGAGTTACGTCACGTGAAGAAACACATAAACATAGTTTGGTTAAATTAAATGTCTAAAATGTCCACCATTCTATGATCATCATCGTAGACCATCAATATATGCAAGACTGACACCATTTTAACCTAGTTTCCCGAACGCGTTGAAAAAGTCCTGGTATATTGCTAATCGGTTTGGTAGCACCTTCTCCGTAGTTAAGAAGCATATCGTGATATTCGCGTACAGAATACAATTTTGGTTTTAAATGGAATTTAAATATACACTCTGAAATAATTTTTGTCGCCAACACCCTCTGTTATGAGGGATCATCCCAATTGATCAATGCGATATTGCCAGTTCCATTTTGGCTGATACTTGGCGTGATTCTTTTTTTTTTTATTATTTTAACAATATTCATGATTTTGTTTGTTGTTTATTCATTGAATAATAGATCCTAAATAATAGCTCTCCGATTTTCTCAGCCGGGTGGATCGTGCTTTTCGTGGTTCTGGTAGGGAATGTCGTCAGGGGTTTGTTGTTTTCGCTGTTGGTTGAAGAGGTCGCCTTTGGCGTGTATTTATCCATAATAAAACTTGTACGTCTGCAGTACACAACAACCAAACCCAATTAGGACAGAACAACATATATCACTGAAAAAAATGGCGCCAAATTAAACGTTAGAGTAAAACTTGCCCAACTCTTTTTACTACTACTAAATTTACTCGTTGTCTGCCTTGGACCAGGACTACCCTGTATCTTCCAAATGAAACAGCCTAAAAATCCCCGAAAGCATCTTCATACCAGTTCAGTTATTTACAGAACACCTTAATCACCAAGTTATTTGTTTTATTTGGATTGTTTGCATAGTGCCGACCGTTGAATCTGCGTTAATACCATTGGCAAACGTTCGTGTTTCTCGAAATAACCTGTCCATTTCCTTTGTTTATTTTCCAAGCGAAAATAAACATCATCGATGATCACAGTATCGTAGTACGATCCGTCCAACTCGCCCGCTTGGTCTTGGATTTTTTTTGGTGCGTAGGTCTTACCCGATACGATTACATAAACAATATACGTTATGGAGTATAAACATTTCAATAAAACCACTGTTATATGTGCTTAAAACACTAGATAAACCAAGTAGTTTTAAACAATACTACTAGAGTGAATATTGTGTTGTTATCGTATATCACAAGATTCTAAATCGGGAGAATAGGATGATTGTTCAAGAAGTATTATTGAAGCATATATTTACACCAAGCTTTTTTAAAAATATCCAAGAATTTTATCTGTATTTTAATGGTACTCCATTTCAAAGAAACATCCATACATATACACAATGTACAGTGCTGTGAAAAAAATATATACTAAAAGGATTTTTTTTTAAATTTATTTTTATTAATATAAATAACGATATAAACTAAGATATATGTTAGTTTATATACAACAGTAATAATATTTATATATAAAAGTAAAACTAGAAAAAAATATAGAGTGATTTTTTTTTTCAGTTCAAATAAAACAACCAATTTAGATGCATTTTATGTGAAATAACATTCAATGACATTAATGTTTGAAAACAATTTCGGACAAAAGTCCGACGCGGCTACTTCTGCCAAAGCATATTCTGTTGATCCAATTTCCGATCACATTTTTAAGCAATTGGGGTCTTATGTCCGTAATTGTTCGAATTATCGCTTCCAAGGCGTCAATAGGTGCTGGTTTATCGGAATAGACCAAAGATTTGACATGACCCCAAAGAAAATAATCTAAAGGCTTTAAATCACATGACATTAGTGGCCAATTAACAGGTTCGTTTCCTCAAATAATTTTCTCCCCAAATCGTTCCCTCAATAAATCGATTGTTGCTTTAGCTGTATGACATGTGGAGTCGCCCTGTTGTAGCCACATCTCCGCCAGAGCAATACCATTTAAAATTTTCCACGTTGCCAAATAACAAAGCCCAACTACCTGCGAACGGCAACGAATTTGGATTTTTTTGATAAATTTGGATTTTCATCAACAGCGACGATATTTTCTTCAGAACACACGGTGTTTTGTCTTGTATTTTGGCGCACAGAATACTGATTTTGATAATAAGTTTCGATAATCGGCAATTTGCTCTGATGTTAAACGATTTTTTTTTATTTTATGTTATTCCAAATGAAAAAATTAAAAATTACCTGAAAAACGAAAAACTCAACCTTCTAAAAGTGTCTATGATACAATTAATACAATTAATATGTTGTTGCCTTCCCACGTCTTTTTATTACAAACAATAACCTAGGAATACTGTTTATTATTATTATTATTATTATTCACGTTGGGCCCTGGTGGACCTCGCGAAGTACAATTAGAGGCGTTTGTTGTTGTTAACCTTCCTTTGCGCCCATATTAATTTCATTCTTTCGCTATGAGCTTTTTTCCTTTCGTCAGACCAAGTTGTTCCAGTCTTCCTACATTTTTCTCTCTGACCAACCTTCCAAACGTCAACCTTGTGTCTGAAACAGCCTCCATCATGAATTTCACTTTGTGTAATATGTGCTGATCTTAGGTCTTCTTTAATTGCAGCAATCCATTTAATTATTTCTATTTTAGCTCTACTCCTATTTTCATAAAATTCGACTATTTGTCTAGTTAATCTACTCGGATTCATCCGTTTTATGTGTCCGTAAAACTTAAGTCTTCTTTTTCTCATATCGCTATGTATATCTGTGTATTGTTTGATTTCTTGGTTTTCTCGAAGTCGGTATGTTGTGCTATTTATTTGTTTGGGGCCTAGGACTTTTCTTTCCTTCTTTTCAATGTCCTCAATGTCCCCCTTTCTATTCAAAATGAGCGTTTCTGCCCCATATAGGCATTCTGGCTTAATAACTGTGGTGTAATGCCTCAGTTTTGTGCTTTTAGATAGGCATTTTTTGTTGTAAATATTTTGTGTAAGTCTCAATGCCGTTTCCATTTTTTGACATCTACCCTTATTGGCCGCTTTTTTCAACCCATTTTCCATTATTATTTCACCTAGATATTTGAATTGAGAGACTCGTCTGATGTTACCATATTTTGTTTTTAGAAATAGTGTCCTTAGTCTGTTGCAGGTCATGTATTGTGTCTTTTCAAAGGCAATTTGGAGTCCTACCATTTCTGTTGTTTCTTTTAGGATTTCAATCTGTTTCTGTGCCGTTAATACATCTTGATCTAAAATTGCTAGATTATCAGCAAACGCCAGACAATCAATTTTGGTGTTGGTTCTCCCCAGTTTAATGAGCTGGTCAATATTCAGGGCCGACTTTTTTTCACGCCACTCCTATATTACTTTTCTAGAACATAGTTAAATAAGAGTGGCGAGAGTCCATCCCCTTGTCTCACTCCAGTTTTAATTTCGAAGGGCTCTGAGATGTAAATGTTGCTTCAATAATTGCCAGCGCTTTGAGATCTAGTCCTTGTTCTTTCAAGATTAGGAATAAAGATTCGCGGTCAATAGAATCATATGGTTTTTTGAAATCCAGAAATGTACAGACGAGATTTTTATTGTACAGTTTTGATGTCTTAGGATCAAGTTTAGATTCAGGATCTGTTCATGGCAGGATCTGCCCGATCGAAAACCTGCTTGATATTCACCAATGTTAAGTTCTAACTGTCCCTATGCTCTGTCTAGTAGACGTTGAGATAGAATCTTGTAACAAACTAGGAGAAGAGATATCCCTATATAGTTGTTTATATCCGTTCTATCTCCTTTCTTATGTAGTGGATGGATTAGAGCATCTTTCCAATCTTCCGGAATCCGTTCGGTTCGCCAAACTTCTTGTAGAATTTTGGTTATTTTTTTGATTGTACCTGGACCAGCGGATTTCAAAAGTTCAGCAGTGATTCCATCTTCACCAGAAGCTTTGTTATTTTTAAGCCGCTTGATTTGCCTAATTATTTCATCTTCATTCGGTAGTAATGAATCTGGGTTTGTTTGTTTAGGGTTTAGTGTTGGTAATGTGTTTAAGGGCTCAGGACAGTTTATGTTATTTTTTTGGAAATCTTTTTCTATTTCTTTAAGTTGATTGTTTTCATATTTTCTTTTAGTTTGTTTGATTAGCTTCGATGTTTCTTTTCTTACTTCCAAAAAGATATTATAGTTTATTGCTGTTTTTTGACTGTTCCAATCTTTGAATGCTTCACTTCGGCTTAATACTGTCCTTAATACTTGTATGTACTTAATACTTCATCCCACCACGGATGTTTTTTTACGATTTTGTAAAGGGACCAACTTTAAGGCTGTTTTAATATTTTTTTGTTTCAATTTTTGCCAGTTTTGTGCTGCTTGTTTATCATATTAATTGTTTGTTACAACTGTTTATTATATTAATTCAAGTTATTTTCTCCAGTTTACGCCATGTTTCGGGTATTCTTTCTTTGAGTTCCTCCGTTTTTTGAATTCCTAATATCTGTCGCTTAAAACATCGCTGGCTAAAATTTCTCATACATTTTTAATAGAATTAAGACCTGGGCTTAGTGGAGGTCAGTTCAAAACTTTGATCTCAAATTCTTGAAACTGTTTTTTGTTGTGCTCACGAGCGGAGCGTTATCCAGTTAAAAAATTGCATCAACGCCTTCTAAACACGTTATAAATGGCAAGAGGTAATCCTTCAGCTCTTCCTGTTATTGCCCAGCATGGATGTTTGAAGAAATAAGTCAATTTTCGATTTAAACCCGTGTTTGATTGCAGATCATATCATAACTCCTCCTCCATGATGAGATGGTCGGTCATGAGGCATCCGGTTCATCCACATTACATTTTTTTCGTCACTAAAAATTATGTGTGATCACGCCTCTTCTTAAGCTGTCGTTTTCACATTACTTTTTTATATTGCAAGTACCTAGTTTCAGCAGCCCATTTGCGAATTAAGCCAGGGTCACATGGTAGGTTACATTCTGACAATTCTCATATTTTTGAGAATTTGCGCAAAACAACCGGCTTCGCTGAACCGGAAAGTTGAAACCGCCTAGATCTCTCAAGTTTGCTATAATTGTCAAGACTTGCATTTAGAAAAAAAATTACGACATCTTGAGAGCGTTGCAATTATTCAACAATTTGTCTCTGTGTTTTTTCAGCTCTTCTTAAATGCAGAATCCTTTCCCCTGGACCTGGACATCATCACGATAAAAAATAACTTAATAATAAAATACTGTTATGTTAAAAAAAAATTATTCACACTTGACAAATAGAAATACTGCACAATGGATTTGCAACAAACAAGATAATTGGTTCGATAAGGAGATAATCCCTTTGAGTTTATGTTTATTCACAAAGCAAATACCGAATGGGCATATAGTTTGTTATTATGTAGATTATTTATCTTCATTACATATTTTCATAAATTCTTCTTCCTTTAATTTCATTAAAAAAAATAGTTAATCAACAATTTGGTTCTTGAGTCTATATTTTTTCACAGCCATTGTATTGGCTCTAAGGAACAAATAAATTATTTGACAACAAAAACTATGCTGTAAAATAATCTGCTTTAAAAAAGCATAAAAGCCAAGCAATTTCTTGTGTATTTCTCTCGTATGTATAAATTTTACTTACGAGAGAAATTATAGAGTAAAGGAGCCTAACTAATATGGGACCCTACTCTAACACGAGACCAAAGGGTAATGGAAAGACTGTAATACCCTTACTCAAAATTTGAATTGGAATGTACGTCGGTTATGTTGGTAACACTGTCGATTTAAAAGTTGTCAATCAGAAGTCCAGCAATTTAAGTTTTTCATAAAAAAGATAAGCCTAATTGTATACTATTATGCATTTTATAGAAAGGTATATAACTCTTAATAATATTTTAACAATAAATCATAGATTTTGTAGGCACCTAACGTCGAATTTTTTTTTTTTTAAATATAAGATCCAGTGCACCAAGTATTATGGCTGGTCTCATGAAGACTGCGGAATAAATGACCTGAATTTTAGTTGCCTATCGTGCAAAAAACGATAAGAAAATGATAGTGGTTTAGTCTCATATTAAGAATCCTTTTAAAAAGAGCGTAATTTTTCGTTTGTAATTTTTTGATTAATCGATAATAGTGTAATCGATTAATCAAATAAAAATCAACAAATTTGTATCATTTTCAAATAATTTTGTTAAATTATATATATATATATATATATATATATATATATATATATATATATATATATATATATATATATAAAGTTTTATTTACTTTTAATTTATGTTTTCTATTTGTTTTAATGGGTCTCATATTAGGCTCTTTTACTCTACTAGATTATTTTAGAATAATTTCGATATAAAACCGATATAAAGAAATAAATAGATATTAAATGCATTTTTTTCACATTTTTCATTTTCATTTTTTATCATGACTTGTTCCATTTCCACACAATTGATAAAACATGTTTAGGACGTCTAAAAACCACTGTCACATGAGAAACTCCTAAATACGACCCATGACATTGTTTTGGCGGATCGCCAGAATTGACAAAATCATGATCGCTTCTTATCAATGAGTAATTCATATATCACATTATTAATTTGAATAAAAAAATACATTCTGCAAAATAGATGTCGAATTTCGTCAATTCAGTGTAAAACACATTCAAGCCTCATTAATTATTGGGAGATAAAAACACATTCCAGCTAAACTGATTATTTGGAGGTATTTACCTGACTTTGGATGCAACATAAAAACTCTTTAACTGTTTAACTTTTAACAAAGCTCTTTAGATATATGCTCAATTCTTCATAATTTATTTGCTTACACCTTATATTTGCACCAACCTCTTAATGTGAAGCCATTAAACCCATTAGAACTGTCAAATATAGCTTTATATACAATCAGAGTTTATCACAAAAGTTTTCCAATAAGGGTGTCAGAACTTTGAAACGGAATAGTGACAACACTATTTAAAATGTAAATGTCACTCATAGACTGCTGTGTTCGGTACATCATGTCGGTTCAGCATATAAAGATACACAGTTCAGCAATAGGGATCTGGAGCAATTAGAATGAGACCACCACTTTTGGAAACTTTTCAGAAAAAATAAAATTTCCTGATGGATTTGAGTCGATGAAAATCCTCAAGTTAGTCGAGAGTTCCCTCTTAATCCTCAGAAAGTCTCTGCTTGCTGCGATTTTTCGGCTGAAGGAGTGATGTGATTTTTTTAAAGACGATTATGGAAATCGAGTTTCTCTTAATTTTTGTCACTTGAATAAAACGTGTTTGTTATATAAAATTTGACCTAAAAACAGAAAATTACCTAAACATTATTAAGAAAAATATTCCGGAGATAAAAACACATTGGAGCCCCACTGAATATTTGGAGGTATTTACCTGACTTTGGATGCAACATAAAAACTCTTTAACTATTTAGCTTTTAACAAAGCTCTTTAGATATATGCTCAATTCTTCATAATTTATTTGCTTACACCTTATACTTGCAACAACCTCTTAATGTGAAGCCATGTAACCCATTAGATCTGTCAAATATAGCTTTATATACAATCAGAGTTTATCACAAAAGTTTTCCAATAAGGGTGTCAGAACTTTGAAACGGAATAGTGGCAACACTATTTAAAATGTAAATGTCACTCATAAACTGCTGTGTTCGGTACATTATGTCGGTTCAGCATATAAAGATACACAGTTCAGCAATAGGGATCTGGAGCAATTAGAATGAGACCACCACTTTTGGAAACTTTTCAGAAAAAAAATTTTTTCTGGTAGATTTGAGTCGATGAAAATCCTCAAGTTAGTCGAGAGTTCCCTCTTAATCCTCAGAAAGTCTCTGCTTGCTGCGATTTTTCGGCTGAAGGAGTGATGTGATTTTTTTAAAGACGATTATGGAAATCGAGTTTCTCTTAATTTTTGTCACTTGAATAAAACGTGTTTGTTATGTAAAATTTGACCTAAAAACAGAACATTACCTAAACATTATTAAGAAAAATATTCCAATGCAATCATTCAGGAAACAATAGAAATTCTTTCATGTCCACCATATTGGCATAATTTGGCTCCTTTAAACTTACACCTGTGCCTGAAACTAAAAGTTTCCACAGCAAAAAATATTTTAAGTGAACCGTTTATTTTGGGATATTCCAAGCATCGTAGCAGGATCCATTCAACTCGTACGTTTACTTTGGATTTTTTTATACGTAGATCTCGCCTGATTTAATTACATAAACAATATACATTAAACAGTATAAACAGCTCAATAAAATTACTATTATATATGCTTAAGACAGTAGATAAACTAAGTTGATTTAAAACAGTACTGTAAGAATGGTTATTAATTTGTTGTTATATATCACACATTGCTAAATCGGGAAAATAAGGTAATTTCTCAAGAAAATTATTCACGACTGGAACGTTTAAAGGAAAAATAAACAATTGCTGTTCCATGTAAATTGAAGTATTGCTATCTTGCCTTCTACGCCCGGAGCTCCGATAACTTCTTGTAAACAGTTATTGATATATACTTAGTGGAGGAAGTGCCATGCTATCATTTTAATTAATTATAACTTTTAGACGAAACAAGGCACATTTTTTTTTCTATAATAAATTCGTTTCTTCTTAAAATCGGGTGCTAATTACTTTTTTAAATATTTTGTCAATGAAATGTTGTTAGCATTAGGATTAATTCAATTTTGTGTCTTTTTAACACATTTTCCATAACTTTTGTCCACTTATCTAGTGCTAATGCAGCGATTTCAGCACGGATATTATCTTTGAGTTGCTGTATGGTTTGGGGCTTATTTTATAAATCCTCTTCTTCAAAAGTCATCATCAATTGTCAATTTGACGGATGCAGTTTATAATGGAATTACAATACTTTAATGGCTTATTATTATCTGTAGGCAACAGACTTTCGACAGTTTGAATCTCTTGAACTTGTGTCATTTCTTAAAATTCGGCGTAAACTGCATGTAGAAATGCCCAATGCTTTCCTGGAAATTTCTCCAGGCTTTGCTGTACATGTGCACTACTTTCAACGCTTCACACTGTTCTTGGACCTCTGATGCGGGGTCTATCCCCAACTGTTCCGAATTCTTAAAATTGCTTGATTAAACGATAAATTACCGTTTTATGAAACGATGGACCATGATAAGATGTTCGCCTAAATTCACGTTGAAATGCAATAATTAAATAATTTTTTTAATGTACAATCCACATTCCAAACCCACTGCGTTTTTTTAACTTATATTGTCACAAATGTCACGAAAACAAAATGGCGTCGAAACAAAAAGGTTGCGTAATACTTGACCCACCCTTTACCAGTTTTTACTGGCAGATTGTTGTTTCAACAGAAGAAACGAATACGAGCGAGTAGGTTTCAACAAAAAAAAATATCGTTAAGAATCATGAGTCAAGGGTTGTTTCTATCATCAGTGGTAGTTAAACTCAGCATATTAGAAATGCACAATTATCTTGGATGGTCGTTCAGATACGTTTCATTCTCCTTTGTTACCAGTCTGCAAAAAAGCAAAATTTTTGTGGTTTTTTGTTTATTTTTCAACGTATTCACCTTTCAATTCAATACATTTTGAGCAACGATGTTCCAGCTTTTTACTACCATCAGAATAATGCAATTAGTCCAATAATTTGTGGAAGCATATCGAAACGTAGATCATAGAGCAACAACAATTCGAGACGTGTGGGCAGGCGCCTAAGGGAGTCAAAAAAGAACACTTTCTTTTTGGCCAGATGTGGTTCTTTAGCCTGAATAATATCCTTCAGTTGGTCCATTTGTAAAGCGTAAAGCTCGCCAATGATCGTCCTGTCTTTTGCAGATAGTCTACGAGCAAGTACCATAACACGAGAATCCTAAATCTGTGTAATCTATTTTTTCTACACTTTTGGCTCACGCTTACCTGCTCCCATCCACTATTTGGAGTGCTGCTTTATCTTTATCTTTATCTTAAAATTCCATGTTTCATCTGCTGTTAACCACGTGAAGTATGGGTGAAAAATCTCTGTAATAAATATCTCTCTCCACGGCTCTGCTATGTCATCTTGTGGACATATCTAGTACTAAACCCGTGGTTGCAGGCGGGATGTTAGGGGTTGTACTGACTGCTGCGATCATTCGTCGTATGATAGCGTGAATTGTGTGCCATACCTACGTTGGTCCTTGTATACGTATACGTATAACTTGGCCAAATGTCCCACCCTAGCATAGGCGCCCTCTCCTCACGAGTACCTCTAACAAACAGTTCGTCCCACAAAAATACTGCTTAGCTTCGTAGCATATGAAAAACTGTATGTATGTATATATGTATGTGTGCATGTATGTATGTATGTATGTATCTATGTATGTATGTGTCCCTCTCCTCTCCAAGTTAATTTCAAAACCATCTCCATATTTATATATAGTCGTTTTTGTCCACCCTATCGATATCTTGACTGTTTAATTAATGCCCAGTATAACTTTTTCTATAACCTATGAATGCCTTTCAGTTAAAGTACGCAGTGGAATATTTATATTATTGGCATCAAATTTAGTGGCAGATATTTGTCAGGTGTTTTGTAATTTACTCAATCATTATTATGTCAGCTAAAACTGATGAATATCTAGTTGGCAAATGAACAATTAACAAATAATAAATATTTTTATAACATTATTGTTTAACACCAGGTAAGATACATATAATATTTTTTCCTTATCTCTAATACATTATGTCCTTAGGGGTCTAATCAGTGCTTTCTATTTTTTTTTTGTTTAATTTTGTGATTTTACTTGTTCATTTAGATGAATGCCGTCAGCGTGAAAATTTTCATGTGGATGATATTATTTTTTAAAAGTAATTTCCTAGAATGTGTATTTCAATAAATAATAAACGTTATTTTGATCTACGTCTCGTTTTTATGTATATCGAAAAATCTGTTATAATATAATCGTCATCGTTATTGACAGTCTTCGCCCATCTCTCTGACAAACTTTTAGTTTCTTTTTTTTTGTAAAATAAGGGTGATTTTGAAGTAAAATATATTTCGAGTGCAGTCTTGATAACTGTCGCAGTAGGATTTTTTCCACGAAGAAAATGTTGAATGGTTCTGTAAAGATGGTAATCTAATGGTGCAACATCAGGAGTATACGGTGGGTGACGAACTACTCCCAGTTGTTTTTTGTGTAATTCTGGTAATATGAGATCTTGCAATGTCATCCTGAATACACCTTTAATCAGACTTGGATGTTTTTGAATCAAAGCTATGTTTAGTCTATCAACCTGAGCACAACAATATTCAGCACTTACGGTTTCATTAGGATTCAGAACCTGAGGGAAAATAATTTCTGGAAAATCGCACCAAACTGCCAATAACAATTTTTTGGTTGGGTGAAAACCTAATTTTGGAGCTGGCAAAAGTGGTTTTCCTAGTGTTAACCATTACTTCTTGTGGATTGTTGTATACAGGGTGATATAGGAAGAAATGTCAATATTTTAGTTATATATTCAGGGACTGAAAATGAACAAAAAATATTCTGTAAACATGGGTCCTGCTTTCAACTGTTACAGAGATACAGAGGTAAATAAAAATTAAAATGTTTAAGACTGTTTTTAATATGACTTTTATAATAAATAGTTAGGATACGTTTTATAGTTTTTAAAAATACCACCATTTACTTCCAAACATTGTCAGCTCTCTTATGAACATCTCGGGTTGCTCTGTGAATGAAGTCGGGTCTGTTCCTTATGCTGCTGCTGCATTTACTATCTGGTCGAGTAATGCATCTCTAGTGTCTACTTTAGTTGCATATACTAAAGATTTAACCTACCCCCAAAGACAATAATCTAGAGGATTGAGATCTGGTAATCTAGCTGGCCAATTATACCGATCACCTCGTCCAATCCACCTGTTTGGAAAGTTATTGTTTAAGAAATTTCTCACTTGTAAGCTGTAGTATGCAGGGGCTCCATCATATTGTAAGTACATGTTTTGTCAGGTTTTGCAAATGATTCTGTAGAAAATTTAGGTAAACTTCTGCTGTGAGATGACCGTCGAATATGAATAGACCGATTAAGTCATTTTTAGCACATTAATACTAAATCGATGTTGAAAATTATGTTCAGCCGTAGCGTGGGGGTTTTAATCGGACCATCGATGTTCATTATGAAGATTATTTATGCCATCGCGAGCGAATTGCACTTCATCGGTGAACAGAACATATTTGGATAAATCTCCTATTTGCATTTATTCAGTTAACAAAACTGCATCCTTAACGCAATATCACCATCCCGCAACTGTTGCACCGGTTGTAAATGAAATGCATATAAACAATTCATGTGAAGAGTCCTTCAGGCAGACGATTGTGTCATTTGGCAAATATCTGCAATCCACCTTGTGCTTACCCTTGGATTACTCAAAAGGTCTTACAGGTTTTATACCATCGAAACGATTGAAATGGGCGTCCTTGATGATTTTTTTAAACCAACGCTTGTTCTATTATCCAAGGCACCAGGACAAATAGCATTAGTAGCATTTGTGGCATTAGTGACATTGTTATATTTTCGAAGCTCATCAAATATCTAATATGGAACTTATCCACAAATTGCTCTGACATTCTTAAAGGGGTAATCTTATCTCAGGGTAACTTATTTTTTTTCAAAATGTAACAGTACGCACCCTAAATCACAATATATTTATCCAGAATGTGAGTTATGTTATATTAAGTTAAATTTTGGATACTCCTGATATTATCGCTTAACGCTAAAAGATGTTAAGAACGTTATCTGTGAATTGTGATTCACGAGATTTATTCACCAGATACCATGCCATACAATTACCATCTATTTATCTCACCTCAACTTCATCATTGTAACTATCTCTTTCATGTAACTCGCTCATTTATATTTCATTTTATATTGATGAACATTGATTTCAGCTGAGAGATGAAACAAATAAAGAATATGATAGATAATGAAGGATATTTACTAAATCAACTTTATAATGCATGCTAAGTGCACTGTATAAAACAATTATGTCATAAAACAGAAATTTACAAGTAATGTAAATGCAATAAATCGGATAGTATATATGCATGCTTGAGTAGTACTTAATGTTATATAAAACCGCCTTGAATACAAAATTTCAATAATTACTATTCTGTATGGGTCTTTGATATAAATTAACATTGACTACAACTATTTTACGAGTCAGGGAGCAGAAGAAAACACTATAAATTATAAAGTTATTTAGAAAAGAACACACCAGTATATTTCATTGGTAATGGTGTAATTATGATTCATAAACATGTCAACACTTAACATTCTCTGAAAATATCAATGTGTTGTTGTAAAGTTGTTATAATGATTTATTTTTAACCCAAACATGCCCAGCATTTTTTTTTCCAATTTATAGTCAGTATGCTGTTTTATAAGTTCCTGACAATAGAACCCAACCCAAGCTTTGAAAATTGAACAAAAAATTATGTGACTATGGGTTACTGAGAAATGTGACCCTTTTAAAAGGACAGTATATACAAGAGTAAATACGCAAATCAACATAATTTTAAAAATAGAATTTTTATTAGTAATGTGTTATAAAAAAATGTAAAATGACAGTTTACAAAAAGAATACTTACATAAACTAGCAATAACAATAACAGAAAAACAAACGTAATTCTTGTCTTTAATCTTTTGTATGATAAGAAATGAAACATCTCACATGAATTCTTATGACAAACTCGACATCTTGTCTGTTTATCTTGCTCTTAATAATTAATAATTATAGACTTGTCATCTGACACCCTATAGTCACAAGCTCCTCTTTTCTTTTACAAGTCTTGATCAGATGCCAAGAGACAACTATCAAGCCGATTCTTTTTAATTAGTACCCCGTATACTTGATTCCTCTTTCTGTAAGTATATCTATCAAGGATAGAGTCGTAAAATAATTGTCACAGTAAATATTATATAGTAGCTTGTCTTAAGTGGGTAATATATCAGTGCACCGTAATACTACAGAAGGTCCCAATCCTAAAGCTTTATAGGAACTCCTTATTTGAAATTTGGCTCCTTGATATGGTTCATATTACACTATGTATCCACCGGCGGTAGCTCCAACCCGCAATTTGTACCAATATCTCAGCGGTTTCCCCATGAATACATTGCTTGCAGCCATGACGGCCAAAATTCGATACTATGGCTTCATCTATACAATGAATTGTTCAAAATGGAAAATGATCTGACTGGCAAATGTGTCTGGTTGATCTAAATTATTATTGTCGCAACAATGTAAATTTGTTAATATATGTTCAAACCTATTTCGCGACGTAAATTCGGATACCAAATTATTATCAGAGTCTTAACAATTCTCCCACATCAACCTACGTCTTGGAATCGAAACGTACCAGCTGAGAAGTAAAATCCCCATAAAAACCTTGATCTCTTCTGCGCTAACATCTGCGCTTCGGTTTTTATTTGCTGCATAATTGTTATGCAAGTTACAAACATTTCAATTGTTTCTGCATCCATGAAGGTTTCAAAGAGTTGTACATGAAATGAGTTAGTAGATGAACAACTAAACAAGGACCACTCTATATTCAAACGCGAATTATATAAATCGTGTTTTGTCCACGTATGTTCTTTATTTTTGACTTCCGTTATATGCTCTCTTTCTTTCAATAAATCACGAACTTCCGACAATGGAATTAAATCATCTTTTTGCCATAGTCCATCTTCTTGTTCATCAACGACTGATACGACTTTAAGTTGAGAAGCAGGAAGATTGTTTATGTTTAGATTTTCTTCATCGCCTGAATCTTCGTCTGTTAATTCATTGCAGGCATTGTTTGGTGGCATAATTTCAATATCCACATTGTTCGTATTGACATAGTCATCTTCTTCTATCATTCTTATAAGATCATCAGGTATAAGTCCCCTGAAAAAAGAATATCTTTATGTCCGCTGTCCTTTTAAAAGGACACTTATATTTTCACCCACCTGTGGACCATGCCACATGTTAACAACAAACCAAATCTTTTTTAACCCTTTACCGACCGCTGAATTCAATAGAGGAATTTTTAACCACAGGTACGAACAAACACCTTTTAATTATTTGTTACTTTCTCTTTCTACCCCACAGTAACACTATCGTAACGTACTGCTCATACCCGAAGACATACGTATTGGTTTTTTATCTCATTCTCTCTCATTCTGCAAAGAAAAAGAACATATTGAGACAATGTCTACGATATAGACAATCGATGACATCATTTAATGACGCACGGGTAATCTTTCGGCGGTTCAACTATATCATGTCATCAATACAAAAAGAAACGAAAGAGCGAGAAATGGAAGTTATATTGCATTCCTCCTTATTCCCCCGACAATGCTCTATTAGACTATTTTTTTTCAGTCGCGACAAAACGTTTTTATTGATAAAAACTTATCGATTAGTAGCCACAGAAATTGCTTCCTGTTTTCTCTCATAAATTAAAGATTTCTCTTCCGAAAGAATGAAACGACATCCAAATCGATAGACTGATATAATAGGAAAAAAAAACTATAGTGCTTTTCATAAACTAATCTTTGCATTCCTACAGTTGTATAAAATAACATTATTTTTTACTAGTCTTGAAATGCTTAAACTTTTTAATTTTTTTCTTTTAAAAAGCTTAGTTTAATTATTTACATAATCTTGTAAAAAATTCAAAAAATTCTGTTAAATATAAAAATGGGACTAAAATTTCTCTAGCGCCATTGAAAACAGAAAACAACAATTTTCAAGAGACTAAAAAGTTCCACGTATACTTTTCCAAATTGTTTCCGCTATATTCTCATTCACTTCGTCGCAGAGCTATTAAAAGATTCCGTGGGGTGCCAGGAGAAAGCCCCCGTAGGCACACTACAACTCAGTTGCCAACAATCTTCAATAATATAGTAAACAGTTACACCTACTCGATTCCTGTTGCTATATAAATATTTTAATCAGCTCCGTTGTGTATGTAGATGTGGAAAATACGAAGATTCCCAAAGCGTTTTCAAGGTTTTATCGGCTCACCGTCTGTATTACCCAATAGTCTGCGCGACATCACCTCTAACGTCAGCTGTTTTCATTTCATTAAATAGTTTTTAGTCTACTTTGTTGCCAATTTTCATCATAAACTTTATACTCAAGTTGTTCCTTATTATATGTTTATTACTCATGCTTGAAAAAATGAATAAAAACGAACGAATCCTTTAAAGCACTTCTGGTGTTATTATTTAGACAGCACTACGTACACAAAAAATAATTTGTTAGAACAGCAAATTTCTGGCTGCTTTCTGCGTAGTCTGCAAAATTCCTGGTTGTTTATTCGCCCAAACCCACGAGAGGTCGATGACACATGTCTCGAAAGGCAAGCGACATCGTATTCCTTGTTATGTGATTTTTTTTCGTTTGGAATATCATAAAGAAAACGCCTTCACATACGTCTTCTAATCGATTCAATAATGCAGTATAGGTGTGTGAGTGGATGTGGGTTGTTCGATTTCAAGATGTATCTTTAAAAATAGAAATTTAATCCTGTAGGGCGAAGTAAAAGAACTGGTCCATCTAGATCCCAAGACAGGCGGCAATAAAAGTATTTGTTGGGCTGGTATTCTCGAATTTTATTACAATTTATGCATTTATTATATTTCAATATATTTTTTTTACAGATTTCGTATTTTACTCAATTCAAGTGATTGTTTATTAATATGAAATATTGAATTTAGTCTACAAAAAACATTCGCAAGAATATATTTGAGATACTCAAATTAGACGTTACCAGATCCATGTCAAACAGAACGAACAAAAAAGAATAGGATAATTCCAATATTGAGATTAAATCATGTCCTGATGATGCTAGCATGGTTAGAGAAACGCGTGTCGAGAAGTTTAAAAAAGTGATTTGGCGTTTAGTGGTAAATCTCTTCGAGTTTAGGAGAATTCCAGTTTGAAGAGGTGGATAACTTTCAATATCTAGGTATAGTAGTATACCCAGAAACGTAGTAACAGCAACAATGACAGGAATATGCAAATAGCGCGCAAATAGAGTCGAAACAGGAAACAGATATATAAAAAATTACTGAAGAAGAGAAAGATTGGAAATAGCATAAAGAAAAAAATCTATAAAGCAATCATAAGACCCACTGTTACGTATGTAACAGAAACGATGACCCTTACCAGCAAAGATAAAGAAACACAGGGTTTTCGAAAAGAAAAGAAGAAGAATACCGAAGCCGAATCACGAAATCTGACAGTTACTCAAAGAAGATGATATAGTACGTTACATAAAAACATAGAGAAATAGATGGTATCGATACTAAGAAATGAAGGAAGCAGAGAAGAACGAGAGGCAAAAACGCTATGCTGGTCATTACCAACTGGAAGCGGATAGGTAACAGGCCAAGGGGAAGGAGTAAGATAGAGTGACCAGATTATAGCAGACATAGGACGAATCGGGATACCAGAGTGATGTTCGAAAATGAAGGACAGAAGACAATGGAGGAGGTTTGTAGACAAAGCCAAGTGGCAACGGGAAGTAGACGTGGAGTGATGTACTGCAGCAAAATGATCAGAAAAACCTTCAATGGTAGCTCATATATTTCCGCAGGAATGAACAGGAATGAACATCTCTATATATGCTAGACTATTAGTCCGGGAGTACATCTGATCGTTTGTGTCCCGTTTGTTGGGAACGTGCAGACGTTTCGCCAAGGTCTTCAGACAAGCATTGAAAATGCCAAGTGTGACCTTGGCGAAACGTCGTGACTTTTCACAGGATCAACGGATCGACACCCGGAATGATTTAGAAACATCAACAAACATCTCACGCCAACAACAATTATGCATCTGGCTCTCCGCTTTAATCTCTAGAATCTTTTTGCTACTTTGACAGTCTCGTTAATTCTAAAGCAAATCTGGACGCGGAAATTCGTAACCGAATTAGCTGTGCTTCTACAGACCTTTAGAATCTTCGCTATCTAGTTTTTAAAAATCATGGCATGTCCTTGAAGCCAAAACTGGTCGTGTACCCAGTTGTGCTCATGCTTTTGCTTGCTTACATAATGAGGCTTAGATAATACCACAAAAATCAAATAGAAAAGTTTTCAGTGGGGTGAACTGCTTCTCAACAGAGTTTCTCGTGGGAAGAAGGCACCTACGTTGGGCGGAGAAGTTTGGCCAAGCTGGACGACCATATATTATATCGTGAACTGGTCTTAGCTGAATGTAGGCAAGGAGGTCAGGAACTTCATTATAAAGATATTTTCCATGAAACATTAAAGAGCATTCATGCTAGTCATCAATAGGAGGTGACTGCCTCCAACAGAACCTGATAGAGACAACTAGTTCATCAGTGGCCTGGCCAGTTCGAATATCCGCAATATGGTCGGGTCATCTCATCTAGATCTCTTCAGAAATGGAAGGCCACACGCCTGCTAATCTTGGATGTTGAAAAAATAAACTCGAATTCGACTACTCGGCTATATTTGCCATAGTCATCTGAAATCTACATTGTCTACATTCATCTGAGACAAAGAAATCAGAAATATCGATACCAAAATACGCTCCCTGAAACATTAAAAAGCGTTAATGTTAGTCATCAGTGGGAGGTGATTGCATCGCAACAGAGCCCAATTGCGACAACTATTGCATCAGTATTAAGGACCGAGGTCAAGATCTGCGAAGGAAAAAGTACCTTTGAAACTCATATGGGAAGTATCTCCTCTCCCAGCCTATTCTTCAGACAATTCTATCATATTACCATCATTTCAGTCGATGCAACATACCCTTCATTCAAGTTTTTCTGGTTTATTGAATGATTGAAATTAATGATTTTTGCGAGAAATATAGAATAAATTAAAGAGGTTAATAATAAACAATATTTTAATATTTTTTGCTAAAATAAGTAATTATGTTAAGAAAAAGAGCATGTCAGAGGAAATTTTCAGAATATATTTATAACGATAAATTAATTACTTGATATCGTTAAATTCAAATAATAAACAAAACCTATCAGAAAGACGTGAAATTTCGAGAATAGCAGCCCCGGCCGTTAGAAGCTCGACGATCATCTCGTACGGTCAGAAAATCTTGCTTGGATCGCACCACGTGGAATGCCGCTCGTTGTAGTACTACGAGGGGCGTGGTGGGACGGGAGAGGGAAGGGTACCGGGTACCATCGGTTCCGGAACGTCGTTGTCCTTGAGCGACCAAGGCCCACTCGACGGGCCGGCTCGTATTTATGGCCGAGTTCATTGACAACGAGATTTAAATGAGCTGCTGGTTGCATACGAGACCGTAATTGCTCCAACAACCCGGTCGTGACAAACGATTGATGTAAGAAACGTACAGGTTCTTAAAACAGCGAATAATGCTGCCATTGTTTTTACATTCAACAAAAAATAGTTCAAAAAATAAACATATTTCTACATACGCTATTTGAAAAAATAGAATCTAGTTTTGTTTGGTTGGAGTGGTGTCAAGAAGATAATTATCATCGTTGAAGAGATTCTTGACGACCAAGAAATTTCGCAGACCAGGAATATAGAGAATTGACATTGTCTGTCCTTAGAAATCGGCCTAGCATTTCTAGATAGGCGTGAAATTATTTTTTTGCCAGATATGCGACGGAATAACAGCGCTCTTCGTATATCGCAGTATTCATTCTTCCATCTGGGTTTTCTTGTGGGCTCAAGCGTTGCTTATAGACAAGTACACTATCGTAGAGGAGAAATGCGTTTTCTGTAGAAATGCGTATTATACAGAATGTAAGGGAAGTAACTTTTGTAAATTTAACGAACGTTTCCTCAACCATTTGAAAGAAAAAAGTTTCTTACAATAAAGGTTAAAAACCTAAGAGTTTCCATAAAAAAATTGAAAAGTTATTAAATCAACACACACATTAAATCACAGGTCAACAAATTAAAACTTTTTTGAGTTAACGTAGATGAAAATAGGAGTATATGAAGTATTTTGTAGTCCTAAATTTGAAATCGTGAAATCTATCTGAAATATAGAAAATCTGAATGACAAGCTAATTACTGTAACGCGTACAATTTTTTTTTGTTACAGGGGGTCGGTGGAGGGGAAAAAAAGGAGAAGACATATTTTTACAATCTAATATTTATTTAATATAAACATGTACAACGTGTTAAATCTACAAAAACCGTGTAAACCCTACAAAAACTTTCCTCCTGTGTTCTGTTGCATCATCTCTTTTTAAAAACCAACAGTAGTCGCCCAACATAGATGGGTTCCAGCATCTCTGGTATCTTGCTTCTATCGTCCTGATGTCCTTACGAAACCTTTCTCCTTGTTCGTCGTTTACTGTGAGAGTAAAAAGACAGTGTAAAAAATACATTTTTAACGGCATTCGACACTTTAGTATTTCATAGGCTTTCAAGAATCCATTTATGAGGTTTTTATAGTTTTCATATTTCTTGTTGCCCAGAAATCCTTTCACTACACTTACAAAACACTTCCAAGCTGCCAATTCCTTTTCATTTAATTTTTCTTAAAAACGGAAATCATCTAGAAGTTTCCTTATTTGAGGTCCAACATATTGATCTCCAATTTGGCACTTAAAATATAAAAAATAGGCTTTTTTGACTTCTCTCCCCATAATATAACAAAACATATCCGTAGGATTTTTGCAAAATCGACGACTAGAATTTGGCATTTTATATAAAATCAACTTAAACACTTGACTGTACTGTAAACCCGACAGAAACAAACAAAACTATAGAAAACAATAAAACTACCCTTAAATATTCTTAGAATACTATGGAAATACCCCCCCTACGGTCTTGTGGTTATTCCTACATTGTCCAGTCCAAAGTCAGGTACAAATCATTTTAATTATCCCATGATATAAAGCAGAAGCAGGTTCTTGAAAATGAGACGTGCTAGGCCATTTCTGTGAAAAAGTGTTTTAATAATATCTAAATGAAACGTAAAAAGAGCATTCTCATCAAATACAATAATCATGTCTACATGTATTATCATTTCAAGAAAATATGTATAAAAGCATATTTGGCAAATAATAATTGGTTATTATTTTACGAATAAACTAATGATCATTAATTAAGAATCATGTCATACATCAGCTAAAATGGATGTCAACGTCGCATTGACTAATTGAAATGATCTCTACGATAAAGGTTGATGGCGACAATATTTATTTGGGTGTATGCCAGTGTATGTGTTTAAATTCTATTTAGAATCAAAATTGTATTCTGTTTGCGAATATCACGATATGTTTCTTATTTACGGAGAAGCTGCTGCCAACCGGATGACTGCTGCTGCTGCTGCTAACTG
The DNA here is from genome assembly GCA_031761425.1 of Cosmopolites sordidus. Classification (NCBI taxonomy): domain Eukaryota; kingdom Metazoa; phylum Arthropoda; class Insecta; order Coleoptera; family Curculionidae; genus Cosmopolites; species Cosmopolites sordidus. The sequence continues at coordinate 529,467 of JARFXV010000740.1, read as the reverse complement.
GATGTCACGTGAATCGTTATGGTGTATAAAATTAGTGCTGGTAATCTCAACTTTAACATTAAACGACATTAATGTGTAAGTTTTCGTTGTTTTTGTAAAGAAAAAACAAATCACGTTATTCTGAAACGTATGTAATAAATGGCTATAAAAATATTACATTTTTTATTTTCAAATAATACTTTAAGAGGACAATGAAACAGAAAAAAAAAAATTCCTAGCAATTGGTGACAAAAATTAAAATTCTGACCTATATTGCGTGGAAAATGTTGCATTTTGGATATATATTTTAAGGAAACTTTTTGTTAAAAATAATAATCTTTAAGATAAAATAAACGAAATTCCTCTAGTTTGCCTTCAATGTCATTTAATTGCTTAATTGCATCGTAACGAAGAGCTGGCATCAGTTGCTCTACTATACATTCGAGCGCTGAATAAAACCGAATTTCAGTAAGACAATGTCAATCCCCACCTTACTGTTACATGCTCTCTTGATCTGCACGATCGCCCGATCTTTCACCCATTGAGCATATCTAGGATATGACAGATCGAATGTTGGTTTGGTACTTAATGTGATGATTTACAAATTGTTTTGTATATACAGTGAAACCTCCTGTTACAGACACCTCTAATAGGCGGACAACTCTCTTCAGCGGACACTTTTTGTCGGCCCTGACTTGCGACACGCGCACAATCCATATGGGATGGGACTTTCGTACACGGCATAAGTGTAAACCCCGACGATATAGCCACTGACCAAGATTCCCTTGATTATTAGCAACTATTCACCCAAAAATGCCTACAATGCAGACGAAACAGGGTTATTTTTTCGTGCACTTTCCAATAAAACATTATATCTGAGACGCGAAATATTCATTGGAAGTCAACTTTCGATAGAAAGGCTTACTATAGTGGTTTGTGTAAGCATGAATGTAGAAAAATAAAAACCGCTAGTAATAGGAAGAACCGCAAAACCAAAGGCTTTGAAACACATCGATCTGAACGATTTACCTGTTACTTTGCGATGGAATAGAAAAGCATGGATGATTGGGAAACTAATGACAGAATGGTAGGTGAAATTTGATCGAAAGTTGAAACGTGAGAAACGAAAAATTTTATTATTTCTGGACAACGCATGTTCACACCCATAAACTTAGAAAATATTGTATTGATTTTTTTACATCCTTTTTTATCTACTTTTAATAGACTTTACTTACTTTTTATGGAACATTTATTATTAAAAAACCTTTATTACCCATTAATGCTGTTGAATCAGTTCAAGAACTCTCAAAGAAAATAATGGGTTTGGACGCAATTTATCTTATTAAAATGCATAGGACCGTGTATCAAAGAATACAATTCAAAATTGCTTTTCCAAATCAGGAATTACACATAGTAATTCTGAAAATCCAGCACAAAACGTAGAAGATTCAGATGCTGAAGACGACTTCCCATTGTAATTTTTGGCTCGAATATGGAAAACTAATGATTATTTCGGCATCGGAACAGATGGCAGTATCGGGGACTTTTTCATTGTAGACAATGATTCGATATTGAAAGAATGTGATGACTATGTATGCCAAGAGGTTCATATGCAAAAACAGTGTGTGATGAAACAGATGATGAACACATACAAGAAGAAGAGGTTATTGATGCGTACCAACAGGCAATTAATGTGACACCGCAATTAAAACCTTTTTGTTGCAGCTCATGGCGACCGGCCAGCTTTGGATTTGATATCTAAGTCGGATCTCCAGTTCCAAGATATTTTAATTGCCAAGAAAATACGACAAACAACCCCGCTACAATATTTAACCATGAGCCAATACATACTTTAATATATTTATATGTATGTATATATGTATTTGTTTGTAATAAATAATATATTATATATTTATTATTAAAAAACTTCCTTAAACGGACACTTTTTTAAGGTCCCCTGAGTATCCGCCCAACAGATGTTACTGTAATCCCTCAGAGGTTTATAGAGCAGCTCATTATCAATTGTTACAATAAAAATATAGCTTCAAACGGACAGGATAAATTGGAATTGTTTCATTCATGTCTTTACAGTATAAAATCAGCACAAGTAGACTCAAGAGAAATTAGATATTTAGGTGTATGATGTAAGATGAGATTTAACAAAACATAAAGTAAACAACTGGAGTAGAAAATTTGTTGAACCTCGGTAAAGTTAGTGCTTTATTAGTCTACACTTCCATAAAATATAGATCCCTCGCGGACTGATTAAGTAAAGGAATATTGGTAGTAGTAATAGTAACATCATAGTTTAATAATACACTAATCAGATGTAATAAATCAGTACACTGATTAAATGTAAAGACAATGAATGTATGAGGTGTGCAAATAAAGTAGTAAGACTGATATTTTTTATTTTTATTCGGTTGAAATTACAATTTTACATCGTCTCCTTTAAAATGGGAAACCACACAGCGCTGAAGACGATTTGTCCACTCTGCATCGCAGAGCTGGAATTCAGATACTCGAATCGTTTTCAGCTGGTCAGTTACGCCCCTTTCAATAACCTCCATTTTTAGAAAATGGCGTCCTTTGAGGTGACTATTCTATCTTGGGAAAAAGAAAAAGTCAAGGATTCAAATCTGGTGAATAACGAGGCTGCGGAGCCATGTTAACTGAAATCTCTCTTTACAAGACGCATTGTCGTGATTCAACATCGAGGTGTTTTTGATGTTCGGTCTCACACGAATGAATAACCCTTTTTAAAGTCTTTTAAGAACACCTCGGTAAAAATGTTGATTTATTGTTTAGAGACACAAATTCCTTATAGTTGATCATCTGGCAGTTAAAAAAGTAAGTCAGCGCGCTGTTGATTACTGATTTACTGATTCTGGATTTTTATGGCCCTGGTAAGGTTGGAGTGTGCTATTCCTGGCTGGAGTGTGCTATTCCAGTAAAAACCCGTTTCATAAAATGAAGGTCATTTTCATCTGCCCCAAAAAGTTAAGACATATTTCCATTTTGAACAGAGTTACTAGTTTGATCCAGCGAAACGTTGTTTAAAACCATTTTTACGCAGATTTTCTTCAGCTCCAATTTATTGATCAAAATCTCGAATTCTGAAACATTTTTCATCATTTCTTGCAGTTGAAGGCCTTTCTCTTCCTTCCTTCCTTCATCTTCATCTTCAGGCCTTCATCTTCAATCGAGTCTCGGCCTTCTGAAAGTGCCTTAAAATACCTGAAAACCTGGACCCTTGACAAAACACTATTTCCAGAAGCCTGATAAAGTTTTGCAAAAGTTTTCGTCGCACTGTGTCCAAGTCTGAACTGTTGCCCGAAATTATTGTCACTCGTTTTTACAACGCATTAGAAATATTCGGTTTTCGAAAAGAATTGCTATGAACCACGAAGTGACTCTAAAGAGTTCAAACTCGTACTGAAGACGTATCAGATGTTATGTCACGCTTCCAGAGGGGAAGCCAATAATATCCCCAGATGGAAAGCTAAGCCACTACGCTCATTATTTTATTTACCCACCTCCAGAATCATATGTGTTAACATACGTAAGGTAAAACAAATGGTAATAGTAAAAGATAACGTAACAAAAATCTAGGAAAATGTCGAATATGTGCAACCAGCCCATCATCAAATATAATTTAATCCGATTATTACATACCATTAGATAAAAAAAGAGGTAACAATTGTTTAACAGGATTAATTGACCATTTGACATTTTGATTATTTATGAATTAGTGATATAAAAAGGTTATATGCACGCACACTATAGAAAAATAATTTATTGCCAACGTTATATTATTGATAAAGCAGATTGTGGCAGTCGAAGCATCGCTTATATAAATATCTCCTCCGTACGCCAAAATTGTTTAAAAATATATTGATATAATTAATTGCAGTTGTCGCTGACGCATCGTCATTTAAAACCAATTGTAACGCCAGTTATTTATTATTTTTTTATTAATTGCTATAAAAGTGATCCGAGCCCCGCCTGTCATTCGTCCGCTATAAAATGACACGATTTATAAAAGCCTTAACGATGATCATTTGTAAAAACTGCTTTATATAATCAATCAGAAGCAGTTAAGGGCTTATGTTATTTTATTAATATTTGTTTCGAAATAAAGTTGTTGTATATATATATATATATATATATATATATATATATATATATATATATATATATATATATATATATATATATATATATATATATATATATATATATATATATATATATATATATATATATATATATATATATATATATATATATATATATATATATATATATATATATGTATAAAGGGTATTCCATTAAGAGGTTTCGAATGTTGGTAAAGAATAAAAGAAACGTTTCATAACATACCTGAAAATTATTTATGGCAGTGCGAAGCTGGACAGTGTACAATTATACGTGGAAAACAACATCTGTCAAATGACCGCCACGACTTCCCTGGCAGCTCACAATTCTTTTGTTGAAATTCTCGATTACTGCTGAACACATTTGCGTAGTTATGTCACGAATTATTCGCCAAATTTCTTCTCTCAACTGTTGAACGGTTTGCGGATTATTTTCGTAAGCTTTGCTCTTCACATAGCCCCACAAAAAATAGTCTAGCGGCGTCAAGTCGCATGACCTTGGTGGCCAATTTACGTCCCCATTCCGGGAGATCAGCCTCCCTCCAAACTGGGTACGCAATAAAGTCAGTGTTTCACGTGCTGTATGACATGTCGCACCATCTTGTTGGAACCACATATTCTCTAAATCTATGTCCATTATTTGATCCCATAAAAAACATCAATCATCGTTCGGTATCGTTGTATCGTTGTCCGTTTACTGTAACAGCTCGTTTATCTTCATCTTCAAAAAAATACGGTCCAATGATACCATCAGCCCAAAAACCACACCAAACTGTGACACGTTGAGCATGCATCGTGATTTCGTGGATTTCTCTAGGATTTTCATTGCCCCAGATGCGACAATTTTGTTTATTCAACAAAAAACATTTATTTCAACAAAAGAATTGTGAGCTGCCAGAGAAGTCGTGGCGGTCATTTGACAGATGTTGTATTCCACGTATAATTGTACACTATCCACAGCTTCGCACTGCCATAAATAACTTTCAGGTATGTTATGAAACGTTTCCTTTATTCGTTACCAACATTCGAAACCTCTTAATATATATATATATATATATATATATATATATATATATATATATATATATATATATATATATATATATATATATATATATATATATATATATATATATATATATATATATATATGACATTCCTATTGACAATATTGAACATTCCTAGACCTAACGAAACCTGCTTTACCATGATCGATTAACATTTCTTGATTTTGTGATATCTTGTTTATAGAGCAAAGATCTGTTAATAAATTTAACGCAAAACTCGTTAACACTACGTCGGAAACATTCCGGTTGATGCAACAAGTATACGGCGATGCAATTGTTAAGCAGATTTTTTTTTCTGTGGCATAAACGTTATTTGGAGTGTCGCTAGAGAATGACAAAAGTGATGCGAGACCAATTTCAGCTCGCACTCCCGAAATTCGTTCGAAATCCAAAAAGTTCGCGATTTTGTAGCAAATGACCGCCATGCTTCACTAAAAATGACGGAAGAGGCTTTGAATATCGGCAAAGAAACGATTCAACTCATTCTGCACAAGGATTTGGGCAAGACAAAGGTGTGTGTAAAATTTGTTCCATATACGTTGACAGAGTGCGTCAATTTTTGGCCGGAAACCATGTCTGTGTGATCAACTACCAACCGTATTTAGCAGATTTAGCCCCTTGTGACTTCTCATTGTTCTCAAAATTGAAATGAAAGTTGAAAGGGTGTTTTTTGAAGACATTTAGACCATTCAAACAGCTTCAATGCGTGCTTTGAAGGCTATTCCACAAAGTGAGCTGGAGCGCGCATTTCAATCACTATTGAATCAATGTAACAAATGTGTCGAAGCGAGAGAAGAATACTTCAAATAATAATCTTATTCCTGTGGGGCTACAGCCCATCAGTGAGCCTTGACCTCCTTCAACGTTTGCCTCTATCTGGATCGATCTCCAGTAGCCCCTTGTCCGGTTTTTGATGTGCAGGTCAGCATCTTTTCTTACATTGTCCCGCCAACGTGTCTTTGATCGACATTTTTTTCTGTTACCCTCTCTTCTCCCCTCCATGATTTTCCTCAGCATTCTGACCAATTCGCCAACCCATTGTTTTCAATTCGCCAACCAAGTCGCCGAATCCTCTTCAGGTGTTTGTACAATTGGGGTTTAAAAAAAAAATTCATAAATAGAAAAGTTATATAGAAGTTTTATAACAAAACTATTTTTACTTTCTTCCTTATAATTTAAAAGTTATATCAAATTGAAAATAAATTTTGAAACCTATTACCGATGACGCGCCGACAGTTCGCGAAAAAAACCTGAGCGCGTGTGACGTCACAATGTTTATTTTCCCTCAACATTACAAACAGCTGATACGAGTGTTTTAGTTTTTAATCAACTTATTCTTGTTATTATCATCAGTGCGTTGATAAATTTATTGAAAATATCAAATCTAATTAGTTATCGTACCTGTTTCGTACAATTTTATACGAATACTACAAAAAGAACTCCCGAAAAAATGTTTTTAAAGGTGCCACAAGATGTTAAACGTCGAAATCAATGGTTCCAAGCAGCACGATGTATTAATCCTAAAACAACATTAAATTTTTACAACCACTTTTCATCAAATATATACAAAAGATTATTATTTATAACATTATATCAATTTTTGTATGTTTATTACCTGCTTAAGCTACACAATCGTGATATTGAGTGTCTTGAACTTTTCTTAGTTTTTCATTAATAATTAAGGTCACTGCATAAGCTTTACTCCGAACTTTATGTTCCAGACATACAGGTCCTTTTACCGTGCAAATACCATTTTTGCGGTTAAATTGAACAAAACTACTAAATATTTGGTTTCTTATTTATATTTAGAGTATTATTTTTTTTGAAAATACATATTGATTGATTGATGAAATTCGAGGTGCTTAATTAAGCCCTCGAATTTCAGCTGAATTGAAGCGAATGTCATTTTTGAGAAAATCTATGACCATAAAAATATCCACAGCAGGTATATTATCAAAATTGGCCTTTATGAACCCTTTGTAAACCTTGTCAACTTCTATAATTTTAACAGTATATACACAGGTTAAAGCCGTTAACAGTACTTACGTGAAAACACTTTATCATAATGACATCACAAACATCAGCAGCCAATCGTGGCGCTTTCGTAGCTACGTGATTTTAGTTTAAATGTTATACATTTTAATTCATTTATATCGTAATTAATTGCAAACAATTTTTTAGAAGTTTTTCGCATCGCGATATTATTTATAATAAAGTTTTAAAATAAATAAAAAAATCGATAATTATTTTTTATTCAAACATCCAATTGCTTGAGTTCGAAATTATTATTATAAAAATAATTATTGAGGCTCCAAATTTCATTGTCATTCACAGCACCAAAAATTCTCTTAAGTATTCTTCTTTAAAATGCTGCAAATATCTCTTTTGTTTTCTTTGTGAGGGTCCGCATCTCGCAGCTGTAAATGACTACTGGCCGAACGAGTGTTTATACATCCTAAACTATATAGTCTATGAGCACCTAATTGCCGAAAACGAACCCGAAACTTTGCTCTCTGATGCAACGTTACACATATGTATTTTGTTTCTGTATGTTCTTCTATCCTCAATCTCTGTCGGGTCCATTTCTGCCTTTCCCAGATCAGTTCTGAATTGTGCAACCCATGGTACTGGTGACTCCATGGTACTGGACCCTTTTATGTATGTAAGAATTCTGTTGGTGAGTCTTGTCGGTGGGAGTCTACTGATAAAAAAAAGAAGGTTGAAATTCTATGGACCTATATAGAAATTCGTTAGTCCACCGCTACGGTGGACATTCTTTCTGTGGTATTTCTGGAATGTAGTCTGTATCCTTCCTCTGTTAGTTTTGGGCCGAGAATTTTCCTCATAAGTTTACGTTCTTCTTTTAATATGTTTTCTATGCCGCTTTCTGTGTGGAGTGTAAGTGTCTCGCTTGCGTATAGTACCTCTGGTTCGATTACTGTGTTGTAGTGTCTTATTTTCGCGTGTATGGTTATGCATTTCTTATTGTAGATATTGTGTGTCTTGCCGTATACCCTCTTCATCTTTTGTAATCGAGTTTTCTATGCTATCTTCTCTCCTCCTGTGGGTTCGAGGATCTCGCCCAGGTATTTGAAGCGGTGACCCTATTTGTCTTGCCGTATTTGGTGTTCAAATTTTGGACATCTCATTTTGAGCAGAAGAATTCGGTTTTTTGAAAGGAGATTTGTAGACCGACTTTCTCTACACATTCCTTGAGGACTTCTATCTGTTTTCTTGGTCTTGTTCCATTGTCTGCGAGTATGACTAGGTTGTCTGCGAAGGTTAGGCATGAGATTTCTATGTTGTTTTTGGGTCATCGGAGTCGTATTGGTTACCAGTGTCTTTAATGTTTCAGTTCTTTTTCCCATTCCCTTATGACTTTGTCCAGGACCAGGTTGAAGAGGAGTGGGGATAACCAATCTCCTTGGCGTACTCCGGTTTTAATCAGGAACTGTTCGAAAATTTCTCCCATAAATTTTACTTTAGAGGTTGTGTTGGTCAGTGTCTGCTTGATCAATCGTAGTGTTTTGAGGTCGAGTCCTTGTTCTTCTAGGATGTTGAACAGAGATTTTTGTTCGATGCAGTTATATGCTTTCTTGAAGTCCACGAACGTGCAGATGATTGGGATGTTCCTGATAGATTTGTATTTCAGTATTGTTTTTAAGTTAAAGATTTGTTCAGTGCATGGGCGACCAGGGCGAAAGCCTGCCCGGTATTCGCCAATTTCGTGTTCTAGTTGCTCTTGTGTTCTCTGGAGAAGGCATGCGATTTTGTAAGTGAAGAGATTCCTCTGTAGTTGTTCACATCTGTTCTGTCTCCCTTCTTGTGCAGCGGGTGGATAAGCGCACATTTCTATTCTTCTGCCAATTTTTCTGTTTGCCAGATGTTCGTGATAATTTGCGTAAATTCCCGCAGTGACTTTGGTCTGAGGTTTTTTTCACTAGTTCTGCGGTGATACCATCTTCACCGGATGTTCTGTTATTCTTTAGTTTGCGTATGTGCCTGTGGATTTCTTCCTATGTTGGTGGTGGTGATTCTGAGATATAGAGGGGGTATAGATATAATTTTCCTTTGGGAATATTGTGTCGCATTCGGGGAAATTGAGGAGATTTGAAAAATAGTGTACCAGCTCCTGACAATTCTCCTGATTGGTTGGCGCTAATCTCCCATTCCGCTTTCTGAAGCAAAGATTTTGTGATTTGTGGATTTCTCTTGCGAAAGTCCTATAAATGTCTCTCGTGTTATCATTGTAGAAATTCTCCTCAATAGAGTCTAGTTGTTCCTTCATGTACTTCCTCTTAATTTGTCTGATAACCTTTCCAGTCTGTTTTCTATTCTCGTCAAAAAGCTGTTGACTTTCTGGGGATTTTTTTAGTGTTGTACTCCTGAAGTACTCATTTGCGTCGATGGCACTTTCGTATTCCGAGTCCCACTAAGGGTGTTTGTGTTCTTTTTCAATGGGATCAGTTTCTGGGCTTTTTATGGATTTTTCATAGGAATGTTTCCTATGTATCCGCCTGTTCCTTTTCCCATTCCTCTGTTAGGTTGGATTCCTTGATATTTTTCGTGTCGAATTTCTGTAGATGTGCTTTCTTCTAATGAATTCTGCTTGAGGTAAACTTGACTTTGATTCGGGTTGGATAGTGGTCTGAGTCAATGGTGGATCTCTTTTTGGACATCTTGGATCTTTCTTTGTTGTGGGTATGAGATCGCAACGTGGTCTATCTAGAATTCCCCAATCTGTTGTATAGGCGATCTCCAGGTCTTCTGTTTTCGTAGAGATTTTCTTAGTGATGTTGACATGATCTTCAGGTTATTCTGTTGGCATAGTTCGATGAATCTTGTACTATTCTTGTTGGTAAATTTGTGACCGGGGAATTTGCCTGATGGATTTTATTCTCTACCGATTTGTGCGTTAAAGTCGCCCAGTAAAATTTTGATGTCATTCTTTGGGACCTTTGCCATTACCTTCTGTAGTGTTGCCCAGAATTTCTCTGTAGACTTGGGGTCTTTCTTGTTGTCCCCGGTCGTGGGAGCATGTTCCTTGATTATGGAGTATTTTTTATTGGCGCACTGTATGCGCATTGTCATTAGTCACTTGTTTATGGGGGTGATTTCCTTAATAAAGTTAACTATCGATTTGTGTGCAACAAAGGCCATACCCAGAAGCGGAGCACCCCTGGCGACTCGTTTGTCTATCCTGCTTTTGAATATGCGATAGTTCCCGTAGTCCACCGTGTCCTCATCCGTGAGTGTTTATTGTAGGGCAAGCACAAGTATATGTTGATTGTCAAGTTCTGAAGTTAGGTTGTGAAGTTTTCCGGGTTGGATCAACGTGTTGATGTTGAAGGTGCCAATGTATGTAGGTGTTTTGTGCGGAAATTTGCGGTAAAGCTCCAGTTTTTTGAGATCGTCCAGGTTCTCCAGAATCCGAGTACCCCGTTGCCGTCTGTTGACAGGTAGATTGGTTACCACCTGGGATATTATTGTTATTACTTGCACTAGTCATGGTTGCTTATAAGCTTATAGGTCCAGGGCAGTTTAAAACCAGGGATTGTTAGTTCCTGGAACGTAATGTACTGCCGTACCCTCTGGGTATATATATATATATATATATATATATATATATATATATATATATATATATATATATATATATATATATATATATATATATATATATATATATATGCAAGCCACATAGCGTCGAACTTCAGTTCTAGACGGCTTATACATATATAAACATACAGTACAAATACATAATATAGTAGTGTGTTGTGTTATTTATGTTGTATTTGCTTTCTTCAATGTTATCGGTAGTGATTGCAGTTTTTGGCCATCCCGAACGTTCATCGTCAACCAAGTTTATACGAACCCGTTTAAATTTAGCTACCCAAAATTTCGCTTTGGCAAATCATGGTGCACGGCCCCCATAAGTAGCATCTAGCTCGGCTTTAATTTTGGAAGGCATATTGCCTTCCAAATGCAAGAATTTAAAGACCTCTATCAGTACTGCTGAATCATTCGCTCGTTTTTTTTTTTGATAACTGGGTAATGGGATTATCTAATTTTCAAAGAAGTAGATTATTTCATTTTTGTCTTAGCAGGTGTCATCCCATCTAACTTTCAAAGTTTTGTTTCCTGAGGGAGTTATCGGCAGTGAATTTTTCTACGCTGCATTAATTATCGAATATTTTTGTTAGTGTTGTTATATATGTGTGATCTCGTCAAAAGCATTTCATAAAAGATGGGTTAGCTCCAATCCAAGATCTGCTTCCGAATATGTAACCATATATCAATTCTTCTATCACACCTTTGGTGTGAAACACTAAACTTGAAGAGATTTACCACTAAACACCAAATAACTTTTTTTTTGAACTGCTCGACGCACGTTTCGCTAACCATGTTAGCATCATCAGGAGATGATTTAATCTCGATGGATGATTTAATAATCAATTGAATCATCTCCTGATGATGCTAACATGGTTAGCGAAACGTGCGTCGAGCAGTTCGAAAAAAGTGATTTGGTGTTTAGTGGTAAATCTCTTCAAGTTTAATGTAACCATGTGTAAATAATCAATGGGTAAAATGTAAAACTTTTTATAAAAGTTATATTAAAAATAAGCATTAAATTCAAAAACTTCGAGATTAGGACAATCAACAACTATTGATTTTATATTTATCTTCTTATTTAATCAAAGATGGGACTGACAGTTCGGATAATTTTATGTCAATATACCACAAAAATGTAACTCTTCATTAACGAGTTGTTTGTTTTAGGTTGAAGTAGAATCAACTCCAGAACATCCCTATTTCGTAATGGGACACGGATGGGCCAGTGTTAACCCAGACAAGACTCAGCAATGTTACGGTCTCAAGGTTCACAGACTACAAGTGAGTAAAACCAATTTACAAATCTAATTTTCCCGAAGAATTATGGTATGCGTGTAAAGAAAGAGAATCGGGATTCTGTTTTGTTGTTTGAATGTGCTTGTCGCGCTTATTACCTTCTCAAGGGTTACGGTTGTTTGTACAGCTGCTGTCCACTTCAACGCTATTTCAGTCGAAGAACATTTAAGCACTTTTGTAGTCAACGTTTTTCATAGTTTACACTTTACTTAGGGATTCACCGGTTATGGAAAATCGATTTTTAATTGTCACTAAAACGTTTATTAAACTTTTTAACTATAAACTTTTATTAACTTTTAAACCACTGATCTTTAAAAATGTACTAATAAATTTTATAACTTATTAAATCTATATGCAAATATCAATACTAGGATATAATATACTAAAGTGTTTCCCAATTAGAGCGATAGGATTTGCATTTGAAATAAAATACAAAACATTCGGCTGAAAATGGTACTCATTGTTTTTATTAGATGGTATATTTTATGCCATTTATGATTTGAACAAAATATCGTTCAAGTGGCCACCTCGACTCTTTTTGCACTAGTTGATCCGATTGGCCCAATTTTCGATGACTCGGTGGAAGATATCGGGTGGTAAGGCGACTATGGTTGCACGAATGTTGGTTTCAAACCTGTGTTTGTGTAAACCTGTGATGTGACATACAAGGAAAAAAGTCTAAAGGTGTTTAATCACAAGATCTAGGTGGCCAGTTGCAAAGACCATTTCGTGAAATTACCGATTCTCTGAATTGATTACTCAATAAGTCCATCGTAATGCATACTGTGTGGCAAGTTGCGGCACCGTCTTGTTGAAAATATAGTTCATCCGCACCAATTTCATCAATTTTCGGAAAGCCCTTTCATTAATTTTCGTTCGCCATTCACGGTAACGGTCCGTCCTTCGGCGTTCTTGAAAAAATATGGCCCGATAATGCCACCGTACCATAATCCTCAACAGTGATTCTTTCGGGATGTAGTGGAGCCTGATGAATCACTTGTGGGTTTGACTCATACCAATAACGACAATTTTGCTTATTAACGTAGTCGTTTCACCCAAAATGAGCCTCATCGGAGAAGCTGATTTTGTGATGAAAATCCAGGTAGTTTTTCATTGCTTCCAACGCCCAATCTACGAACTCCCGGCGCAATCGATGGTCAGTTGGCTTAAGTTCTTGTGTGTAAACCGAGATCCAAACGCAAAATACGCCAGGTGGTCAGCCTGGATAACTCTTGAGAACGGAGCGGAACAGACACATTCTCGTTCTCGGCAACAGTTTCACGAATAGCCGCGATATTTTCTTCACTACGGCCACTACGACGTGGTGACGGTGGCTTTTGGTCATGAAGACTAAACTAACGTTCAAAATTATCAATTATATGCTGGATGACTTGATAAGAAGGAGCAAAATAATTGCAAAATAAATCGAATTTTGATAAAATGTTTAGACAATTTCCATATGTTGTGGCAACGAAAACTTGTTTATGGTGAAATGGCAAACCTTACTGAAAACAATTGACAGCAAATGTCAAGAATTGGATATCAAATATGGCCCCCATTAGCTGGCAAAATCATATCGTTCCTATTGGGAAGCACTTTACTTTTTCAACTTTTCTTGGGTTTGCACTATGGTTTTTTTTGAAAACTTGTTCATGGCAAATCTTACAGAAAACAATTGACAGCAAATGTGAAGAATTGGATACCAAATATGGCCGCATGAGCTGTCAAATTTCAATCGTCCTTTCTTTGGGAAGCACTTTAGAATGATGTATGTAAAGAAAGGGAAATAAAAAAGGACGGTAACACTCAATATTAGAGAGAAAATGGAGGAACATGGAAAGATAGAACTGGAGGAATTTACATATAAGGAAGGGGAAAGAGCAATAAGATAATTAATAAATAAAAAAATAATTAATAAAGAAAAAAAACTGGAATTGAGAAAATAACGGCGAAATTAATAAAAGAATTAGAAATAAAATTATATGAGAATGAGAATTACATGAGAAATGGCTAAATGGTTTGAAAAGAATAAAGGTACCAAAAATCATTAAAGAACTAACTAAAATTACAATGAAAGAATCTAATTTAGTTAATTAAAATTACAAAAAAAAAAGGAATGAGACAGGGAAATTCTTTGTATGTCCTACTATTTATAAAGCAATGGATATGGTAATAAAAAGAATGGGAAGGACGGAATGATGTAGGGATGATTTGATTTCAAGAAGTAGGAACGAATTATAAAAAGTAACACTAAAACTGGAGGAAAAAGTGAACTTAAGAAACTAAATATATGTATGTTCTGTAACAGAGAAATATTCACTTCACTGCAGTTGATTGCAATTGAGGAAGAAAGGCAGGCCAACATTTAATACTTCTTCACTACGAGCTTGGACTCCCTAGTGTCACTTAAATAAAAAAAACTAACATACATTCCTTAGCTTTATTTTGACGGGTGTTTTATAATATTAAAAAACGAAAAATTATTCAGCAATTATTCGTTTTGCCACCACATGAACCAGTTGCAAACTAGGAGTTGTGGAAGAGAAGTTAAAATGGAGGAAAACAACATTCAAGAATTAAAGTCAAAGAAATTTACCACTAACCATGTGAACACTTGTTTCTAAGTTATCGACGCGCGTTTCGCTACCCATATTAACATTATCAGTAGATGATTCAATCTCCTTGAGATTGAATATGAATGTGACTCTCCTTGAGAACATGGTTAGCGAAACGCACATCGAGAAATTAGAAACAAAGGTTTTGGTAAACCAATTAAAACAATTTTGATTACTTTGTTATCAATCACCTTTTTTAATTTGTGTAACTATAGTTTCGGAGAACTTTTAAATTAGTGTTTGATATCGTAACACCCTTGGTAACATTATCAGTAGATTAGATTCAATCTCCTTGAGATTGAATATGAATGTGACTCTCCTTGAGAACATGGTTAGCGAAACGCATATCGAGAAATTAGAAACAAAGGTTTTGGTAAACCAATTAAAACAATTTTGTTTACTTTGTTATCTATCACTTGTTTTTAACTTGTGTGACCATAGTTTCGGAAAACTTTTAAATTAGTGTGTGATATCATAGTCACACAATATAATACTATCTATCGCAAAGTAACGGACAAATCAATCAATAAGTGTTTTGATGTTTAGTGGTAAACTTTTTTAATTTAGTGTTTCACGCCGAAGAGTACAATAAAAAAATGAACATTTAAGACACAATCGTAGCGATGCTCAACGTCTAGACAGGACTTCAGGACAATAAAAATTCAAGATGATATTTCAAGTATCTTTCCACCATTTTCTTCCATTTCAAATATCGGTTCAACAGTCCTGCCAATCTAAAGCAGCAAGATATGTTTGTATTTTGTTATACTGACACTTTTTGATAGTAATGGTATCATAGTGAGTCATTTTATTTAACTAGCATGACCTTCGCATTTATTCTACACATTTTTGACCACAACCATCATACCCAACTTTATAAATAAACAAACCATCGATTTTGTCATTCCTATCTTTAGATGTTCCTAATATACCTTTGTAATTTATTTGCAATATTTATGAACTCGACTTTGACTTATATCTTGAATATTTTACACATCATAATGTCCATAAACGATCATTTGCTCTATGAAAATTATTAATATATATTTTTTTCTAGGTTGGTGACGTATTGGTATCTCTGACACCTCGGGATCATCACTCCACTACAACTCCGATGTCGACGTCGTCAAGAGGTACTACCATAATGACTACTGCCACGACAACTACCATGTCCACGAGACAGTATTCAGTCAACACCTCCAATAGCATTAGCAGTAACAACAGTAGCGCCCTCTTCAGTCCTCCATCCAATTCTCAACCAATTAGCTTGTCCAGTCACAGACCTATGTCTCATTCGCCACCAAAACCAATTAGATCACCCGAATACATAATGGCCACTACGCAGGGGATGCAGTATTATAATCCTGCAACGTCACTGGAGTCGAAAGTTATGCCGCAGGCGACACCGCTGCAACTAGATGCAGAAAGCAGAAAAAGACGATGGAGTGCACCAGATGCTATAGATGAGGATGAGATGGCCCAGAGGAGTCGTGTGGCCATGGTCGGTTTTGATGGTACCAAGGAGTGATGATTCTGGTGCGGAGTGCGCTGTCGATAGGTCATTTCTGCAAAGGGTTCTCAGTAGAAAGGGTAGCAGTGATTTTGCTGGTTTAACCATGTCAGATATTTTCCACTTTTCTGAGAAAAGTGGTTATATTGAGACAATGGTGTGAAAAATCTGAACGGCATTTTGATTTGTTGAGAAAAATGGGAGCTAATTGATCAAAATCAACACATTGTAAACCGTAAATTTTACTCTAATACCACCCCCATCAACGTTCTTTTCATTACTGATACTGGAAGTATCAACGTTTAATAATATATATGAAAAATGTTGATCATATTCACTGCCCCCAAAAAAGTCTGTAAACAAACGCAGTGCTCAAACATTGGAGTATGTATATAATAGAAGTATAGTACATTTTAGATACTTCGAAAATCAACTTTTGTTTTCATTAATTATACAAAACAATTTATTTAGAAGAACATAAACAATAAATTATTACAATTAATAATTTAAACAATTTTTGAGAAGTATCAAAACAACAATCCAGTAAAGGAACAATTCAAAAAATTTGTCTCTATGGGCAAAATTATTAGTTTAATACCTCCTTTATTGTTGATTACTTCTAATAAGCGCGTATGCATGGTTTCCAGTTATTTTTTTGGTTGTCTCTGGCAAAATTTTGACCAATTCTACTATAACATGGGTTCTCAACTCTTCTGTATTTTTGATTTTTTTAATTTGACGACTCACCTTATCCAGCAGTGCAGTCTTAAGACATCGAGAGGCATTATAAAGGAACCTTTTTTGCACTTTTAGTGACGTATGCTTGGGCTAGTTGTTCTGTGGGCATAGAAATGTGCTATCCAAACCCAATTTTTTAGCATTTTTTTTTAATTTAATTTGAAAATATTAATGTAGATAAATGTGTCCATTAAGTCATTGATTATTTCTAATCTATCCACTTCCACGGCCCTTATACAGCTCCAGACGATGATTCAACCCCCGCCGTGCTTCATCGTGGCTCGTAATCTTCATTCTCTCATTTTTTTCGCTAAACTTTTTGCCTCCCATTTGACCAGTGTACATTAACTTCGGACTCGTCTGAAAAAACAAATTCTTTCAGACGACACTTATCCAGTCCATACGGCTTATGAAGAGCTTTTTAGGAGCAACCCGTCCGAAATATTTACATTCACGTAAATTATTTTGAACTGTCTGAGGTGTTGTTCTTACACCGTAACCACTGATTAGGTTCTAATTTTTGCGACACTTGGGCCGGGTTTTTCGCGTACGAAACGGGTGCTTCCTAATTTTTCGATTATTCTTTTCACAGTTGATTAATTTGGAACATTATTTCTATCGAAAATCGGATGCAAATTTTCACCATTTTGATAGTAATGCTTAACAATAACAACACGTTGATGTATCTTCTAGCACTCCATGTTTATTAACTCCTATATGTCTCTTATCGACCTGTCACAATTCTTGACCTATCGAATCATGCCAGTCAAAATGGCATGTAATTTAGATCTTGCGCTGTTATTGTAACCCTCTTTATAACAATTGTTTCTTCACACAGCCTTTTCCAAATACGAAGTATATTAAACTAAGGGCCGTTTCTACAATACAAGAATATACCAAGTATAAGCTATACTTGGAATATGTTCTTGCATTGTAGAACCGGCCCTAACAGTAAGAAAAGTAACTAAAATTACCGATCTACCTAATAATTCATTTAGCAAAATTATCAACATTTTTTCTTTTATTAATTTGTAGGCTCTCTAAAAGATTTAATTTTTTTTTATTTATTTTTATTATGTAATATTTTAAAATTATCATTCAAAGTAAACTATGTTTTTCTAACATTAAAAGGTTAACATTATGGGAATTATTTTTTTTTGTTTAGTATGACTTCTTACTGTTAATTTGATATAGTTCATTATTCTAAAAGGCACAAAGTTTAGTTAGAGGTAAAGGTAAAAGGTTTATATATATATATATATATATATATATATATATATATATATATATATATATATATATATATATATATATATATATAGTAGTTCTATTTATTGACTGCGAGTGTTCGCATACTTTTTTAGTACAGTGTATGACCTAAAAAGGTAGTTTTATATATTTAAATCTGTTATTTTTAGGATTATATGTAAAGCAGAATTAGTTTTCCATTTCCAAATATTGGAAAGAGGAAGGAAGAAAAAGTTACCATCGAAGGGTATATATTTCATATTTCATTCGTAAGGTAATACTTCAAGCAACAAGTCTTATATCTGAATATGATCTACATAGTTCTGTTGTAAGTTGACCATGTTTAAAGTCAATGGTCTATAATGTGTTGAATATATTGTAACAAAACGTGTTCCTACTTCAGACAATACACCTTCTTTTTCTAAAAATAACTAAACAGATTCTAACATACATGGCCTTACTAGCGATTAACGCGCATCAAAACTGTCTCGCTTCCATCCCCATATTATTTTCATAAGCTTGCTTCAGCACCTAAAAGAGTAATTCCGACTTCTGGAGTGACCTATCGTTCAAAACGAGAACCCGAAACAGTACAAGACCTTATCGACAAAACGCTACCCGTCATTTAACGGACAAAGTGTCGAACATTTATTTTGTAGATATATATGCAATCATGTGTATTCCTTTTAGAGGTTTTTATAAGGATATTATTTTGTGGTCATACGAAGAAGTGGGGTGTACCCAATTCCCACAAGATTTAAAAAATGAATAGTGCAATCAAGTTAATATGTAGTTGTTCATGACAATATGTAAAAAAATATACCAAGTTAGGGCAAGACATTTTGTGCTTGATAAATTGTAAATATTGAAAATGAATTGGTTGAGTATTATTAGGAGTGATATGTAGTAGGACTGTAATGTAGGATTTTTTTAATCTTGTTAAGGAAGGAGTTATGGTGGAGCCAACAAGTACAAAGCGATGCTTTTGAACAAATCTATGTCTGTATCGCTCTGTGCTAGGCTCCACATCGATCTCAGTCTTAAAAAAAATCGCCGTGTGATATAGAACTGCTTTTATACATGTTTATAGAGATCTGTGTTTTGATTTTTTTGTACGAGTAAACCGAAAACTATAGGATCTGCTCAATGGAATAAGGTTCTTCAAAAACACAAAGAAGAACGTGTACTTAATTGCAATAAGAAAGCTGTTTACTGGCGGAAAAACTAAAAGGGCAAAGATTTTAAATGCTTATGAGGATTTAACGGTCCTTGTTCTTTTCGTTTCTTCTAAATTTGATATTGAGTGAGTTCTTGATATGTTGAGCAGTTCGTGGTTTTAACAGGTGTAGGTTTAGCTGTTTCTAAAAACTAGAATTAAATAGAGCGACTATCAGATTAAGCAGTCGGTGTTACGGTGTGTCCCATTTCCTACTCCCATTCCCTCCCGCTCCTCCCACCTCCCGTATTTGAAACCAAACTGGAAACTGGACACGTCGTGTTGCTTTTTAACTGTTTTCGTAATTATAATTTTTTTCCATGTGAATTCTTGGCTGTGATACAGTAAAGTATGTGGAAAGAGAACACTTCCCTCCATTAGAAGACGGTCCGAAATGAAGATGGACTGGAACAGCAATGACCAAAATCAGGACGAGAGGGCTCCGACGGTCACGGTCTATTTTGGTCTGCACAGTCTCTGGAGCTTAGCGCTTGCAAAGATCCTAACTAAGTGTCAACTTCTGCATAATAACGTAAAATACCTCACTCTGTGCTTTTTTTGTTAATAAATGTATAGAATAAAAACTGTTTGTGAATTGATCAAAACAAAAAAAAAATGTAACAAAAAAATTATATTATATATGAATATATTGCCCTGGCGACTTTTTTAACGTAGTTTTTAAGTAGCTGCTCGCGAGCAAGTCGAAAATTACACTTTTCTTACCGTTTATCGTAATTTTTGTCTTGGGCGCCATTATATTTTATGCATTAGTCGTTAAATGCCAACACCAACAATGGCAACAACAATTAGGAAGACGATTTAACAAAATTATTAAAAAAAAATGGAGACCATTGTGATTATTTTTTAATTATATTGTAACTTGTTATTTCACATTCTGTGATACCCTTTCTTATTGAAACGTGAATTTTTTGACAGTATTTTTATTATTACTATATTTTTTCGGTATAAAAGTAAATGTTTCTCAAAATTTATGTCAATGAGAATCACCTACCTGCAAAACAAAGGTACCTAAACGAGAAAATCTTGCTTTTTTAGAGAAAAAGGGATGAAAAAATACAGACAATGATTTCTGAAGTGCCTTGATGAGCGTGGTGGTGGCTGAAATTTGAAGCTGCCACAAGAAAAGAATTATATTTATTATAGGATCTGTAAAAATTCCTGTTTAATATGAAATAACTATATTAGATGCAAAATTGTTGTATAGACATTATATATTGTGTTACAGAATATATGTATATGGTGTGCCATTTGTTGAGATATAATGCCCCTAAAGAGGTGGTACAGTCAAAAATCAATAAAACCAATATCTATGTTCAAAGAAGTGTTTTATTTTTCCATTCATGTTCATATACAAGGTGACACAAAGAAACGGGAACTTTTTCGGGAGAAAAACATCTTATTCATAGTAAATGAAATCTTAAAATTTGCCATTTAAGAAACATTAATGAAATTTACAAATTTTTAAAAATTTCGTCCTTTAGATGCCGTCCTCCTGTAC
The DNA here is from genome assembly GCA_031761425.1 of Cosmopolites sordidus. Lineage (NCBI taxonomy): Eukaryota > Metazoa > Arthropoda > Insecta > Coleoptera > Curculionidae > Cosmopolites > Cosmopolites sordidus. The sequence continues at coordinate 508,509 of JARFXV010000740.1, read as the reverse complement.
GAATGCATTCTTGAAATCTGCTGTTGAGATTCCTCATTCACCGCTGCAACATACTACTGTGAATTTCATCCATTTCATCCTGAATTCTCTGTTTTAACCCTTCCAGAGTTCTTGGTCGAGTCGTGTACACTTTGCTCTTGAGATAACCCCACCAGCAAAAATCACAAACGGACAAATCTGGCGATTAAGGGGGCCAGGGAACGTTACCGAATCTTGAGATCACACGGTTATCGAACAATTCTCACACAGCTTCCATTGATTGCCGTGCATGTGTGATGTTGCTCCATCTTGTTGAAACCAGGTTTCTTGAACGTGTGGAAAATGTTTCAATTCAGGTGTAACGAAAGATTGTATCATCTCCATGTAACGATCCGCATTGACAGTTACTGTGATCCCCTGTTCATTTTCAAAAAAGTAAGGTCCGATTATTCCATTTAATGAAACAGCACACCATACTGTCACCTTGCTAGCATGTAAAAATGCGCACATGAACTTTACTAGGATTTGTGTCTGTCCAGTAACGGTAGTTCTGCTTATTCATGTAACCTACGAGATGAAAATGGGCCTCCTCTGTCATCCACAACCTGCTTAGAAATTCATTGTCATTATTTATGTTTGTTATCATTTGTTGACAGAATTCTAATTTCAACTGGTAATCGTTTTCCTTCAGTTGTTACACTATCTGCAGCTTGTATGGATGATATTTCAAATCTAAATGTAGAATTGTGCGAACACTCTCCCGGAATATTTCAACCGCAGCTGTTTGCTTACGAATTGAACGCCGTGTGCTCCATACGACAGACTCGCGTATAGCATCAATGTTCTGTGGAGTAGGAGCACTTCTTGATCGTTCTGTTGGTTTCTTCGTTAAGGCAGATCCAGTCTCTTCAAAGTTATTAATCAAACTTTTTATCGCGTGTTGTCATGGGAATTATGCCATAAATTCAGTCACTAACTGTTTTAAAGGCGCGCTACAATGTTTTTTTCAAGTGGGAATTGTGCCTATATTTTTTAATAACGCTAACCTAACTGATGCAAATAAATCAGTTTGTTCCAATACGCCAAACAGTGGGCCCTCTAGTATTTATTACAGGTAAAATGAATGCTAATGGATACAGAAAACTTCTGGCAGAGCACCTTTTGCCTATTGGAGCTGAACTGGGTGGAGAAGACTAGATAGCCGATGGAGTGGGGTATCGCCGTTGTGAGGAACCGACCTTAAATAAATAACAGGTCTATTGAGGTGGTGAGCCAATTTCAAAATCAGGACATTTTGCAGGTGCATTGTGATGCTGGAAAATCCAATCTTCTTCACCCAATTCAGCTCCAATCGGCAAGAGGTGCTCTGTCAGAAGTTTTCTGTAACCATAAACATTAATTTTGCCTGAAATAAATACTAAAGGACCCACTCCGTTGAAAGAAAAACTCCCCCAAACCATTATTGAACCGTCCCCTAACATGGTGTTTAAAGAAGATATTTTATCTTTTCGTAAATCATACCGGTAAATTTTCCAGCCGTCTGGCCCTTCGAAATTGATTTTTTTATCGGAAACCAATATTTGGATTCACTGAATATCATAGATGATCGTTCGTTTGGCTTGTTCCAGTCAATAAGAGTTTATGCCCAGGCAGCAAATGCGGCTGAACCAATTTGATTGTAAACTGAACATTTTCGCAACTATTATTTGTGTTGCATATGGGTTAGCTATTTTGTTGCGTATTGTTAAATTCTCAGTAGAAACCAATCTCAAAACGGTTATTTCCTCTCTAGTGGATTTTTTTCCTTCCGCTATCTTTTTTTCCCCATACTCTTCTTTCAATCTTAAAAAAAATTATTGACTACAGATATTGATCTTCCAAATTTCCCAGCAAGAGCACGACATGTCAACCCTAAAGAGTAAAAAGCAGTAATTTTACCTTTTTCGAAATCGCTCAGTTTATTTCTTTTCCACGTTATTATAGCAAAATTGAAAGACGATAACTAAATTATGTTAATAATATTAATATTAATTATAACTGAATTGAAAGATCTAATAATTTAAAACAAAAGAGCCTAAGTTTTTATAGTTTTTACCCGCATCTTGTTTCTCCAACATGCAATCAAGGAAGAAAATAAAAAATAATAGAGAACTAGCCCGAAAAGTACGCAAACGAAATGAGTTTCCAAACATCACGACTCTCCTGTAAAGAAGAATGCGATGAAAGAGAAGAAGAATCGCTTTTATAGAACTATACAAGTGCTGTAATTCTGCAACGAGATTGATGAGATTTTTTAACTTGCTCAAGCCGTAAAAAATGACTAAAAAATGCGTTATTGGCACTGTGAAACGATACGAGATTCCCTCTGTAAACGACAGAGGTGGGGTGAGCGGCTCGCTCTACGACATTTACCCATAAAATTGGTAAAGTAACGCAGTAAAATAAAACACGCGTGAGAAGGTTAAAAAACGATTTGGTGTTTACTGATAAATCTCTTCGAGTTTAGTGTTTCATACCGAAGGTGCCAACAGAAGAATTCATCATAAAACTTGTGTTCAACTACCATTATCCGATGTACATCTGAGCGGTTACCCATCCCACCCAGACCCACCAATCTGGATAGTTAACCATCCAAGGAGGAGATGGAGTAGGAAATTTCCACTAGTCATAGCTAGGGCTACTCCAAACGGTATAGGGCTCGTGGGAGCAGCGGTTTCCGAACGATATTTACGGCCTGCCTGAAACCGCGAGGTAAATGAGCTAACCTGAACCAAGACTCATACTGTGGGCGACAGAGCAAGATCTACGTAACATAAATACAACGAGAGCGAAGGCGCTACTTAACCGCCATGCGAATGGAGGCACACAGAAAAGATTTCCACTGTAAGTGGTGATTCTTCACTGGAGAAATTCAACCGACGAAATGACAGAATTTACACTCATATCTTTCGGGAAGCTGCTGAAAAAATTGAGAAAGTAGAAAGAGGTTCTTATCCGGCTTCAGTGCGGAATCATCAAGCCAAAATGCGTGAAACAATCTTCTCCAAAAGTTTTGAAAAAGGTGGTAAAGATTTGTCTTAAACGCTGATTAGGTGAAAATAGCAGTTTCAATATCCTTAGAAGTGGTATGTGCGGCGGTGAGTGAGTACCGGAGTGTTTGAAGAAATGTATGAAAGCAAAAAGGGGATATTTCGAATAGGTTTGGTAGAGAATACGGGACAAAACTTATGGGAGTACTGCGTACATTCAATATTTAACATTTTTTATGATACATTTTATTGGCAGATTAAAAAAGCCAAGTAGTTTTATTGTCAAAACATCGAGTTGATATGTCATCTATTATACCAGGTGTGGCTGTTAATAATTCTTAATTTAAAAAGAAACACGTTTAATTTAGGAGAAAGGTAAAAAATGGTTTATCCAAAATATGCGCTATCTCTGGATGCACATTTTCCCCATCTCTCTGGCAATTTGTGGATGCCCTCCCAGAAAAACCGTATCTTTTGAAGTGGGCCAATTATCAAGCCATTTTTCGACATCTCCGTAATTGTTAAAGTGTTTCATGAAAAGTGCGTTAGACATCGATGAAAACAAGTGGTAGTCGGAAAGGGTAAATCTGGTGGGTACGGCAGGTGGGGCAAGAGTTCCCAGCCAAGTGCAGAAATGGTGTCTATGGCCGCTTTCGCTGTGTGTGATGGGGCGTTGTCGTGTTGCAAAATCACTTTTCCTTGTCTTATAGCCCGTTCTAGTAGTTTTTCAACCAATGCATGGTTCAAATGGATCATTTGTTGACGGTAGCGAACTTTTTCACCTAGTTGCAGAAGCTCATGGTACACGACACCCCTTCTGAGCCCACCTACAGCATTGTCTTCTTTCCACAGCGATTCGGTCTTGCGATCGATGTTGAGGTTTTCCTGGGTCAATCCATGATTCTCTGCGTTTTGGGTTCTCAAAATATAACAATTTTCATCTCCAGTCACGATACAATGCAAAAAAATATTTCTTTCGTGCCGGGAAAGCAAAACTTCGCTCACCGTTTTTCGCTTTTCCATCTGTCTGTCGTTCAGCTGATGTGGTACCCATTTTCCTGTATTCTGGATCATTTTCATGGTATGCAGATGATTACCAATGGTTCAGCGATCAACATTTAACCTCTCTGCCATTTGTTGTTGAGTTTATATGTAAACTCAACAACAAATGGCAGAGAGATTAATGGCGTCTTCGTCCGACATTGCTTGCAATTCGACATCTTCAATTTTTTTCGGTCGACCATTTCACATCTGCATTATTAAGGGTTATAGTAATTCGGAACATGATTCAGAATCTACCTGGAACAATTTTGCTGATATATTATCTCTCTCTCTCTATAAAAAATTGAGAATTTTCAAAGGTGTAATACAGTTAAGGGGGAGCTGTGTGCTTGCTTGCTCTTATTCTGCTTGATCTGTCATTCAACTTTTCTTGAAAATGCTCCTTCATCTCCTGATGATGCTAACATGGTTAGCATCATCAGGAGTCGACGCATCAAGTGCGTCGAGAGCTTTAAAAAAAAGTGATTTGGTGTTTAGTGGTAAATCTCTTTGAGTTTAGTGTTTCATACCGAAGGTTCTAATAGAGGAATTGAAACTCATATTGATCAAAATATTTTCGAATACTGTGCAAATTAAAAACACACCTACTGTAAAATATTAATTTTTATTCTAGATAAATATTCTAGATAAATAATCAAGTTTAATTAATGTATACTGTGATGCCTACTAAACATATTTTGGACCAACAAGTGCCATCTATTATTAACTGTATTAAAGTTTCACCAATACCTGTATTATGAGTTAGGTTAAGTACATTTTAAGATTTAATTTGTCAACAATAAAGTTCTTCAAAATGTTTTCGATGCCAGATAAAAATATTCAGTTCGGTATAGCCAAACAGCAACAGGAAATGCAACAACAACAAGCTCAACAGGCCCAACAACAGCTACAGCAGGCCCAGCAGTTACAGCAGCAAGCCCAACAACAACCACCTCAACCCCTGGATAACATATCAAAAATAAAATCCCTGGTAGTTCCTCTTAGAGAAACTCTCGCTGTATGTTTGATTTCCTTTTGTTTTATAGATATAATCTGTTTGTTTTTTGTAGCTAACTATAAAAACTGCAGCTCAAACATTAAACCAAAATAGTCAGATTGACTCTGGATCTCAGTAAGTATTTCATAAAGAATTTTTTGAAAATAGTATATTAATCTTTTTTTAGGAAAACTCCAGATGTACAAATACCACGGTTTGATAAGAATTTGGAAGAGTTTTATTCCATTTGTGACCAAATTGAACTTCATTTGGTAATGTATATTTTATATTATAGATTACAATATTTACGCTCTGTCTTTTAGAAAACATCTATTAAGTGTTTGATGCAAGCAGAGAGCAGTAACAGATACTTAAATTTGCCAGTAGTTCCCACTCGAAATGAAAGTTTGGGTATGAATGAAAATAGTTTAACTTATCCCCAATTTCTGGCAACGGTTGGAGCACAAGTATCATACACAAAGGAGATTCATGAAACACTTTTAGCAGCAGCACAGAACATTTCTCCTTCAGAATGACATTTTCAGTATTAATTACTATGAATATTAATGCATATATATTTATTTTAAGAGTATGTATCTCTATTTTAGAGTAATTTTACTATTTAAGGTTGTTCAAATAATAAGATATTTCTGAAAGAAGCGTATTTATTGACTGATTAAGTTAATTACTATATATATAGATAGGTACTATGTTATAAAAATAAATACTTATATAGAGATATGAAACAAGAATTTGCAAATATGCACAACTTTTTAGAAATGATATCTAAGGCTACTTTACAAGTAATAGTTGACAACTGATATTAATTCTTTTAAATATTAAACTTAGTTACAACTTTACACTTATAATTGTTTACTACATTTCAGACATAAAATGAAGAAACTATTTTGAAATAATGAAATGTAAGTTCTTTTTTAATGAGATTATTACTGTAATATTTTCAATTCAATGTTGGCTCTTATGTACAACAGGAAACAACGTCATTGCAACACTTCCCATATTTTGCAAATTTCAGCATCAATTCGAAATTGAACTCCAATTAATTTAGTTAAATACTAAGAGTATGACTGGAATATGTTTTGCACTTTTTGACTAAAAAATTAAGATCTTACCCAACATAGCAAATCATATTTATAATCATCATATATATATATATATATATATATATATATATATATATATATATATATATATATATATATATATATATATATATATATATATATATATATATATATATATATATATATATATATATATATATATATATATATATATATTATAAATGAGTAATTTCAGTAGATTAGCACATTAACTAGATATAATAAATATATAGAAGAATATTAAACTTTCCAGAAAGAAAACAATTATAATGTGAGTCTATCAAGCAATACAAATCTATTAGATATAAATAAAAGTAAAGGTTTAAAAAGATTGTGGTTAAAAACCTATTGAACAAACTAAAAAATATGTATTAAGCGGATGTTATTTATGAAATAAATTTATAAACCATGTTCAGCCTAACAATCAATAAATTTAAACATTACAAATACGGATGAAAAACAAATCTTAAAAATTCAAATTCAGTGAAGGAATATCATAAACCTGGCTTTATATATGTGAATTTGGCTTAAACAAAGAGGGACACTGCACATGTGCGGCAACGTGTCAACAGTCAACAACGTTGTTGTTTTTCCACTTTCTGTCACATTTACAGTTCGTTTCGAAACGAAGTGGACGTGTGTTTAGTCAGACACAACTTTTTATACTCACATTTTAAAAAATTTTACAAAAAAGATTATAACAAACATGGCCCCTAAACAAAGAATGCGTATTGCCAACGAAAAAGCCAGTAAAATGGTTACAATGAGAGGAAATGTACCTAAATCGTCGGTAAGTACTTTTAAACTTAACCATATTGTTCATTAGACTGATAATTTTATTGTTTTTTGCTTTATTATTTTCACATATTCTCTAAAGCCGTATGAATAAGATTCATTTTCGGATCATATAATCGGTCGTTAACTTTTATTTGTATGAAAGTTATGGCTTATGAAGTAATTTGTATTGTTGAGCAATAAAAGAGTGAGGCTTTAAGATTTTCTTAAAATGATCTATTCAATAAATACCAATTTTATTGTAGAAACAAGACAGAGAGCAATCGCCTGTGGGTCCCTGGTTACTGGCTCTATTCATTTTTGTTGTCTGTGGTTCTGCAGTTTTCCAAATCATCCAATCCATACGTATGGCATAAAGAACATTTATCCTTCCTTACAATATGTTGACAGATATTTGTTTATTTGAAATGTTCTATAATTCTGTAATACATTAGTGCAATTATTTTTATTACTTTTTGTAAATTTATATTGACAGTTTTATGTAATGTTTTTGTAATCGTAATTTACAGAACTTAAAGTGTATGTACAATAAAATATAATAGAGTTTATATTACAATGTAATGCATTTAATATGCAGGCACTACCTAAGAGATTCATATTTATGTAAAAAGTAAACCATTCCAGTAATTTTGAATTTCTGTAAAGTTTTTTGGGATTAAATAAATTATTATTATATCAATGTTGTTTGATTCTTCATATTTTGCTTTATTTGAAGTATTCAGTAATAATCAGTGCAATTATTTACATTAAATAATATTATAAATTTATGTCGACAATTTTGTGTAATATATTTTTGTTATAGTAATTTATTGAACTTCAAGTATGTGTACAATAAATTATAATAAAATTTATTTTAAAATGTGGTGCCTTTATTACATAGGCATTACTAAGTGATTTTTGTTGGAATTAAACAGTTTTTTCTCATTCTTTTAGTAAGAAACTTTCATGATTTTTAAAACCAGATTAATTTAATTATAATCAAATATAAAAATAAACCAATAAGTTTACTACCAATTTTATCAGATAAATATGAATCTGTTTGATAAAAACATCTTTTCTACTTATCAATCTGATTCTATACATGTATACAGTACAAAAACATCACTGCTTTTTCTGTGTGATAAGATACTTTGCTCCAGTGATAATAGAAAAGCAATTTCTTTAGATTCATTAATTAGGCTTTGCCAAAGTATTTTTTACTTTGACCAAGGGCTTTGGCAAATTTTATACTTTGTTTAGGGCACCCTGTTTTTTTCTTAATTTAAACAGCTAGCTTGTAAACTTTTATTTCTAATTGAAATACTACATTTTTTGTTAACAATATGCTGCTGTTTAAACCGTTTCAGTAAGGACCATGTATAACTTTGGTCAGTTAGATCAAAGACATTGGCCAGGATAATGTAAGAGCAGATGATGAACAACTACTACATATCAAAAACTGATAAGGTTGAAGGAGGTCAAGACTCACTGATGGGCTGCAGCACCTCGGGTGGATTAAGAATTGTGGACAACTTATGGACAATATTTTCTTCCAGTTTCAGACCTGCGCACACTACGTACATTCCCAAAAACGTTACGTGAAACCCAGCCTTTTAGATTCGTTTGTCTACATTGCATACAAGTAAATTGCTAATAAACTGCACTGAAAAATAAACCCAAGTAACTTGTTTGTCACCTCAACGATATACTGTGAATTTTTACATCACTCCAAAAGAAAGTGTGGATAAAAAGCGATTAACTCGATTTTTCCAAAGTTTTTCGTTAATTTTGTATACAAAAGTTCACACATGCGAATCCATCATGACACTATAAGTTTCTTCTTCCTGCTCAGCCCGTTAGTGAGCTTTGCTTCCTTCAACCTTCGCCTCCAATCGCCAAAACATGGCTGAAAACCTATTGAAGAATGAAACAGGTTCATTACTATTACACAAGGTCAGAGGTCAAGAATAATATTTTATAACAATAATCTCAGTTAAGAAGATACTCAAGAACACTGAATTGATCCATGCAACAATTTGTATGTATTATTAAAAATTCTCTTTTCCATTTTCTACGATATATATGAAATCAAGCACATTTTTAAAAATTTGAGAAAAACAAATGCCAGCATTGCTGATTTCTATGAATACATACAAATTTATTTTTGGACGGGTTAATTCATTCTGTATGTTGTGTATCTGTTTCGATACTTTTTATTTCATGGGAATGCACAACGGCAGAATAACCATTTATAAATAAGTTTATCAATACGCCATTTTTCATTTTTGCTGATTGCTTTTAATTTAGTTATATCAACATATTATTATTGACGAAACAGTTTCACTTGGTAATTAATGTCTTAATCTTTTCATAATTAAAGAGAAACTAACGTGAAAGCTAATATTAGCTGACTCATAGGAAAATATATTTAATTATAAAATTTTGTTTTATATTCATATTTAATATATTTATCTTTGAATATAAAACTAGCATATTCAAAGATATTTATAGTGCAAGTTCTTGATAAGTTAAAAACATTTTCAGTTTGTCTTATGAATATCAAACCTACTTAAAACATTGATTATTACGAAATTATTTAATAGTATACACGCCAAAGACTTCACTACATTTTCAGAATATGGCAGGACTGCATATGATCAGTTACATTTTTTTTAACTCCTCCAGTGATCAGAAATCAGTGGATATATTACCTCGTTAGTCATCACCGCTGATCCTAAGCGTGGATAAAGGAGGAAGGTTGGGAGTGGGGTTAACCATCCCGCACTGTAAAGACATATTGTTGCGAAGGTTCTAGAAGAACATTGGAACACATTGGACAGTCAAGTGGAAGTAATAGGTGTTTCGGTTAATTTTCGCAAAATTTGAGCGTTTTTTTCTAAAAGAAAATAAATTTCCTTAATAATCATAGTATTGGCCATCGTTATTACTTTTTTCCATCTTTCTGTCAAATAATGGATTTTTTTGAGCCAAATTTTCAAAATGTTGCTCTGATAGTCCGTGCTGCATCGATCGAATAACTGGTAGTGCGATGGGATTAAATTTTTTAAGATTTTTCGTTTTCAAAATAATTTTTTGCACAATGTGTTGTAAGTGTCTTTTTCTGGTCGTTTTTCCTTCAATGCTTGGTTCAGTTTGATCAATTGTCGTCAGTATCGATCACTAGTAATCGTTTCATCAGATTGAAAGAAGTCAGAAGTGCTGACACTTTTTAATACACAGCTCCCCTACTAGCCCACCAAATATACAACAGAGCCTTGTTTCCATTTATATTGCACATTGGTTGTGATGTTGAAGGCTGGCCCTAGTCTACCCATGATTTTTTGCACTTTGGGTTATCAAAATAGATCCATTTTCATCACCTTTCAATGTTCGTTTCCTTCAATTCATATGGAACTTATTTTCCTTCTGGATTTTTTCCAATGCGTGTAGATATTCGGAAATGGTGGATTATGCAATTTATTCATAATCATTCAATGCTTCTGCCAATTGTTTCAGCATATAGGTTGAGTCTTCATCCAATATTGCTTACAAATCTGCATGTACAAACTTTTTCGGTTGCCCTGGACACTCCTTATCTTTTATATCAAAATCGCCATTTTTAAAGTGTTTAAACCATCGTTCACGCGTTTTTTGGTACATAATTCGTACGTATTTGGTACGTATCTTTCTGGAACATAAATTCGACGTATTCAAAGCTATAAAAACTATGTTTTTTTTGCACAATGACAAATAATAACGAACTGGTTTTTGATGGCGTATATTTCCCCTCCAAAATGCCATAGACGTCCTTAGCCTATACCAAACTATTATTAATAATCCCATTTCTTCAAGAAAAATGATTGAAATGTGAGATCGCTAAGTTAAACCTAAACATTGGTTATAACAAATAATTCAGTAACACCTCAACACAGTGATCCCACTACATCTTCAAAATCTCGTAAACTACATACTGTCCATCACATTTTTTTTAACTCCGCCGGTGGTGAGGAAGGAGTTGCTTGAGTAGCTCAGGTGTCACCACTGCCGGTCCTAAGCCCGGATAAAGGAGGAAGGTTTGGGTCTGGGGCTAACAACCCTACCCTGCAAAAAATATTGTTGTGAATGCTCCACTATGGAACTCGTAGATGATCTTATGAATAGGCTTAAGAAAATAGTGCAAAGTAAGGCAAATAAACAAAAATCCTGAATGAACATACATCCTGAATTGGATTTATAGTGAACCATAGAATAAAACAATTAATTTTAGACTTTAAATCAGTAACTTAAAGAATGTATAAAACTGAGGTTGAAGGGTAGATTTCTCTGTTACTCAGTAAAAAGGTAGAAGCCTCTTGATCGCTTCATTTAGCGGCTTCACTAATTATGGTTAAAACCACGATTTAGTTAACAAAATATAAATTTGGCGAAATGGTGAAGGTGCATGTACAATATAAAATGCTGAAAAAACATTTTTTTCCAAGTATTCGCTAAAATTCCTTCTGTGAAACATCAAAACTTTACACGTGTGAAGTAGATAACACTTCAGTTTTGTGATGCATTCTAGCGCCAAAAACGGTACGAATATTTACATCAAGCAAACAACATTTGCATCAAGTAAACAACTAAATATTTTTCACTGCCTTCTTATATAGTGCCCATATAATTCGTTAAATCGAAAAATCTACGTTGTTCAACGTGGTCAAGTCAATATATAAATTCTCAGAGGGATGGGAAAAATGTGCAGTTAACGACGGTGCATACTTTGAATAAATCATTTTTTACCTTTCTCCCAAATTAAATGTGTTTTTTTTTAAGAAAAAAATAAGACATTTTAACCGCCTCACCTGGCAAAAGGCAGGACCGTCACTGGAGAGTATTATTTTATACTACCTTTATACTTTTATACTACAATGACACCTTTCAGTTGCACCGTACTGAAGGGTGTCATTGAGGCTAAAAGTACACATCTGTCTAAAAACAAAATGTTCTTGAAGACAATGCGCTGTACATACTCGAGTTTTTAATGTTCCTCGTCCCAGACCTGAAAAAATGGCTCGTTGGGCGAAGATTCACTACTTTTGTTGCACAAGTTACATTATACTATAAAAGCTAGAGTGTCGTTAGCCCAACTGTATTGAATTGTAATGTGACTACTTTACTGTTATAACAGCACCTCAATCAGTACTGTTCCTTTTATATCCCCTTAACTTTTCGGAATTAAACATATTTATTGGCCATCAGATCGGGGGAATTCGGCGAATAGTTAAAAGTTATAATGCTAACAGTTTAAGCGTGATACTTTATCATTTTTCTTTGACCAATACAACTTGTAGGCGTATAGAAAGGCAATCGTTAATATATTTATTTAGTAACTGAAACATTTCAGAAAAAAAAACTGTTATTTGTTTTCACCACTGAAAGGTTTGTTATGAACTAATTATGTATGATCGGTAATATCCCATTTAAAATTTTAAGTTATATACGTGATGATGAACTAATATATATCATCACATTCATTCTGCAGTGTCCATCCACTTCATCGGCTACCTCTGTCAAATATATTATTTAAAGCTACCTTTTTTTTCAACCATTATTGTTAATTCTTATAAAGATGATCTTATATTTTTAATAAATAAAATGTCATAACAATAAACAAGCTGAGCAACGATGACCTTTATTGGAACATTCTACAAACATTCCATTATTTGTGCAAAGAAATGCGGTAAATTTCAGGGACATCATTGAAAGTGACTGAACGCCTGGTCTTGGCGTTATTCTCGGGTACGCTCAAATGCAGTTTGTTCGAAATCAAACTTAATTTTCTCAGACTGTTCCTGAAACTGGCCATGCGCGAAAACTGCTGTTGAGGTTGTTCTTGAGCTTGCTTCAAGAAATTGGCGGTAATAAACTCGTTCAAATAGTACAAGGTAATTTCGGGAACTTTACTGGGACTGGCGTTAGGATTTCTATCCAGATATGTGAGCACCATTTTCAGCACTTTTATTTCTTGTTCTTGGGTGATCTAGAAAAAAGAATATTTGTATCATTCCTTTGTATGGATTGTTCCAATAAGATTTTTTTTAACGGGAATTAAAAAAAAATGTTTGCTATATGTTTAATTCAAAAGTTGAGTAGTTGCTCCAATTTGCCAACCTCATCTTCAAAAAAACATAGAGACTCTTAGAAAACATAACTCTTAGGCTTCTTAGTCTAACCGGTGAGACCCCAAAAGATCGAAAACATATCGCAATTGGAACTTATGACTATCCTGGGATCCCTAATTTGTTCCCTCAAATAACATTATAAAAATAAGAGAAGAAAATATTATTGTGAACTATTATTATATTATTATTATTTTTATTTAGTTTTCGCATTTTCTTTCTTCAAAATTGGGCATATTACCGCCAGCTGCCACTCCATAGGTATCCACTCACTATTCTAGATGTTGACTATTAATTAATGAATGTCGAGCCAATGCTTTGCCTCCAAGCTTCAGCAGTTCTAAAGGTATGTTATCTATCCGGGGTGCTTTATTACTTTTAAGTTTCATTAAATTTTCCTTGTTCACTTGCAACGATGATACTGCAACCTGGGCTACATTTATAAATTGTGGCCTACCATTATAATCTTCTCTGGTGGTTCCGTTTCACAATATGCCTTCCATCTCTCTGTTATGCTACCCATGTTGGTTAATATTTTGCCGTTTGTATTCTTGATCAAAGTCTCTCTAGGGTGAAAGCTTTTTACCATTTTTGTAATATTTTGATAATTTTTTCTTGTCTCCTGTTTGTCGTATGCTATTGTATTTCCTCCATTTACATTTTTAGAAGCTCTTGTTTTTCCTCTTACATACAAGTTTGGCCTTCCTTCTCACTCTCCAATAATCTTCTCTTTTTGCTCTGGTGGGTGGTTGTATGTACTTCAGCATGATATGATGAATTTGCTTTCATTGTTGTATTATTCACTTAGTGACTTAGGTCCCAATTGTCTCCTGCGTAACTCTTTCCACTGCATATTTTATTGTTGTCCATCCTTCGTTTACCGACTCCGCTATACGTTTATATATAAGTTTCAGCTTTCTCAAACTCCTGTTTCATTCTGCATTGGTACTTCTTCCTAGCGCTTTCTCAGTTAAATTTTCGAAACCTATATACAGCAAATCTTTCTTAATGCTCATCTAATAAGGTAAGAATTCGTTTCATTTTAATGCTTATAGATGCCATAATTTCAGTGTACGTCACACGCTGAACGATTTGTATTATTTATCGATCGATATTTATTACAGCAGATGTTGCTGACGATCTCCATAAAATTCGTTATTAAGAATTGTGTGTCTACGCTTAAATTCTGCGAACCAGATATAAACACTTCTACTGGATGGTGAGACGTTCAGATTCATTATTGTCGGAGCACAGCGATAATTCAATATTTTTCCAATTTTTTTAAGCTCTATCTATACGAAATTTCTTGGTGTTTTTTTAATTTATCTAAGCTATTTACTACAAAAAATATCAAATGTTGTATTGGTGACATAAATAGGACGTCTAAAGCAGTAGTTGCCAAACTTATTATGAATAGGGTTATGTAAAAGTATTGAAAATGCGAAATAAGCTGGATTAAAAAACTTCTTTTGTTGGAAAACCATATAATTTTACCAGTTATTGGTGATAGAATAACTATTCAAACAAAAATAATATTCAGATATTTAAATTCGCCAGGGGCACTGAAATAAGGCTAATAAAGACCGTGGGTTTATTCTTTGTTTCAAGAACTTCTTTATCAATATTAGGTGTTAAATTAGATAAACATATTCTTCAAAAAGCTTGGGAATAATTATCGCTTAATCTTAAGGGGGTTTTTGATTTAATATGTTACATTTCATTTAATATGTTGCATCCTGGGAAATGATTGCTAGTAAATATATATATATATATATATATATATATATATATATATATATATATATATATATATATATATATATATATATATATATATATATATATATATATGAGGGTAATCTAAAAAGTTTCCAGCCTTCCAACACAGAAACAAGTATTTTTTTATTAAATTCAGTTTTATTTCTCAACATAGTCTACTTGTAATCCTATACTCTTTTCCAAGCGATGCTCCCATCTCTTTAATCCATCCAAATGGTAGTTGATATCTTGTTCTGTAAAATGGTCGTTTACGAATGTGATGGCTTCCTCATTCGATAACACTCTCTGTCCTCCGAGCGAAACTTTGAGCCTAGGAAAGAAAAAAAACTTGCTGGTCAGATCTGGTGAATATAGTAGGTGGTCAATCAATTCGAATCCCAGTTAGTGAATTTCTGCCGTGGCGACCACTGAAGTGTTAGACGGTGAGACGGAAGTCTTTGTGGAACGAAGCTTTCTTTTTCTTCAAATGGGGCAGTTTTTTTCGCTATTTCTGCCTTCCGCTAGCCAAGTAATGATGCATAGTATACTCTGTAACGATTAACATAACCCCATGAGTATACTAAAAAAGAGTCGCCGTCACTTTCCTGGTTGATGGGTCTTCGAAATTCGATTCACCCTTAGCAGTCCAATTTTTCGACTGTGCCTTGGTCAGGACTGTAATGGTGTACCCAAGCCCGCAGTTATTAATCGACGCCAAAATTCTGACTTATTTCGCTTAAATTGCTTCAACAAGGCTTCGGAAGTGTTCATTCGAATGCGTTTTTTGTCCTGAGTAAGCAAAGGTGGCACCCAATGCGCCATTAGCTTTTTCATGCTTAATTTTTCAGTGATATGATAAACAACATGTTCTTTCGAAATGTCCACAGCCTCTACTATCCCTCTAACTTTAATATGGCGATCTCTAGCAACATTTGGTGAACTTCTTCAAATTCATGATGGTGCAGAGTCCTAGTAAACAGCATCCATCTCGGCTTTAGTTTGCGTAGGCGTATTGCGTTTTAAATGCAAGGATTTAATAATGGCTCGATATTAGATTTTTTCCATATTTACAGAAACACTAACATTGGCTGACATAAAGGATTGTTAAATAACAACTGAGCGTCTAATATGGCTGAAATTTTCAAGGTTATTTTTCAACGCATGCGCGATTATATTTTGCCGAGTAACGCCATGTTCATGTTAAGGCTGGAAACTTTTCAGACTACTAAAGCAGATTTTATTGCAACTGTTTTTTAAAAAGTTTTACTCGAAATGCCTTGATATCAAAA
This sequence comes from Cosmopolites sordidus, assembly GCA_031761425.1. Lineage (NCBI taxonomy): Eukaryota > Metazoa > Arthropoda > Insecta > Coleoptera > Curculionidae > Cosmopolites > Cosmopolites sordidus. The sequence goes on along the minus strand of JARFXV010000740.1, from coordinate 492,357 downwards.
ATTAGTTCATGTTATAGTTTTCCATTTTATTGCAAACTTACACTGAGACAATTGAGATTTTCAGTTAGATCAGTCGGAAATGCAAGGTCCCACACCCAAGCAGGAGCAGTTCAAGGACTAGTTTTGATTTTTCCATAATAAATATATCAATTTCGTTTCGAACTTTAAAAAACCATTTTAGCAGCTTGCTTCGACTTAACCATCGCACTTCACTATGGTATAACAAATAACCATACTCAGATTCAATATCCTTTAGAAAGCGATTAAACTAACGACGATTCAATCCTGTCTTAAATAATTTAGAGTAAAAATCACACACATCAAGAAATTTTCCCTATAAAGACTGTTGATATAATGTAAGTAGTTGATTGATACTTTTGGTTGATACTTATGACCACTGATTAAAATTGTTCACGGTTGATAAGATATTGATGGTCTGTTATTTAGCTTAGCATAGCTTATTTTAGCTTGTTGAGTCCTCGATCAGCTATTGACGTATTTGTCGTTTATGAATATACAAAAGGGACAGTTCTTCCATTGGAACACTAAACTTGGAGAGATTTACAAATAAACACCAAACAAATTTTCTAAATTTCTCTGTTCACGTTTCGCTAAACATGTTAGCATCATCAGAACGGGAAAGAGTCAGTGGCGGCTCGTGGGTTTTTAAAGTGCGAGGGCGTAGAAGAAAATAGTGCTGCTGAAGAATTTGTTTTTGCTTTCCCCTTCCTCCTTTTTTACTTTTCGTGCTATTGCAACTATTACACAGGAGGTAAAATATGGTGTTTTGCTCTGAAAAACTGTTTACGGTGATAAATGCTGGAGGCGCGGCGCCCCAACGCCCTCCCTCATGAGCCGCCACCGGAAAGAGTTTAATATAAAGATTGCGGCATCTTGTGGTTCGTTTTTGAACTAGCGGTTATTGGGCAGCTCATATTATCATCTGTCAAGTGACAAAAATTCAGTATTATATTCCTAGTGTACAAAATAAGTCGATATACGCTTGATCAACGTTGGGAAATATTGAAAACTTATTTTCAAAGTAAGTCGAAACTTGGAGAAAATTGCGTACAAAATTCGGTAAAAATGGAGCGCCAACTGAGAACGGTATAAACTGAAAAGTGTGCGTCAACATCCGAAAACCTCCACTCGCCATGCTTCACAAAAACATCAGCGATAGGACTGTGAGGAGAATTTTACACAATGACCTCGGTATGAAGGCCTACAAAGTGATCTTCAAGAATTGAAGGTGATTGACCATCTAGTGTGTTTTCGCCAAAAAAAACATTGTTCCGACGAAGCTCATTTTCACCACGGAGATTATGTGACAATACACTCAAAACGTGTGACTGTATTGTGTGGAATATGGTCCACAGGCATCATAGGGCCATTTTTCTTTGAAAATGAGTAAGGAGCTCACTAACAGTCAATGCCGACCATTATCGTGCCATGCTAACTGACTTTTTATTCACTACGATTGAAGAGGAAGACTTCGCTGATATTTGGTTTCAACAGGATGGCGTCACTGCCCACACAACCAATGCTACAATCGTCGTTTTGCGCCCTATCTTCGAAAATCGCACTATCGGTCGAAATGGCGATGTCAACTGGTCGTCTAGGAGACTTGACTTGACTCCGTTGGATTATTATTTGAGGGGATCCGTCAAGGACAGATGTTATGTCAATCATCCAGAGACGATTGAGGCTTTAAAAGACGCAATTAAAGTGGTTCTTGGTTAAATAGAGGCTCAAACGATTGACACTGTACTGAAAAATTGGGTCGACAGAATGGACTACTGCAAATCTAGCCGAGGCAGTCATTTAAATGAAATTGTATTCCATTCTTAATCGGTAAGTGTACTCTCGAAAATAAAGTATAAATCATTTGAAAATATTTGTTGCATTTTTATTTAATATGCATTTTTAAAACAAATTAATAGTTTCCGCACCCTTTACAATGAAGCTGAATAACCAGAGAGGGATCAAAATATATACTTCGAGACTAATCGACGCTTTTTGGATTCTGGTTTAGTAACGTAAAATTAATATTATTGTATATATTTGTCTAGAACCGATGCTGGCCAAACTAAGTCTTCTTGCGGAGCATAGGTTTAAACCTATGGTATTTAAACCATAGTTTAAACTATCAAAATTACCCAACTTCAATAGCCATGACTTGTACGAGGGTAGATTGAACAGACAGATACAGACATATTTTTGATCAAAAATAGTTATATTTTTCAACGTAATCTCGTTTTAATTCGATACTCTTTGCCCAACGTTTTTTCAACTTTTTTATCCTTCCATAAAATACGGCTGCAAAGATCGATGTCTACAAAATGGTCTTCTGTTTCGAGGATGATCTCTAGATTTCTTCATGTTTGGAAAGAGAAAAACTCGGATGAGACCAAATCTAGAGAATAGGGACGATGTGATCAATTTGTAGGGTAAATTGACCAATTTCTCTGTTGTAACACCGGACGAATGGGCGGGTGCATTGTCGAGGTGAAGCAGCACTTTTATCTTCGTCAAATAAGGGCGTTTTTTTATCAGCTCTTCTTGATTTGACTTTATTTGAGCAATAATGCAGCATCATACTCTCCTGTGATCGTATTCCTTTTTCCAAATAGTTCCAAATGTCTTGCAAATTCCAGAAAACAGTAGTCATGACCTTTTCGACCTATGGAAGCGTCTTTGCCTTTCTTCGAAGAAACGTTTGCCAGGTAAAACCCACTGATTTGACTGTTTCTTCATTTCTGGTGTCCAAGTTTCATCAATAGACACGAATCGCCACAGAAACTTTTTCACATTGCGCTTATACATGTCTCGACTCCGCTGTGAAGTAATTATTCGAATCAGTTTTTGGCCTGCAGTGAATCAGGCTAGCGCTGATTGGTTCTTCAGGCCTAAATATTCGTATGAGATATTCCGCATGCTGCGTTTCTGATGTTTATTATCTCAACAAACTTTGTAACCTTTACCCTGCATTTGGCCAACCGGATATCATGGATTTTGTTGAACATTTCCTCAATTGTAACCTGAATGAGGCGTCCAAAGCGCGGAGTGTCACTCATGCTGGTTCGACCACATCGAAAATTAGTAAACCAGTTCTGAACCAGAAAAGAAGCAGAGTCTCCAAAATGATTTTTCAATTTCTCCATGCAAAAAGTAGTATTTTACCAACACAGAAAATTCACCTTTTTCCATGAAATCAAAACTATCGAATTTACCTGTTTTTTTTTTTAGGAAACTAAACATCAGATCGGCTTGAAATTAGTGGAGCAATGCTAGAAAAGAAGATACTTTTGCGTTCGCACCGCCATCTATCGGAAAAGTATCTGACTTTTTACTATATCCGCGAATACCTTACTTTAGAAACATCTTAAGCTAACTAATGAAAAACAGTTTTGATCTTCTCAAGGCCCTGAACAAATCAGATTAAATTCATTCTTGGTTAAAATAGGTGTTGAATGTTTTTGTGTTTGTTTTATTTCATGTATTCAAAAACCACAAGAACTTTTTGTTTACCTGTTAAGTATTACCTTGATCAAGCACTGTCGGATTTTAATTTCGTCCTTGGTGGACATCCAGTAAACCATATGAGGTTTCTTGCTGCAAAGCCACATGTAATTGTTTGGTTTTCCAAACAAAGTTTCTGTATATTTAATATGTTGTGTTTCCATCAAAATTTGCACCTGAAAACAAGGATTCTCTCAACTAAAACGTTCAAAAAACGAACAAAAGTTCATTTTTACCTGTTCAATAAATTGCGATTTCATTGTTGGCTGTTGTTGCTTTGGGCCTCGTCTGATAAAGAGTAATAAAATCGAAAACATGATTTTCCTAAATATTATTTGATAAGATTGGCGCAATAATTAGAGCTAAAGAGTGAAGAAAATAATATAGAGTGGACAAAATTGTATCAAAAACAAAACATCATAATAATTGTTTTATTTTCGTCAAAATGCAATCATTGCCAAGATAAGTACAACTTAATGCAGCAATAACATATAATCAAGTATACAAGAAGTTTCATAATAGGTTATTTAATATATATATTCTGTTGTAGGGTGATCCATAAAGCCCCCTAGTTGATAAACCCAACCAAATTAATATATATTGGATTGGATATTAATATAGATTCTAATTGCAAATTTATTTGCCCACTCACTGATAAAACGGCTGATATTACGAGAAAAGTTATTAACAATATCGTGCAGATTTAGATGACAATTAATTGCAACCGATCTGACAAGTGGAGTTTTTTCTTCATTTTACATACGTCATACGTCAAAAAAAAATGTTTTTGTAGAAACATATTTTAAAAGTGTAGTTTTTGATAACTGTATAGGTGCTGGATCAGGAGAATATGGTTGGTGACAAAGTGCGATTTTTTCTTGGTTGATTTTGGCAACAAACAAGATACGTCAAAAAAAATTGTTTTTGTAGAAAAATATTTTACAAGTGCAGTTTTTGATAACTGTATAGGTGAGGTATCAGGAGAATATGGTTGGTGACAAAGTGCGATTTTTTTCTTGGTTGATTTTGGCAGTGTGAGATCTTGCTGCATTGCCATACTGCAAATTGCCATGCAGAATTACATCTATTCGATTAGTCAGTCTTGGGCGTTTTTAAGTTAAAGACATGTTTGTCTGTCAAGCTAAGCATAATGGTATTCAACCCTTATCGTTTCATTAGGATTTAGAACTTCATATTGAACAATTCCTGTAAAATATCACTATATACAGTACGTCGGAAAAATAACGAAACTTTATAAATAAAAACAAACAATTAGTTATTTTGCCAAAATTATTTCTTTTTATTCAAAACACTTCCTTTTTGCAGGCACGTTCAACCAATGCTAGCATAGATTTTTATATCATTTTTCGGAATCATCTCAATGACTGTCATCGTAGCTCGTTGAACTTGTATAACACTGTCATAAAACGTTCTCTTCATGAGTAGTGCTAGTTTCGGGAAGAGGAAATAGTCATAAAGAGATAAATCAGTTGAATACGGAGAATGTTGAAGCACACAGATGTTTTTTCCGCCAAAAATTCACGAACAGCGACGGTCCTATGATATGGTGCATTATCGTGCAATAAAAACCAAATAAACCTTTATGGTCGCAAAATCAACATTGCCTTTTCTCGCGACTTATGGAAACGCGATTTTGGAGGGTCTGGTGACTTTCGCTTTAGCGTTTTGTTTAAGGACTGTACTTGAAGTATCAAGCCTCATCACCAGTTACAATCGATTCTAGGAATGTGCAGTTCCGTATGGCTGTTTAAATAAGGTCCTTGCAATGTTCAACACGAGCAATTTTTTAGTTCTTATTTAAGGTGAGAGGAACAAATCTAGCACAGATTTTCTGTTTGTTTAAATCTTTCGTCAAAATTTCGTGATTCATGTCTTTGATCGTATTTAATTCCTCCGCTATCCATCTGACAGTCCAATTCGCATCAAAGGCGATGATTGCAAGCACATTTTCCTTTGGCCGACCTGGCTTTGGGTCGTCTTGCAAAGCTTCGTGATCGTCCTGGAATTGCTAATACCCCTCGAAAACGGAAAAAGCAATCATTCCAATAAACTTTTTCATCAATTCAAATGTTTCTGTAAAAGTTTTACCGAGTTTGAAACAAAATTTAATATTAGCTCTTTGTTCCATTTTGTGACGAGATGACAAAATGTTATGTTACTTTAAGCGTTATAAGATGACAATCCGTTTGATTGATTCTAATATCTCTTCTATAAACCGAGATCGCCGATTTATAGAGAAGATTTACAGCTTTTAGATTATATATTGTTTCAATATATGGAACTAGTAGATTTCTTTAAGTTTAAAAAGTTCCGTTATTTTTACGTCATACTGTGTACTGACAGTAACACTTTTTTAAGGTGAAGACTGTGGGTGGGCAAAGGCGATAACCATGACCCTGGTGTTAACCATTATTTTTTCTTATGTGGACTGTTTCAAATGATATGATAGTTTATATTGCACACACATTAATTCTCTTTACACTTTGTACAGTACTTTTAAGCACCGTTCAATTGTGGACCATAAAGTTTTAAGCTTTGTGGTAAATTCCTGAATAGTTTGTTTGGGACTAGCTTTAATTTCAGCCAACAATGTAAACACAACAGGTTTTTCAATTTTACATCATCGAAATGTTTGAAATCATCTTTGTCATTTTTTTTACACCCGCACTGACATGTTCTGCATTTGAAGGCATTGACATCGACATTAGTGTCATTGTTATGCTTTCGAAACTCATAAAGCATCCTAATATGCATCTCTAATATTGAACTTATCCACACTTAGCTCTTTCATTTTTATAAGGTATATCTATTTTTTTTTCAAAATGTAACAATAAATACACTAAATATCAATGTATTTACTAGATTATAGGTTATGTTAAATCAAAAGGGTGGGTTTGGGGTTTCAAACCATCCGCAAAGTTCTATCCCATAAGTCCAAATTGGCTTAATGATAGCCTTGTATAATAGAATTTTGTTATCTAAAGATAAGTTAGACTTTCTTCCGATAACCCAGCTCAATTCTTTTACTTTTAGATCAATTTGTTTTCTTTTTTGACTATATGGGTTTTCCACGTAAGTTTACTGTCCAAGTGTATACCTAAATATTTTGTATTCCTGAATGTTGCAATTTCTACGTTATTAAAATGTAAGCTAGGGCACTGCCCTTTCCTGAGGGTGAAGTTGACTTGCGCTGATTTTTTCTCGTTTATTTTAATTTTCCACTTTCGAGTCCTGGTTTGAATTAGGTTCAGGTGGGTTTGTAGTTTGTTTGAGGCTTCGACTGGGTTTATATTTGATGAAAGTATGACTGTATCATTAGCAAATGTACCAATTGTGGGGTATTTTGTTATTGGGAGATCAGCCGTATAGAGTACGTAGAGCAAGGGGCCGATAACGCTGCCTTGAGGAACTCCCGATCTAATGGTATATTTTTCCGATGTGCTATCCTTTATTTTAACTTTGAATTTCCTTTCGATCAGATAGGATTTTAAGAGATGGTAATATGTTATAGGAAGATATTGTTTGATTTTGAATAGTAGGCCATCATGCCAAACCTTGTCGAAAACCTTACTGACATATAGGAGCACTGATGTACAGTATTGTTTGTTTTCTATTGCTCTGTTTATTTCATGGGTTATGCGGTGAGTGTACTGCGTAGTTGAATGGTTTTGTCTAAAGCCAAACTGGTGTGCCGGAATCCAGTTTTCTGTATCGGGGTCAGTATTTATTCTGTTGAGTTTTGACATAACGATCAGTAGACTTATAGGTCGGTATGATGAAGCTTTTGTCAGATCTTTTTCGGCTTTGAGTATTGGGATTATTAGAGCAATTTTCAGTTGTTTAGGCCAGTAATTGCATTTCAACATAGCATTGAGTATGTAAGTGATGAATACTCTCCTTTTTCTTGGAAGTCCATTTAACATTTTGGGGGTAATTTTTGTTTTGTACCTGACACAGAAATTTGTAAAACAATTTGGCTGCATAGCGCATTTATTTGCATAGTTTCAAATGCGTGCGTTTAGTTGCGGTTTTGTGGCGATCGAGTATAATCAAACACGTTTTAGTATGTTCTGAATTGTATGAAATGATTATCGACTGACTATGTGAACTTGCTGACATTTTGGGAATGAGAAAACTTTCCGTTCGATGAATGGTCAGTCGACCAAAGATGCATTCGAATAAACCCTTCACAAGAATATCCAGACTTATTTAGATGTGATTCTGCTAAATCTATTCGACGTTTTATAATAGTTGATGAAACACATATTCATCATTGCATACCAGAGATGAAGCAGCAGTCCAATAATAAGTGGGAGGAAAACGAAATCGTTTCCATCTGCACGAAAAGGCATGGCTATGATTTTCTGCCATTCTCTTGACGTTGTACTTATTCGACCATGGTTTGGATTCACTACTGAACCAATTGAAGAATGTTATTGAGACTAAACATCGAAATCTGAACAAAAAGAAAGTGCACTTTCACCACAATAACGCCCTTCCCGGTTGTTACTGCAAAACTCCATGACTTACGTTTCAAAGTGCTTCTACATGCTCTATATTCGATGGATTTGACTTCTAGCCATTATTGCCTCTTCCGAAACCTGCAGACCTGTTTCAGTGGATGAAAATTCACTTGAAATGATGAGGTCACAACTGATAGATGGATTAATTGCATTATGCTGGGAGTTTTAAACAGTTGAAATGTCGCTGGTCTAAATGTATTGAACTGCAGGGTGACTATGGTAAAATAAATCATTTCTGAAAAATCTTGTTTTATTTTTGTCACATTCAGAACTTTTTGAAGGACCCTCGTGGTACTAAGATTTGCATTGCGTATCTTTTTATCTCTCCAGACATGTATACCATTGTTGGTCCGTTTTTTCTTTTTGTTTGCCCTTTTTCGTTTTTTTTCTCTTTATTCTCTTTCTGTTTTATTACGGTAAACATAACCGTATCCTCTCAGTATTTCTTATTAGTTTTTGTCCTCTCGGGCTTATCGTAATTTTATATATTTGGCCAAGGAATGAATCAATTAAATTTAAATATGTTTTATAGTTTGCATTAATATTTATAATTATTGGTTTTTAGAAATTATTAATATCAATATAATTATCGAGAACAAAATAACCATCTTATATAATTAAAACTCATTAATATTTCTTGTTATAATACTATATGTACTTTTTGTAATTGTATTTATAGTTGCATAAAATATTTGCATACAATTCTTAATTCTATAACGTCAGATGTCACTTGTATCGTTTTGTATCTAACCTTGTTATTTTCATTGTTTAGTTTTTGCAAGTTTATATTCTGATATAAAATGCCTAGATCTCGTTCCAGAGAACGAGGAAAACACTCAACTCGTTCACAACATAGATATAGAGATGTATCTAGATCACCAAGTGACAAACACAGTAAGTCGTCCAAATATAAAAGCAACAAAAAATCTGATAGGCGTTCTAGTTCATCTAGACGTTGTAGAAGCGATAGAAGTAAAAGTGTCGAAAAACGTCGACGAGATAATAGAAATTATGAGTCGGACAGTGATTCTAGCAGGGGAAACCGTGGTAGTAGTAGAAGCCAGTCAAGTGATTCAAGCAGCTCGCAAGATTCCATACAGCTTTTGCAAAAACTAGAAAAAGAAAGATTAAAGGTTACAGAAGAAAAGCAAATGCAGAAGGAACTATTGAAAGCTACTGAAACAGCTGAAGAAAAGAGATTACGTAGATTGAAAAAGAAGGAAGAAAAGGAACGGAAGAGAAAAGAACGTATGGGTTGGGACAATGAATATTTACATTACACTAACAGTGATAATCCTTTTGGTGATGGTAACTTATTATCAAGCTTTGTGTGGACGAAAAAATTAGCTAAAGAGGGTCTGACTAATGCCACCCATGAAGAACTTGAAGCCAGGAATCGTTTCAAACAAGAAGAAAATAGAAGGGAGTTAGAGAAAGTAAAGAAAAGAAGACTGGAGAGAGAACTAGAACGACAAAGAAGGGAAGATGACAATCAACTTTTACAAAGGAGTAAAGAAGCTGCACAATTTGAAGAATGGGAAAGGCAAGAGGATCAGTTTCATTTAGAACAAGCTAGATTAAGAAGTCATATTAGAATACAGGTGAGTTAAATTTATTTTGAATTTGAGTGGGCTCTAACATTGTAATATTTGTAGGATGGTAGAGCTAAACCTATTGATTTATTAGCTAAATATATTAGTGCAGAAGAGGAAGTTGATGCAGTGGAAATGCATGAACCCTATACCTATCTGAATGGCCTTCAAATTAAAGATTTAGAGGATTTGGTTGAAGATATTAAAGTATATAAGGAACTTGAGCGTGGAAAGAATTTGGATTACTGGAATGATATAACTGTTATTGTAGAAGATGAACTTCAAAAAATGAGAAAAATACAAAAGGAACAAGACTTTGATGCTGGAGTAAGTTAAATGATTTAATTTAGTTTGTTGTATTGCAGCTTTTATTGTGAATAGTGACATAACAGTTAAATTTTGTACTTCAAGAAAGTCTCACCAATAATAATCAACAGAAATTACTAAGAAGTTATTTATTTATAAGGCAAGGATACAACCTAAAAACAAATGTATTTTTAGGTTGGTAGGCGTGAGGGTATAAATCAAGCTGTAGCTCAAGATGTTACCTCAGTCTTCAAGGGCAAAACTGCCATTCAACTTGCAGCTCTTCAAAAACAGATTGAAAGTAAAATTAGTAGTAAAGCCGATGGTATTGACATTGGTTATTGGGAATCTCTTTTATCTCAACTCAAAGCTCACATGGCAAGAGCCAGATTAAGGGATCGACATCAAGAAAGTTTGAAACGAAAGTTACAGGTGTTGAAAGCTGAACAAGCAGTGTCTATACCTGAAACCACTATTGAGAGCAGAACTCATGTAGAAAGACTCCCGGAGAACTCTAGTGTTAAAGCAAGTACATCTCAGGATTCAGCAGAGGAGAGTCAGAGTGATGGGGAAACAAATGAAGAACATGAAGCAAATGACATATTAAATGAATGCTTTGTAGCTTATCAAAATGGAGCATATAGTCCAAAGTTGCTCACTCCTGATGAAATAGAACCAGGTTAGTTTCTATTAATTCTTTGTTTTCCATACCTTTAATTTATATTATTAATTACCAATGGATGGTCACTGGAACATTATCAGTTTTCTTTTATTTTTATTCATTAAAATAATAGTCTAAGACTTTAAAACTTTATTAATTAGACTTTAATTCATAGATGATATAACCAGTACCTCTCTTGACATTTCATTATTCTCATGTTTAGAACAGAAAGTGGCAAGTGGCATGAGGAAATCCTCTATAAATACAGAAGTTTATAAATTGGTCCATTTAAAAAATCCCTGACAAAAATTTTAAACAATTACAAAAGACAAGCGAAATGATATGAAACTTCTGCCAGATGTCAAGGGAGCTATACTAACTAATTGTATCGATGCATAAAGCGCACGAATTTTTAAAGCAAAAGTCACCTTACCTTTTCATCATCAGATATTTTATATGAAGTATTTGTACTTCCTATTTTGTACTAAACTATCCGTGTTATAAATGTTAACATTTTTTTTCTGGCTGATATAGGTACCTTAGTGGTGAACGAAGAAGATGACAACAAAAGGTTGGAGTTTGCCAGGATGCAAGTTACTGACAAAGGCAAAAAAGTAGAAAATGTTATTACAAAAGAAGAACTTCTACTGCAGAAAGAAGCCCGCAAAGGAATGGGAGAAGACGAAGCTCAATTCAGTGTAGAACAAGCCCTGGACAATCAAATTTATCTCTGGTCGGACAAATACCGACCTCGAAAACCTCGATATTTCAATCGCGTTCATACAGGGTTCGAATGGAACAAATACAATCAGACTCACTATGATATGGATAATCCTCCACCAAAAATCGTACAAGGTTACAAATTCAACATATTCTATCCAGATCTAATTGATAAAAATTGTACTCCTGAATATTTCCTCACTCCCTGTCCTGATAATAAAGAATTTGCTATTTTAAAGTTTCACGCTGGCCCTCCTTATGAAGATATCGCTTTTAAAATCGTTAACAGAGAATGGGAATACTCGTATAAACGAGGTTTCAGGTGCCAGTTTCACAATAATATCTTTCAATTGTGGTTTCACTTTAAACGATATAGATATAGGAGATAAACGTCAGATTGTTTCATTAGATGTCTTTATATATATTATATATTCTTTTATGTACTGGGACAAGAAATAAAGTGTCATGTGTCTTATTGTTATATTTATTTATATATACAAATTATTCATGAATATTTATACAGTACAGCAAACTATAATTCTAGAAGATACCTGAGAATGAATATCACGCTAGATGGCGCTTTGTACATAGTAATTTAAACGAAACAAACAGGCTAGAAAAGCAGTAGCGGTACAACACCATGAAAAGTATAACGATGTATGGTAACTAAAATCAGAAACCGACTAGATTTTTAACGTAACAATAATGGACTTTTGAAGACAAACCACTGTAACATCCAGGGGAGAAACGATTAGAAAAATAACGGGACACTCATATTATAGAGGAAATACCGAGGCAGATTTTTAACATGGACACCACAGGGAAGAACAAAGTGGGGACGACCAAGAAAAAGCTAGGGAGAGTGAAAAATAGATACCTATGGAGAGAGAGAGAGAGAGAAAAGAGTGCAGACTGGGAATAGAACATATACGGTAGAGCTACAGTCTGCATAAAGTTAATAGCTATTATTTTTTTACAATATCTGTGAAAAGGTCACAAATTGTTGCGAACAGGTTATCGCAAAAGTTTCCGCAATAGAATAATCCTGATGGTTTAAATATTTCATTAATGTTACTGTAGCAAAATCAAAATGTCTGATTAGAATTTATACTTATTTTTGCAGGAAAAATGTGGTTTTCATTTTATAGTATTTCCTTGAACATATTTATAATTTTTTTGGTCGAGCTTGGGTGAAGTTATACGTCATTAGCGGTAGCATGGTCGTTTTCAGTAGCAACTATTCCATACCTGGGAAAAAATAAAATAGATGTACGCAAATCTACTGATATCTAAGCGATTATTGTCTAAACAGTCATGTTGTTGCTGACGCTCTAATGTACATTTATTTTTTCTCTGTCGGTAAATTTAATTTCTTTGTTTCCGATTATGCGGAGATCTCTGTACATCTTTTGTGATCTGCGTACATCTAGATTGACCTTCATTCATCTCATTTGATCTAAAAAAAATCATTTTATCGACGGGGATGAACGAAGATCAAAGTAGATTTACCTGCGCCAAAAAATACATCTCTGTAGATCTGTGTAGATGTATTTTATTTTTTCCCAGGTAGGCTTATCCTGAAGGCTGGTAATAAAACCATGTAACAGGTGTCTCAGAATGTTTTTCGTTTTTGTTTTGACTGTTAGGCGCCAAACACAGATAGCACAGAAGGGGGTGTCTAAGAGGAGGGAGTGTGGTGTTTAGTAGTGATGGATCGTGTCACGGGACTGCAGTGCGTATTTTGCGGCGAGCGCGTATTTTATCGTTCGACATTTGTACAGGACACATTTTAATTCAGCGACCATGAGAAATACGCTAAGTGCCAATTTAATCAAGCATTGGGTGCACAAGTTTGAAGAGACTGGTAACACAATGCCGGGTAAATCAACTGGGCATAAAAAGACATCAGGAACGAGCACGAATGTTGACCGCGTTCGCCAGTGTGTTAGAGACGATCCATGACAGTCTTTACGACTCCGCGCAGCTTCTCACCATTTGCATAGGTTTTTTCCTATGAGGCTAATTAAAAAGTAAGGTTTCAACCTTACCAACCCAAAGAATAACAGACAAAATCCACGCGATTCTAAGAGCGATGTTCCAGTGCGTGATTGAAAATTTCAGTTCCAGGCTAAATCAGTGTGAAGAAGTAGATGGTGGACATTTACGGATGATTGTGCATAAATAACAATTCAAAAACTACTCTGTACTTTAACAGCAATTAAACAAGTTTGATTTAATTTAGTTTTATTTTTTAAGTGTCAAAAACGAAAAACATTCTGACAACCATTATTTTTGAAAAAACGGTACATAGTTTTGTAGAGATGGTTATTTTCTTATCTCAGGATATTCCTAAGTTTCTATTTTCACAAAATCTTAAAACAGCCCAACACATACATAACTTTTAAGATTCACTCATATTTTTTGTTTCACAAGCCACATATACAACCACTTAATGGAGACTTTTACCCACCCTCATCAGTTCGCATTCATTTGAAAATAGCGATATTCCAGATTCCAGAAAACACCAGCAATTAAAAAATTAACTACAAAAGAAGTACAGCAAGAGATTAAGCACCTAAATATTATAGAAGCGCCTGAAATAGACCGGGTAACCCCAAAAATGATCAAGGAATTACCCAGAAAAGGTATTGTGCTTATTACACACACATCTTTAATGCTATACTACGTCTGAACTACTGGCCAAAATTGTTTAAAAGTGCTGAAATAATTTTGATTTCGAAACAAGGCAAAAACCCTAATAGAGTTACCTCATACAGACTGATAAGCCTTTTAGCAACCAAGTCTAAAATACTGGAGAGACTACTGCTACAAAGAATAGAGTCTGACCTAGCCACAGAAGAATGTATACCTCACTATCAATTTGGTTTCCGGAGAGAACATTCAACAGTACTGTAAGTGCATAGAATAGCTCACAGCATAAATTTTGCCTTGAAACGGCAGAAAATATTGTACATCGTTAGCCAGGCCTTTGATAAGGTCTGGCATAGGGGTTTAATCTACAAAATCAAAAAACATCTCCTCATAGTCTACTTTAAATTGCTGTGGTCTTATCTAAGTGAAAGATATTCCTAAACAAGGGGAATGAATGTATGTCCAACAACTTTCCAATTAAATCAGGCGTACTACAATGCAGCGTTCTTGGACCTTTACTGTAAGTATTATACATAGCAAATCTACCAACAAATACTGAAACTATTATGGAAACCTTAATACTAGTTTCTACGTCTGCAATCTTGCAAAGGCACTTGAATGATATCTAAAAATGGCTATTCAAGTGGAGAATTAAAATAAATGAAGCAAAATCAGTCCAAGGGACTTATACACTCAGAAAAGATCAATTCTTAGTGTATAATTATATTATGTGTCCCCCACTCATTCTAAACAATATTGCAATTGCACAAGTCACATGTACGAAATACCTAGAAATATATCTGGATTCAAGACTCACGTGGAATGAACATATACGTAGACAGATCGACTTACGAGCTGGCTAATCGGCAGGAAATCCAAACTGGCACTAGAAAATAATCTTCTCCTTTACAAAACAATTATAAAACCGATCTGAACGTATGGTATTGAGCTCTGGGGATGCACAAGTAGATCAAATATAGCCGTAAGTCAGAGAAGCCAATCCAAAATACTTCGTAGGATAACAGATGCACTCTAGTACGTGTCAAACTGTACACTCCATGAAGACCTGAACATCTCATATGTTTAGGATGTAATCTCGGAACAAAGCATGAAACATCACAACAGATTGGAAAATCACGTCGATGTGCTGCTCCAACCACTTCTGGAACCCTAAAATACAAGAAGACTTAAGAGGAACTGGCCAGCCGACCTAATAAATGGTTGAAGAGGACTTGTCTATGGAGAAGACCTCATCACGTTAGCCAAGGGCATAACCTTTTCTCAAGCCAACACATTAGCTTATAGAACTAAGTTTGTTTTGATTGCTAATAAATAAATACAATTATAAAAGAAATTTAAATAGGCAACGTTTAACGAAATGCTAGTAGCACTGTTGCCACATTCAGAGTGGGCTTGCTGATAATCAAGTAACAGCTTTCCTATTTGATATTGCATATTCTGATATTTAGAAGCGGAACTGTAAGTATATTTTTAAACTGCAATATTCCGAGCCTTTGTCATTTGGATCCTTCTTGTTGCCGTAGCGAACTAAGTTTCTTTTTTGTCTTCTGATGCTCAGAGGGAGTAAGTCAGATGGCCGATATGCCTCAAAATGACCATTTGATAGATCTTGTGCTATCTTAAACGCATTATTCCCAAGAGGAAGAGAGAGAATAAGAAACAATTCAGTTTACTATATAAATATTGTAACTTTTATTGATGTGTTTATATAAATATGTAAAAAAAGACAATATACATAATAATCATTAAATAAACTTAAAGAATTGGCACTGAAATACTGCACTCCAGACATTCACTGATATCTTTCATTTTTTGGAAACTTTGATGAACAATTTATCGGGGCGAATACTTCATAATCGGCTACAGCGAAATTGTAGTCGCCCATCAGAATGGAGGGCGAAGCTCCGTCACCATCATATGTATGAGGTAAATTGGAATAACTGTCCATGTTGCTATTGCAGTTGCTGGAGATAAGTAGATCAGCTCCTGCTCCAAAAATGGGACCTGACCTAAGAGAATAAACAATACATATAATTTTTACGGTAATGATTACAAAAACTCTTACTCAGGATGATAGCAAATGGCATAAGGTTTCTTAACTAAGTGGAATTGTGTAGGTGGCAAATCCTGGTGATTGTAAAGTGTGAACAGAAAAGCCCTATCTGCTGCGACGTAATGGCTTTTTCCGGATGGTCTACCCCAGGCGGCATCACTGAATCCTCCACATATCTCCCCTCTAGCTCCCTAAATTAAAACTTTCTCATTAATCTCTTTGACATTGGGTTTGCAACTATATTTTTTGCGGTTTTTATAGGCTGAATTGAAAGAAGATGTAGTAATATATACATTGATCAACAATTCCAACAATTTTCGTTTCACAGAACTAAGCAAAGTACCATATAAAACCTCAGTACTATTGTTGCTAACCCAATTATATAATTAAGTACCAACCAAAACAATTACATAAGTTGGTGATATACCATCACAATGGCGGTGAAAAGCTGATGCAGAATAACCATGACTACTTGCTCGGTATATAAGTCTCCAGGTTTGCTTGGCATGCCCATACCAGGCATTTAATATTCTTTGGAAATGACTCTTGTCCTGTCCTATAAAAATCATTATTGACGTAATATTTCATTTATTCATAAATTGATACATCTTACCTAGAATTAGTGATCCAGGAAACAAATGAGGTGATACTCTGGGTCTGAGTCTTTGATCTTCAGAAGCTTCTGGGTATTTGCTGGGTAATGCAGCATGTCTGTATCTCTCCAGGCTTAATTCCATTGGTACAGCGCCGGTGGGTTCAACTTCTTCAGCAAACACTTGCGAATCTAAAAATGTTATTAGGAAATAAATACTGAATATGATTAGCTTTTAACTATATACCTATTAAAAGTAATCGAACGTGATTAATAACGTATGATAAATGCTGGCAGACTCTAGCTCTTTCTTCTTCTGTCCAATGTGCTGTTGGTTGAGTAACACCCGCTTGATATTTGGACCAATTCAATACAGCTCTCCAAACATCTTCTTCCTCTAGACAAAGCTGTGCCTCATATTTAATTATATATCCCAAAGGCTATAAACCATTATTTCACTTACATAATCTGATGATATTAATTTGATGACAGCTTCTTTGGGTAAAGAGAGAAAAGAGTTTGTTTTTACACATTCAGCAGCATTCTCACCTACATAAGTAACACATCTCTCAATGAAACCTGCAGTAGCTTTACCACCTGTAGAAGAAAATCATTCCAGATTAATATTACATAATAATAATAACCTTTACTTATGGACTAAACTCAGAAGATACTACTAAACATCAAATTACATTTTAGATTTCCATCTATTCAGATTGTATCATTGACTGATGATGCTAACCTGGTTAAGGAAACGCGCATCGAGAAGTTAAAAACAAGTAATTTGGTGTTTAGTGGTAAGTCAACTAATTTAATGTTTCGTATCAAATACTCCAAAAGAAGAATTGATTTACTCATGAGTTTTCAACACAGTAGCTTAATTTAACTAAATATAATTAATAAAAGTTGGAGATACTAATAAATTATATATTTAGGGCAATGTTTAACATACATTTATTTAATTGGCTCAGTTAAATTCTACACCAAGCCAGTTCAAGTTTTAGCAGTGCATCACCTTCGTTATTTGGGGTCTTAGATGTATTTATTACCAGGAATGATCCCAATTCAGAAATAATATCTAACTCATCTGCAAATATTAAGTTGAGGCTCGAAATAATTGATACTTGATAAAAGCATCCAAGAATACATCCAAAAATGACTTTATTTCATAATTTAATCAGTAAATTTAATTTACATTCACGGTAACTTTGTAATAAAACACATAAGTACTAATAAATACATTTATTATTGAGTAGGTTCACATTTATTTTCTGCAAAACCATATTCTAATTTGAATGTATACTTATTTAACTTAATAGGTATTTCCTTAATTCTATAATCTTAAGTATTAAATAATGTTCTATTAATTTCCACCTCCACTTTCCGGTTTCACCATCTGAATTAATGTGATATTGTCTCCTTTAAGCATAATTCTACCCAGTTGTCGCCTATTCTTCGTTTTTACGTAGTATTCTTCGGCATCGTCAAGCACCAAGTTCATGTATTCATCGAATCCCACTATGTGCCCTTCTATCCTTAACCTTACGTTTTCATATAACCAAACTTGAACTCTCGAACGATTTTGCAAGTATCTGAAGATTAAGTTGATGGGTTGAACCATCACTTTTTGAACTTTTTGCGGTTTATACGCCATTGTATCGAATGTGTGTACTTAACTTTTTACAGAATAAGAAAATGAACTCAATTCAGAGAGGTTAACCGACAACAAACGTGACAAAATGAAACCGGCGTCACAAGTCCGCCATTTGTTGAAACTTAAAAGCACTAGTCCGGTCAGTGTAGCCATCGGAAAGCCTTTATAATTTTAAAACAGCATCTTTTGCGATTTTTTCTAATACAAGCAGTTTTAAAAGAAAAATATTTTATATTTTAAATATTTTTATAATGAAAATAAAAAAATAAAAAGTGCTGCGATGACCGGGAATCGAACCCGGATCAACTGCTTGGAAGGCAACTATGCTAACCATTACACCATCATCGCACATATATTAAATTAAATAATATATATATATATATATATATATATATATATATATATATATATAATATTAAGATGTATATACCTGCTGAGCGATCTTGAATATCCATTGCTGTTGCTAAAAATGTGCAGGCTGAAGGAACTGAAAGCGTAGATGTGACATGGTCCTCACAAGCATTTCTTAATTCATCCACCCCTAGTTCTTGTGCCAGTGCCATCATCTCGAAGACACTGCTGTCTTGTAATAATATCTAACGAAGTTCTATTTTTAAATAGTTGACTATTTGCATTAACATTTTTTAAATCGATACCTACTTTACCCGTATAAACATACAATAAAAATTGTTTGAATGTGTCTGGAGGAGCTTGTGGTAACCTAACAGGTGTCGGTGTTCCTGGTGCTGCTGGGGATACTGTGCACCCGGGTATTCTACATACTTCTCCTCTTTTGGCCATTTGAAAACTTTTGCATCTGAAATATTGTTTTATTTGAATTTTAATAAGCTGTGTAAAATCGTTTTATTGCCTATGCAACCAAATATACATCAGAATGTTGCATTTCAGGATTGTAACCGTTTATCTAGTTTAATATTATCTAAATACTTCTTTCTTTAATATCTTCGGTAAATGTAAAAAAATGTTTAAAACTCAGTAGGTAGAATCAGATTTTAGTTTTTGGAAGTTTGTTTAAAACAAATTATTATTTTTATATGTATTTAGTTTTATAAATAGTCCTTGGACAATATTTCCCTAAAAATAATGCCTTTAAAATTAAAACAGGATTGTCATAAATTATTCGTTTATAGTATATAGTTTATAGTTTAATTAATTGATTATTGGTAAGTATGCTTCAGACTTAAATGTTTTACTTCATAATATGTTAAACTATTCGAAAATTCCTTAGTAACTACTAAAAAGCTGAAAAATTGTTAATCTTATATTATCTAGACATAAAAATATTTTTGATATGTTCAGATTAATATAGCTAAAAAAGAAAAACATTAACATGTTAAAAATTGTTTGAAATTATCTTAGAGGGTTTTTTTTTATAGAATACGATATACCTAGACATTCCAACGAATTCAATAAACATTGACAAAAACGAAGTTGGCACTGGACAAGTGTATTTATAACAAACGAGCAACGATTTGTTAAAGAAGGGTTTGAATTTAAGAGTATTCGTGGAACTGTTTCTTAATTTGTGAATTTCTTTGTGTTTAAAGTGTTTTTTTTTGAAGTACTATAGGGTTCGTGATGTTTTCTGGTGAGTTTTATTTTTATGCATGTTTTTTTATAAGTATAAGGTTTTGATAGAGATGTTCTGAAATGAAGATGTATAATATATTTTTAGGTGAATTGATATCGATTAGTTGATATTGTTAGTTATTTTTGGCGTACATCTATTACTGGAGTGCTAATTTTCTTAAAAGATTATAATACATAACGCTTTAACTTATATATTTTTTAAATCTAATATTGGCTCATATTTATGCCATCCGTTCATTTGATAATGCATGGGAAGTAAAAGGAAATAATATTACATATAGCTTCAAAGAGTTTTTCAACATTTTGTTTTAGTTACTTTAGTTACTTGAATTATTATTTTTTATTTGAAGTTTATTGATGTTTATTTTGTTTATTTTTGTAATTATTGTTTATTTGATGTTGATGTTTATATTGATTTATTTTGTATAAACAAATAGAACTGCAAATGTATGGATATTTTAAAATTTGGATATGTTCAGATTAATATATCTAAAAAGCAAAAACATTAAAATGTTAAAAATTGCTTGAAATAATCTTAAGAAAGTTTGTTATGGAATACGACATACCTAGACATTCCAAGGAATTCAATAAAGGTTGACAAAAACGAAGTTGCCATTTGACAGGTGTATTTATAACAAACGAGCAACGATTTGTGTCTTTTGAAGTTAAATGTAAAGAATGGTTAGCATTTAAGAGTATTCATGGAACTATTTCGTAATTTGTGAATTTGTTTGTGTTTAAATTGTTTTTTTTAAGTACTATGGGGTTCGTGATATTTTCTGGTAAGTTTTATTTGTATGCATGCCTTTTATAAGTATAAGATGTTGAATGAAGATGTACACATTTTTGGGTGAATTGATATTGATTAGTTGATATTATTAGTTATTTTTGACCTACATCTATTACCGGAGTGCTAATTTTATTAAAATAATATAATATATAAGGCTTTAAGTTATATACTTTCTAAATATAATATTGGATGGTATTTATGCCATCCGTTCATTTGATAATATATGGGAAATAAAAGGAAATATTATTACATATAGCTTCAAAGAATTGGCAACATTTTGTTTTAGTTACCTTAAACTAATCCCTTGAATTCATTTTTTTTATTTGAAGTTTGTTGACTTTTATTTCGTTTATTTTTGTAATTGATGTTTATTTGATATTGATTTCTTTTGTATTAACTAATAGTACTGAATTTAAATGGGCATTTTATGATTTGGAATACAGATGAGAGTCGTACCATCTTTCCAATATTTTATAAATACTAGGCTCTACATGTATGCTTCATTAATTGTTTATTACACGAATTTTCAAGAATGAATAGCATTTTATTTCCGAGCATTTAAAAGACATACATTGTATTAACTTGAATGTAAACAATTACTCTATTCATAATTATACGTTGAAGAGATATTTTAGAAAAAATAGCATGGTCAAAAAATATTTATATATAGTAATTCTTATTACAAATCATAAAAAAACTAAAAGAATGGCTCAAACAAACGCACACTCTAGAAAAGCGTATAAAAGCCTACAAAAACTTAGTATGGTGATTGACGTCTTCGCGGCATGGAGTCGATTAGATGTCGACATGCTTCTAAAGGTATTGAAAGTCAAGTTGTCTGAATTTCTTGCTACATTGTATTTTTGTTTGTTTTTATTTATCAGCAAGGCACCATTTTAACTCTTTCCAAAGGTTCTCTATTGGATTTAGATCCGGGGACTCTGAAGGCCACTCTTCACCGCTGCTTCATCACATGAGCCGTCTGTTTGGAATCATTGATCATACGGCTTATGTGGTATGTTTGGGATCATTGTCTTGTTGGTAGACCAGTCTTTTTATAAGTATAAGATTTTAATAGCAATAGCACAAGCTAAGCTTCAAAGCCTCGCGTATTATACGATTATTAATTTTTTACTCGTTTTTCTTGGTTGGGTTCTCTTTTCTGGTTATTTTTGGGTCACATATAATTCTGTCAAAACTTTAGTAATTACAAATGGTGACCGTTTGATTGCATTTGTAATAAATACATAAGATTGGTTTTGGCTTCTCAGTAGCAGATTTAAACGCCTTTCTTCAGCGGTACAGCGGCTTATGTTTACTTTAATATACTGGAAAATGGACTAACATTTGATGTATCAACAAAATAAATACATTTTTTATTAGAAGTGGTCCGCGATAATGTGTATATAACTAGTACAGTCCTATATTTTTACCGCTGAAGTAACAATTGGGGGAAAATATTGTTCCATTAGGAGGAAATAAATTCTTTAAGAAGATTAGCAGCAATAAAATGCGCCGGATATATTGTAAACAAACTGTTCAAAGGTCTGTTAACGTTAGCATATTATATTATTAATTATGGGAAATAAATTAGAACAGGCAACTTAAAGTGTTGTCTATCATTCTTATTTTATTGACCACTTCTCTATCCCACCCTCCCATATCCCTTCAACGCTCCAGGCGAATCTTCCGTTGTTCGAAACAGTGCTGGAAGTCTTCTTCTGTCAGTTCCTTCAGAACGCGTGTCGCTTTCTCTTTCACAGCTTCAACGGACTCAAATCTTGTTCCTTTTAATGCAGATTTCATTCAAGATCCGGCGAATAAGGCGTATGGTCTACCACTGGGATGCTGTACTTGGCTAGAAACCTCTTGACAGACAATACGGAATGAGCCGGCGCATTGTCTTGGTGGAGAATCCAGGACTTGTTCTTCCACAATTCGGGTCGTTTTTTCCTTATTCTTTCTCGGAGTTCAACAAGAACGTGAAGGTAGTAATGTTGATTAACAGTTTTACCTTCAGGAACCCAGTGGAGGTACACAATCCCATGAATATCGAAAAAAACAATCATCATTGCTTTGAATTTCAATTTGTTTATTTGAGTTTTTTTGGCTTTCGGTGAATTTGAGCTCTTCCAGTGCATGGATTAGATAGATAGATAAATATTTATTTGTCCCAATTAAGTGTACATTTGTAACTGCCATGTTGGCACGGAACATTGTGAACATAAAATAATAAATATAATAAACATAATAACTGATTCTTACAAAAGATAACAAAAAACATTGTACCACTAATAACGAATACTATTTAGCTTTATCAAATCTGTCAGTATTAGTAACATAATCATTTAACGAATATTTTACTTTATCATTAAATTTTTTTTTTTAATTTTTCTTTATCATATTTTATTTTATCATTAATGAGTAGTATTCCTTTAGGCTTTTATTTGCTGCAATTTTGGACTTTTTTTTTGAACCAAACCTAGCTTTTAATGCACTTTTATTTAGTTTATAATTTTCGAAAATCTTTTTAAGTTTGTAGCACATATTTTTTGACCCAAGAGCTCCTCTGTTAGGCATATCTACAGTGAATCCAAATAACTTCGGGTGGGATCATATTAGAATTTTTTTTTCCAAATAAGTTTTTTTCTGTACAATTTCCAAATTTCATATTATTTATATCAAAGTTAGAGTGATGTAGGTGGCAGTAAATACAGTCAGGTTATGAAATTTAATGTAGTGTTATGAACTTTTATTTAAATGTATATATTTTTATATGTATGTATGTTGTGTTATGAAAATTAGATTTCTGTTAAACTTCTCGCGCCTCCTTTTGCACTACCGCGCCTCCCAGTTTGGAAATCCTTGCACTAACCTAGCAGGTGTGGTGATTAATCATTCTTTATATTTTCTTTTAAAAAAACACATTTAATTTGGGAGAAAGGTAAAAAATGGTTTATTCAAAGTCTACACCATCACTAGCTGCACATTTTTCCCATGTCTCTGGTAATTTGTGGATATCCTCCCAGAAAAACCGTGCATCTTTTGAGATGGTCCGGTCATCAAGCCATTTTTCGTAATTGTTGAAGTGTTGAAAGTGACATTGATGAAAATAAGTGGGAGTCGGAAGAAGAAGAACAAGTTCAGAAATGGCGTCTCTTACCGCTTTCGCTAAATTTGATAGGGCGTTGTCATGCTGCAAAATCACTTTTCCGTGTCTTGTAGTCTATTTTGGTCGCTTTTCGACCAATGCATGGTTTAAATTGATCATTTCTTAACGGTAGCGAACGATATTAACTGTTTCACCTGGTTTCAGAAGCTCATGGTACGCGATACCCGTCTGATCCCACCAAATGCACTGCCTCGTCTTCTTTCCAAAGCGATTCGGTCTTGAATTTCTGCGTTTTGGGTTCTCGAAATATATTAATTTTTTGGCTTCAGTCACTCAGCCATGCCGGGAAAGCAAAACTTCGCTCACCGTTATCCCGCTTTTCCATCGGTCTGTTGTTCAACTAATATGGTACTCATTTTCTTGCCTTCTGGATCTTTCCAACCAATTGGATATTTCCAACCAACGGCGACCAATATTTAACCTCTATGATATTTGTTATATTATTAGTTTGAATATCGTCGCCTTACAACAGTGCTTGCAATTTGACATCTTCAACTTTTTTCTGATGACCTGGGCGTTCTTGGACTTTTAAGTTGAAATCACCACTTTTGTAGGTCTAAACCAAAGGTCTCCAAACTACGGTCCGCGGGCCAAATTTGGCCCGCCAGTGACGTCAATCCGGCTCGCGACTAGTGAATTTAGCAAGGGTATGCTCGTTTAGGGCGCGTATTCGGCGGCTAGTTTAGAAAGTATAGATAATCGCAGACAAATTAAAACGGTTTTGGCCCTTGAATTTTCTGGAGTAATCAGTATGGCCCTAAGGCTGGAAAGTTTGTAGACCCCTGAAATCAACAACAAAAAATGTCTTGCGTTGGGATATTGTTTCCGTAATTTTCCACAAGTATATGTTGATTGAACAAGAAAAGCAGTACATACCGCAACTGCTCTTTATTTGGCTCGAAACTCCACGACTTTACCACAAGACAAAAATATGATGCTGAAACTCGAAATCGTTTAAACTCCATGGCGTTTTGGAATATAGCAGCAAAATGACATAAGATATTAGACTGTGAACCGGCCTTTGTTTCCATCGCCATCTGTTAAAAAAATGAAGAATTATTAACCGCCATACCTGGCATATAGCTCTGCGAAAGTATACATATCAAACTTAGACTGAAGTTAAAAGGCATTTTCCTTTTTAGTACCGTATACCGCCCAGTGGAAAACATAAAACAAATCAAAGTGAATCTATTCATTAGCCCTACATCAAAGCGCGTGTACGGCTTGTCCTCATATTCGATATTACCTCTCGTCAAGGACCACTCCAGCTCCGCCCTAATGACGCTAATCACGTCGGTCTCCTATCCGACCTGAACGGCACTAGATTTTAATGCCTAATTGGTAATTTTCTGAATTTTTTGCTTTGATCTTTCGCCTCGCTACGGTTTAGTTTGGAGCACAAGCGAGTCGCATTGTTTTATGTATGAGACTGGGCCTTTAAGAATGGATGTTGGTACGTGTAGTAGCTTATTTGTATCGGTGTTTGAGAACATTTTAAAAGGGTCTTATTAATTTTGAAGTTAAACGGGTGGTTTCTGGTTTAGTCCAATGAGCAATATTATAGAATGACCTCGTAACCAATTTTTAAGAAGAGATTTATCACTAAACACCAAATCACTTTTTCGTTAACTATGTTAACATCACCAGGATATTTTTTTATTTTAATTGTAACTAACACTATGTAAACGCTGTAACTGTTTATTTCCTGGTAGTTTCCAGATATATTAAAACTAGTCATAAAGACTAACTATTAATTTTTCTTTAACAAAGCTTAGCCTAAATACTTATCGACTAAACTTAATCCATTGATGTCCTTTAGATTGGTTTAATGATTATGTTACTCCCCTCGCGCACTATGCTCTGCTTTTGCACACAACACACTACACGAGGTCACGAGATTTAATTCCCTTCAGTCTTCGGACATGATTTTGGTTATCCAGCAGCAGTTGAAGAGCTTCTGCATTAACATGAAGGCGTAGCCTGGCTTCGGGCTTGCCTGCAAACCTTCTAATTTCCTCCTTGACCGTTGGAATTCCAAGATCTCGATGAAAACCGGAGTTACAAATATACCACGGTGCATTAACTATATTTCACAACACCTTGTTTTGGAATATTTGTATTATTTTAATATTAGTATCGCTGGCACATCCCCACAACTGAATGCCATACAGCCACACTGGTTTTAGGATTTGATTATAAATCAGTATCTTATTATTTATGGTCATCTTGGAATTTATTTCTATAAACCAATACTATTTTCTATATTTCAGATTAAGCTCAGCTTTTTTCTTTTTTACATGCTCTTTCCACCTTAGTTTGGCATTAAGAGTCATGCCGAGGTATTTGGCATTTAACACATACGGAACTGTTGTACCATTTATATCTAGAGGAAGCTGCTCTGTTATTTTCTTGTTGGTAAAGTTGACATGTGTATATTACAGCTCATTGAGCTTGATTTTTCATTTTTTGGTCCAATTTACAATTTCATCGCTTGCTGATTGTAGTTTTCTAGTTGAGGTTTTTATGTTTTAGTCTATGTTGGTTTCTGTGTATGTTGGTTAGTAGAACAGTATCGTCAGCAAGTGTAGCTATTGCAGTGTCTTTCAGAGATCGTAGATCGATAGTATATAATTAAAAAGGCACGACCCAAGAATGCTTCCTTGAAGAACTCCCGCTCTTCTTTCTTTCAAGTCAGAGTATTCGTCTTCTTGCCTTATTCTGAAAAGTCTGTCCTATATATGTATATATATATATATATATATATATATATATATATATATATATATATATATATATATATATATATATATATATATATATATATACCAGGTGTCGTTTTTAGTACTCGTCGAAAATTAAATCTTTGCATTTCTAAGGATGGAAGGCATTTTGAACATTTAGAAAGGCGTTAAAGTTCAGATTCTGTTAATTATTAGACTGTTGTGCTGTTAATCTTATTTTACTGTTGTTATTATTATTATCTTCATTGTTGGCCCGTTGGCCTTTAAACACGCTCCAAATTAATATGGCACGAAGAATTTGGACCAGTCTTAAGCCTGGGTAAAGTGTGAAGGAAGGCAAACATTAGCTTAATATTTTTTTAACTTAATGCAAGTAGTAGTGAAATAATAACTGATTTTTTCAGACAAATCGAAATATCTCTTGACATGTCAGAGATATCGATTTCGGGTTTACACTGGATGATTCCTCTTTAAATTACCTTTCTAGCTATGTAATAAAAGCTGTACCATTCCATTTGAAAAAAATGAACAAAACTTCAAAAAAACTATTGTTGAAGGTAACGCCACCTCGAGGTTTCATTTATAAACTAAATAATTTATCTCCCAGATTATCTGATTGTCCCAGCAATTGCCTTTTAAATGAATCCAAATTGAGGAAAATCGGTTAAGGCAAATGGACATTAGACGACTTTCAATAGGTAAAACTCCGCCCCCCCCCCCCTCTATTCGTGAAATTACGACAAAGTTGTAGGAGACAGTTTGCTAATTATAACTGAGAATTTTTCTTACTCGGTTAACACTTGAAAATACACAAAAAAAAGATTTTTAAAAATGTTTAGCTCGTCACGCCCTCTTGCGGTCGTTTTAGAAGCTTAAAAATATTTTTGGTGAATTTCTCATGATCATTTTTAGTACAATTTTTTTTTCCCAAAGCTGTGGGATAAATAGTTTTCAAGATACGGCCGCAATCCATCCTTAATGGGACACTTGGTATATATATATATATATATATATATATATATATATATATATATATATATATATATATATATATATATATATATATATATGCAAGCGGAGTTACTTGATTTTTTGTAAGTACAAAATTAGTCTAATAACACAGGCCAGCAGATGTGGTGCCGGGGTAGTTGGAGTCGATTTCATACGAATATAATGCCCTGAATTCAAATATGGCATTAATTTCTGCCTAGGAGCTTTCTAAGATATAACTTAGATAACATTTTCTAAGTTTCTAAGATACCATTTTAGTGCAATATACGTCACACTATTTTAACTTAAATCCATCGATCAAATAAAAAAAACTAAACACGGAATTTTTATTTTATATTATTATTATTATTCGCGTATGGGCCCGGTGGACCACGCGAAGTACAGTTGGAGGCGTTCGTTGTTGTTAACCTTCCTCTGCGCCCATACTGATTTCATTCTTTCACCATGAACTTTCTTTCTTTCGACAGACCAAGTTGTTCCGATCTTCCTATATTTTTCTCCCTGGTCAATCTCCCAAACGTCAACCTTGTGTCTGAAACAGTTTCTACCCTGAATTTCACTTTGTGTAATATTTGCGGATCTTAGGTCCTCTTTCATTGCAGCAATCGATTTAATTGTTTCTATTTTAGCTCTACTCCTATTTTTATAAAATACAACTATTTGCCTAGTTAGCCTATTCGGATTCATCCGTTTTATGTGTCCGTAAAACTTAAGTGTTCTTTTTCTCATATCGCTATGAATATCTGTGTATTGTTTGATTTCTTGGTTTTCTCGAAGTCGGTATGTTGTGCTAGTTATTTGTTTGGGTCCTAAGATTTTTCTTATGGTTTTTCTTTCTTTCTTTTCAATCTCCTCCATGTCCTTCTTTCTATTCAAAATGTTGCCCCATATAGACATTCTGACTTAAGAACTGTGTTGTAATGTCTCACTTTTGTGTTTTTCGACATACATTTTTTGTTGTAAATATTTTGTGTAAGTCTCAATGCAGTTTCCATTTTTTGACATCTACCCGTATTGGCCGCTTTTTCCAACTCTTTTTCTATGATTATTTCACCCAAATATTCAAATTGAGAGACTCGTCTGATGTTACCATATTTTGTTTTTAGAAATGGTGTTCTTAGTCTGTTGCAGGTCATGTATTGGGTTTTTTCAAAGGAAATTTGGAGTTCTACCTTTTCTGCTGTTTATTTTAGGATTTCAATCTGTTTTTGTGACGTTAATATGTCTTGAGCTAAAATTGCTAGATCATCAGCAAACCAAACAATCTATTTTGATGTTGGTTCTCACCAGTTTAATGGGCTGGTCAATATTCAGAGCCGATTTTTTTACACGCCACTTCTGTATTACTTTTTCTAGAACACAGTTAAATAAGAGTGGCGAGAGTCCATCCTCTTGTCTTACTCCAGTTTTAATTTCGAAATGCTCTGAGATGGTACCCATGAATTTAAGTTTTTTATTATATTATATAAATATTATTATATACAAAGATAGAGGAAGAAGCCATCGATGAAACCAACTATTTACTGAACAATTCAGAAGCTTCTTTTCCATCACATTCTTGAATCGAATATTTTGGAATAGTCCCTTTTTAAAAACGAGCCGTAATCTGCCATCGTATGCGTGTCGGTCCTCCATAGTTTTAATATCCTGGTGAAATCTTTCACCTTGTTCCTCATTGGTGTCGTCCTAATTTTGAGGAAAACGGTTTAAGTAGCTGTGTAAATAGTGCACCTTAATACTCATGTTACACCCAAAGGATCTGAAAATGTTAAGCATTTTGTTTACCAGTTCAACATAGTTTTCAGTTTTGCGTTTGCCCAGAAAATTTCCGACAACTGCAACAAAGTCCAGGCTTTTCGCTCAGCCTCATTCATCGAATTTTTAAGGCAGGGTCCTTAATGAGTTGTCTTATTTGTGACCGGTCAAATATTCCTGCTTTAATTTTTGAGTAAAGGAAAAGTGAGGTCCTTTACTCAACTGAGGCATTTTTTAGTAAAGCATGATCCATTTTTATCAAGAACCTTTACAAACTGCTTCATTAGCGCTGGCTTGATATGCAGTGGAGGAAAGTTGATTTTCTCTTGTCCAACTAAGGGTCGTTAATGACATTCTTTTTGACATGACATCCTAGATGCACAAGTAGGGATATTTGACTGTCCTAGGAGAAAATTTACCATTTCTAAGTCCACACAAATCACCCATTGATGTTCATGATACTTTATCTTCTCCAAGACCAAAGCTATGATGTCATATGCTTCCGTCATTTTCGTTGAATGAACAATTGGTATTGAACCATATTTGGTCCTATTCTGTAGTATGACATATCAAACTTCGCTTTGAGTTGTCAATAAATAGGCGCCAATCATCTAGAAAATATTCAGGAAGACCCATTTTTTCCAGGAGTCCTCTAATTTCGTGACAAAATGCAAGATTGTCTTCTTGAAAGAAGAATGGTAGCAGGCCCTTTTCTCTTGTACGGTAAAAGGTAATTTTAATTTCTTGTTCCAGTAAATTTTTGCCGTTCAACTTGGAAGTCAGTAATTCCGAAGGTTCTTTTGACAGGTTGAGATCTCTGATGAGGTCATTTAATTCATCCTGTTTGAAACGTTGATGAATTAATGAAATCCCACATAATCACTGTCACCTTCATTAGTTTCAGAAGGGTGATCAGTGGGACAATACTTGTCTTAACATAGCTCTGGTAGATGGTCAAGGTGGCTCCCAGTGAGGGACCGGGCGAAAAAATCAGGATAAGTCCACTTGCTACGGTTATTTCGATTGATTCCAGTAATATTTACTAGATAGAAATAACAGTCATCGAAGTGGTTTCTGAGTTCTCTCCAAACCATCGATACGCCAAATTTTAGAGGTTTTTTTTCAGGTAATCCAATGTCTTAAATGTTCTGTACAAGTTTTCTAGACTAGACGCGGTGCCCAGGTTTTATCCTGATCTTCTTCTTGGGGGTACCATATCCTCATTGAACGTTGGTAATTACCATGGCCCATCTAATCCTGTTGGCCGCTGATCTAAATAGTTCGGTTGATGTCATTCCTGTCCATTGCCTCAAGTTCTTCAGCCATGATATCCTTCTTCGACCAGGTCCTCTCATTCCCTCTACTTTTCCTTGTAGTATAACTTGTAGTAAAGAGTATTTTCCTCCTCTCATGACATGTCCAAAATAAGATGCTTTTCGTTTCTTTACGGTGACAATTACTTCTCTTCTCTTGTTCAGCCGCTCCAGAACCTTTTCATTGGTAACGTGGTGTGTCCAGGAGATTCGAAGTATACGGCGGTAGCACCAGAATTCAAATGCTTCAAGTCGTTTTACAGTGTTCTCTGTCAAGGTCCATGCCTCCACCCCATAGTATAATATTGAGAAAACAAAGCATCGGAGAGTCCTAATTCGTAGTCTGATGTTTAGTTTTAGATTGCATAATACACCTCTCATTCTGTTAAATACATTTCGTGCTTTTTCAATTCTGATTTTTATTTCTCTAGCGTGGTCCCAATCTGCGTTCAGGTTGCATCCCAGATATGTAATGTTTTGTACCTGCTCTAGTTTCTTGTCATGCAAGTAGAAATCAGCGATTATGTTCTGTTTGCTGATAATCATAACTTTAGTTTTCTCTATATTGAGACTTAGACCGTATTCTTTGCTCTTTTCTGCTATTCTATTGATTAGTATTTGCAGTTCTTCTGCAGTCTTTGCTAGTAGTGTAGAATCATCGGCGTAGCGGATGTTATTGATGTTTACTCCGTTAACAATTAGTCCCTCGTCTGTTCCCTCGAGTGCCTCCTTGAACAGTTCCTCTGAATATATGTTAAACAGCATGGGTGACAGAATACACCCCTGTCTAACTCCTTTTTGGATGTTTATTTGAGACGAAGTTAGGTTTCCTGTTCTGATCGTTGCATTTTGGCGCCAGTACAAGTTGGCTATTATACGCCTTTCAGGTCCATCTATTCCGATTCTTTCTAGGATAGTTAACAGTTTATCGTGTTTGACCTTATCGAATGCTTTCGAAAAGTCAATAAAACATGCGTATACGTCCGTGTTCACATCTCTTGCTCTTTGTATGAGTACCTGTATACTGAACAAGGCTTCTCTTGTACCAAAACCGCTCCTGAAGCCGAATTAAGTGTTTCCCATGTGTTCCTCAATTTTCCTATATACCCTTTCATGTATTATTTTCAGAAAGATCTTTAGGAAATGGCTCATTATACTGATTAAGCGATGTTCGTCACATTTTTTTGCCCGTGTACTCTTAGGAATAGGTATAAACGTCGAGGTTAACCATTCCTCTGGGATTGATCCAGAATCATATATTTGGTTAAACAATTGTATTATTGTGTCTAGATGTTCTTCGTCTATAAGTTTTATAACTTCTATATAGGTGTTATCCGGACCAGGGGACTTTCCATTCTTTAGTCGCTTTATGGCTGTGATCACTTCTTCTCGAGTGATATAAGGCCCAGTTATGTCGTTGTTCGTTGCTATATCCCCTCTACTTGTGTCCTCAAAAAGTGTTTCTATATAGGTTTCCCATGTTTTTAAACGAGTTGTGGGATCCCAGACTATGTTGCCTTGCTTGTCTACAAGTAGCGTTCTCCCATTACTTTTGAATACGCCAGCTGCTTCTTTGATTTTCTTGTGCATGTTCAGTGTATCATGCTTTGCGCCTAAGTTTTCTATCTCGGTGCATTGTTCATGCAGGTACTCTGACTTTGCTTCTTTTATTCTTTCCTTGATCGTTATATTCAGTTTTTTGTATTCCAGTTCATCTCTGTTTTTTAGTTTCCGTCTCTCTGCCATTAGCTCCAAGATTTCGCTATTCATCCATTTTTTGTTCCTTGTTCTGTTGTTCTGAGACTTTAAATTGTTGTTTATTGTTGTTGTTATTATACTTTTTATGCTTTTTATCCTGATCACCAAGCCTAAAACCAAATTATCCAAGATAAGCTCTTTTTACAAAGTTACTAACAGTTCTCTTTTCTTTGTCTGTTTTAACCTGTATTCTCCACATATGTAGCAAAACATCAGGATTATTTACACAACTTCTTCTATTTAAACTCTTTTTATTTCTATTCAGCAACAAAAATATAATCTAAAACACAGTACATTTTAGGTTAACTTTATAACAACTCTTTCCTAAACACAAATATTACGCGAGACTAACTTCAATCTACCCTGGACGGCGAGATCTCGCAAACTAACTTCAACTCTAGTTCAGGCGTTGAAGGTCACTTCATTTACCGGAAAGGCAACGCTTATGCCATCTAGTGGATTTTCCTGGAACTAACTCAATGCCAGACTGACAATAGGATAAATATATAGAAACCAATCCTTGTAAAATAATTTTAAAACACCCATACTTGAATGTATAGAATTAAATAAATAGATTGATAAATGGGTGCATTTAAAAAAGTAGAGCAGATAGAGAAAAATTGATTTCATATTTAGATTTAGAGCCCCAAATACAGCTAAAATCTGTTCTAAAATCTTAGGCACAAATAAATGTTTTTCTTGTAGGCCTGTGTAATATCTATTTTTCATAGTGTTGGATTTTATTTTGTTCTCAGTTTATACCGAAGCATATCTATTCAGTAGCTTGACATCAAAGTATTCGTATTCGATATTGCTTCATGTCAAGGGCCTTCCATCCCGCTCTAATGACGCCAATCACGCCCGTGTTCCTGCCCGACCTGAACGATACTCGGTTTTATGCCTAATTGGCTATTTTCTGAATTTTTCACTTTGATCTTTCGCTTTGCTACAGTTTAGTTTGGAGCACAAACGAGCCGAATTGTTTTATTTATGAGACTGGGCCTTTTAGAATGAACGCCGATACTGTTTAGATTGGTTTTCGAGACCATTTTATAAGAGGGTTACAGATTTTTAAGTCAACTACTGGGTATTCCTATAATTTAATGTGCAATGTGAAGAATGACGTTAGAAATTGCCGTACTTGAGGAACGAACAATATTTATTACATTTTTTAATGAGAATTATATATTTGAAACTGTAGGAAGTAAAAAGTTGGAAGATAATCTAAATGAATATGCTACGAAGCCAGACACATTTATTCTAGCTGGAGATGGTAACATCAGTTTGGTTAGAGAAACAAAATACTTAAAAACGTAATAGAAAGAAATAGTCTTCATCAAATTGTTAACAAATTTACCAAAGTTACACTGAATAGTTCCACAATAATTGATCTTGTCATAATAAATGATAAACAATCAATTACGATTGATTTTCCCTTGTTAAAAACGACAATGGAAAAAAAATACTAGAGATATGAGTAAATTCAACGAACTTCAGTTTCAGTTGGGACTGGTGGATCACGTGTGGTCATAAAATTTTAAAAGTCCTGATGACATAGCTGGAGAACTTGTACAAGTGATTACAAAACAATTAAATATTCATGCTCCAGTAATTGAAACGAAAGTTGTCAGCAAATGGTAATTGGTGCACTGATTAAATCAGGGATGAAATTATAGTGAGAGACAATTTGTATAAGAAGGCTATAATAACAAAAGTGCTGGAACACTGGAACTGGAAATGCTGGAACACTCGTATCGTAAACAAAGAAATAAAGTAGTAGGTTTGATCAGACAACAAAAACAAACATATTATGAAGGAAAAATTGACCGGGTTAGGAAAGACCCTAAAGAATTGTGGAAGACTCTTAAGAGTGTTCTTAATAGTAATCCGAAAACTCAGAATCCTGGTATTCTTTTCAATGGGAAATTAGTACCAAAATAGTACCAAAAATAGACCTATCACAGAGAAGAGAGTTTCTAGACAATATTGTAACACCAATTCGCGAGTTTCGGACTTGCTGACCTGAGAAAGATAGCCAGCAACTTAAAAAATAAAAATAATAGCATTAATGGAATTGGTAGGAAAGTTTTGAAATTATCTTTTGAGGTGATTGGCAATCATATTCTGACACTTATCAATAGCAGTTTAGAGACAGGATGTTTTCCAAAAAACTCGAAGACCTCCACAATAGCTCTTATTGCAAAAGTAAATTTCACTATTAAGTGTGAAGATTTTAGACCCGTTAAAATGTTGCTTACATATGAAAAGTTCCTGGAAACTGTAGTAAGCCACCAAATGAGGCAATTTATATAAGAAAATGAGTTGCTTACGCATTATCAGGCTGGATTTAGAGATAAACATTCTTGTGAAAGTGCTCTGCAGTCGGTTGTATCCCAATGGAAAGTTACGATTGGTGAGAAACAATTTGTTGGAATAATTTTCCTTGATTTTAAACCGGCATTTGAAACTGTAAATCGTGATTTTTTAAGACAGAAGTTATGGAAATATGGTTTTAGGGATAGAGTGTATAAATGGTTCACTGAATACTTGGACATAATATGTCAACAAATAAAATTTAATGGCGCAATTTCATCTCTTAAAGTCAGCAATTAAGGAGTCCCCAAAGGAATGGTTATGGGCCCACATTTGTTTGTTTTGATATATTTGATTGTTTTGAAATGATATTGTAAAAGTTGTTGAAAAATATAAAATACAACTGTGTGCGGATGACACAATATTGTTTTTTGAGAGCAGTAATATAAATCATTTGATAGTAACCATAAACAGAGATTTAGAACAACTTTATAGTTGGTTGTGTAGTAATAGTGTGGCTGTTAATGTTAAGAAAACGAAATTTATGATTATTAAACCTAAAAAATCTATGGTAGATACATATGATCATCCTGGAATAGTAATAGCTAATGAGAAAGTAGAACAAGTTAATGCATGTACATATTTAGGTATAAATATAGATGAAACCTTATCATTTTCTAGTCATGCAACATACATAACAAAAAAGGTAGTTAGGAAAATTAATTTATTATGCCGATTAGGGAAACATCTGAGTACCTGGACTACACTGTATTTTTATAAGACAATAGTATAGTGCGGTTCAAGATATACCATTGACCGAATGGCTGCAATAAACTGTTAACAACCCCTGTCGTAACGAAACCAGGCAAAGTTGCAAAAAATGTAAACAGCGCCGGGCCTAATAAATTAACAGGTAAAAAGATAAAATTAATTTTATATCTTGTTCGAAATATTTTAGTTTAATTCGCATTCTTTTCTTAAACAGTGCAGTTCTATAATTTCGATCGTATTTTTGTTATTCCAAATCTGCTAAAAAATGTGGCGTTCTTGGCAAGATAATGATTATTGTGATAATTTTAAAAGAAAACATTTATCGTTCGATGCTAGGCAAATAGTTAAAAATCTGTATGTTTCTTTATTGAACAGGGGAAACATTAACCTTTGGACTACCATACTACTTGGACTACATTGTACTAATAGATACATTTATTTATTTATTTATTGTTAATAATAATAAATACAAAATACACAAACCAATAAACAATGTTTTAGTCATACATAATAATAATAAATTCTTCAATGGAACCTTTGGAGATCATTTATCAGGAGATGATTTAATCTGAGATGAGCATCATCAGGAGATTAAATCATCTGCTGATGATGCTGACATGGTTAGCGAAACGTGCGTCGAGCAGTTAAAAAAAAAGTGATTTGGTGTTTAGTGGTAAATCTCTTCAAGTTTAATAATAATAATAATTTAATAATATTTTATTTTTTTCAAAATTATTCAGAAGTTAAATCACTCCGACTCTGGCGCCTTTGAAGAAACTAGGAATATTTTTAATGAAATTTATTAGAGCAATTAACATTTTGCCGAAAGACAACGAAATATCTTGCACAGGACTATACTTCTACACTTCAATTTTTGTTCCACCATTTCGTATATGTTTTTTAAAATAGATTTAAACTGAGGTTGCGGTATTTTCTTGATGGAAATTCATACTAAATTGTATAAACAAAACAAAGTTGTCTAATTTCCACTTATATTTTTCTCAAAAACTTAACCCGTTTCGCTACACAGTAGCCTCTTCTGATGGTTGACAAAGAATGAAATTGTATTGTGGCAAATTGTAGGTACTAAATAGTTAAGTTATTTTACATGATTTTTTCTGGGAATTCCCATAAACCCTACTCAGACTGTTTTTTTTGACATACTTAATAGCGCAGAATACTCGAAGTCCATTTGGTCGTTAAGACTGACATCTGTGTATTTGTGACGGTTTATTTCCAAACATTCTAGTAAATTCAGTTTGGTACCCTTATTTTCTATGTGTAAGATTTTAAAATCATTATTAAATGTATGTTTTTCTTTAATAAGATGTTCCGTGTATGTTGACTCCATTTTATTATTTAGATAGCTGGGTTTGTGTTCTACGATTCTGAGTTAAATGATCTACCTTTTTGTCTTATATGAAATTTATTGCTCGAGCCACCATTCATTTGGTAAACGCCTGATTTATTTGGTTAACGAATCTTTGGGAAAAAATTTAAAAAACTTGAAACAAAAAAACGGGGAAAGGCAATAAACAGGCGTCTACCAAATGAATTGTGGCTTGTGCAATAAATTTTATATAGGACACGTTTGTCCTATATAAAATTTATTTTAGGTAGACTAAAGACACTGAAAGAAATTCCAGTGTCTTGTTATAGTCTTACAAAGCTCAACGTATTCCATCTGGCCTAAAAGATTTCCTGTGTTCTTCATGTCTACAGTTATTGTTTTTTTTATTGAAAATCAGTTTATTCTTTAACTTTTAGCCCGATACAGTTCGCTCAACGATTTTTATTTTTTTTTATGCCGGCAGAAAACTACGACTTGTCGAAGTCTACAGAATTGTCCTCTATCTTGTCGATGATTTCTTCACTTCATGTGATGTGTTCAATTTCGCTGTTGGAATAGCGGACGAATAGGTGGGTGTACGTCGTAATGAACCAACTTCAGGACTCAACTCTTCAGGATATTTGACTAATAATGTATCATAATATTTTCCTGTGATCGATTTTCTCTTTTCTAAACAGTCGATAAGAAGATAATGCCTTACGATGACGGTCAACACTTTTCACCGTTTTTGATACACGTTTACCGTGTAAAATATGCCTAATAAATGATTTGACTTTTCGTTATTTTTATTATATAGTAGTATGTTTCCAATTTTTTAAATAAAGTATTTAAATAAGTTACTCAGTTTTAAAATCGTCTATTTCTCAAGCCTAACTTGATTTTTAAAATTGTTTCTACGCAAGTACATTTCAATTGCTTTTTCAATGACGTATAAATCTCCCCTAAAAACTCCCTTCTTTCTTTTAGCCACCGTACACCACCTGTTATATACAAAAATATATCAAAGTCTATCTATTCATTAGCGCTGTACCAAAGTGCATGCATGGCTTTGTCTTCGTATTTTTGAAATATTGTTTCTCGTCAAGGATCTCTCCCGTTCCACCTTAATGATGCTAATCACTCTGGTGCTAATTCCTCTGGTGCTCAGTGATATTCAGTTTTAATGTCTAATTGGCTCTTTTGGTTTTCAGACTTTTTCACTTTGATGTTTTGCTTCGATGCGGTTTTGTTTGAAGCACCTGCGAGACTAATTGAATTGTGTTTGAAGCTGGACGTTTTCGAATGAAAGTTGGTATGTGTAGTGGCTTATTTAGGTTGGTGTTCAAGATGGTTCGAAAATAGGGTTAATGGTCTTCAACATTGAACAACAAAAATAAATTTTAACATGATTAATCACGACTATACGTTGGCGCCAATTTTTGGTAGTTAGTATTGTGATTCTTTTTGAGCAATTCACTGATTCACATGACCTGAAAAATTATAGAACGATATTAGGTTATTAGTTTCGATCCACTTTAGATCACCCAAAATAGTTGCTTTTGGTTTTTTTTCGGACTGATATGAATATAATTCAGTTTCGTCAGTTGTGACGATTCCTCGCACTAAATTTATAATTTCTTTCTTACATCAGTTGACTGAGCTCTTTTTCAGCTTTGTTTAAATTGTGGAGAATCCATTGACAATATTTTTTTCTACAACCAATTGATAATTGGAGATGATTTAATTTGATTAAATCATTTCCTAATGATGATTAAATATGATTAAATTATTTTTTGATGATAGTAATATGGTTAATGAAACACGCATCGAGACGATAAAATTCTAAAAGTAATTTTTCATAAAAAGTCAATTATTACTAAAGTTTAATTTACACCCAGCAAAGCGGACGGGTAACAGCTACATATACATATATATATATATATATATATATATATATATATATATATATATATATATATATATATATATAGTGACAAATTATAGCGACAGTCCACCTCGACGATCTTGAGGTTGGAATAAATGTAGAGCGGGGCGTGCGGCAGGGTGATGAAATATCGCCTATTCTTTTTTCAGCCTGCCTGGAAGAAGTGTTCCGTAATCTGGATTGGGAACAGGATGGAATAAGGATTAATGGTGCATACTTAAATCATCTTAGATTCGCAGATGATATCGTTCTTCTTTCCCAAGGCCCAGACGAGCTGCAAAGACACGTACAAGAGCTGCAAAGGGCTGGGGAACCATTTGGCTTGAAAATAAACCAGAAGAAGAGTCAGGTCATGTTGAATAAATTTGCTGAGGACAAAAGAATTTCTATTTTAGGAACGGATTTGGAAATTGTGGATCACTATATATATATCTTGGGCAGAGGGTTTCAATGGAAGGAGATACCGCCCGGGAGGTGGAACGACGCGTTAAATGTGGCTGGCAGGCATTTGGCAGGCTAACATAGTGTTTATGAGCAAACTACCACTTTGCCTGAAAAGAAAAGTCTTTGATCAGTGTGTCCTGTCCGTTATGACATACGGAAGTGGGACCTGGACACTCACATCACAGTCAGTTCAAAAACTTCGAGTAGCACAGAGGGGAATGGAAAGATGTATGCTTGGCATTACTAGACGGGATAGAAAGACCTGCATATGGATCAGAGAGCAAACAAAAGTGAGTGACATCATTGGAAGAATAAAACAATTGAAATAGAAGTGGGCAGGCTATGCCGCGAGGCGGTGGGACGAAAGATGGACCAGGGCGGTCCTGGACTGGATACCGCTTGATCGCAAACGTCCACGGAGAAGACCGAAAACACGATGGATTGATGACATTATTAAGTATATTGGACCCGAATGGCAGAGGAGAGCTCAGGACCGCGAGAGTTGGAAGCATGCTGAAGAGGCCTTCATCCTGCAGTGGATTGATACGGGTTGATGATGATGATGATGATGATGATGATATATCTATATATATATATAGATATATATATATATATATATATATATATATATATATATATATATATATATATATTATATATATATTATATATATATATATATATATATATATATATATATATATATATATATATATAATATATAATAAGTGATATGGCACTGTACTGAAAACGGCTTTACGAAGTATGGCAACAAATAGAACCCGAATCCCAAACAAAAAATTAGCTGGCCAAGTAAACTCTATAGTAAGAAGAGCTGCATTATCAGAAGCAGATATACATGCGATGGATCTGAACACAATGCTAGTTACACTCCAGAAGATGCGCATATA
Source organism: Cosmopolites sordidus (assembly GCA_031761425.1). Taxonomy (NCBI): domain Eukaryota; kingdom Metazoa; phylum Arthropoda; class Insecta; order Coleoptera; family Curculionidae; genus Cosmopolites; species Cosmopolites sordidus. The sequence continues at coordinate 452,179 of JARFXV010000740.1, read as the reverse complement.
AAATTGGGTACATATCTGGAGACTAATCGAATTAATACTGGCGTAAATCAGTAAAGAAGATAGATGATCCTATATTATGGATTTTGTAGTGCTTTTGGATCAGAATGTAAATAAGTGTAATATCAAGACTACCTATGATTTAAAATACACATACCAACTAAAGGATGTAACAATACTACTATTTATTATTTCAACCAATGGATTAGAGCAGAAGAACTTAGTAGAAGACCTGGAAAAGCTATGATTGAATACGGTTGCTTGAAAACCGCCATTCTGGGAACACTGCGCACGGTCAGAAGAGTGCTTGAAAGAGAGCTCGAAACATAGTTCTGGCTCTAATTTTTATCTACCGAATTGTTCAGTTCTTCTATTCGAACCTATAATTGGTTGATTTAATCGAGAGATTAAATCATCTTCTGAGGATGCTAACATGGTTAGCGAAACGTGTGTCAAGAACTTAAAAAAAAGTGATTCGGTGTTTAGTGGTAAATCTCTTTGAGTTTAGCGAACTAATTGTGTTAAAAAAAGAATAATAATAACCATTCAACTACCCTCGTATCGGAAATGGTAGGTGAAATGAAAATACTGACACGTCTATCCCACTAACCACGTAACTACAATGAGTCTACGACGACAACCACCGCTAGGAACGTCAATTTTTCTAGGACCTCCCAAGTCGCAATAAGGCACCGACGTTCATTTCAAACGTTTTTCCGGAAAAGCCCGTCGACTACGGGAAATTAATCGGGGAGAAAAGGGCTCCGGGGCTGGTGACACAATCGTCATTTGTATAACGGCGCCTACGACATTGGCCGATAGACGGCTCAGCGATCGACAGCAAATAGCCGACACGTAATTAAAATTGGAAATTGGTTTTAACTACCGGAAGCTGGGTTGATGGAGCTGGGGGAGGGATGAATTGCTTGAGAGTAAAGGGTAGGAAAAAAAGAAACGTTTTATTGTTCTTTAATGGAATATTTAACGCACCCTGATTGACAAAATTTTTTTAATGAAATATTATATAATCTAGTAGTATATACTGGAAAACAAAATAAATGCCATTCTATGAAAAACGTTTGATTAGATTAATTTTTTAATTTTTGGATACACCAGGACGGTATAATTCCACTACTATGATCATAAAGTCACTTTTGTTCTAAAAAATCGGGCGCTTTAGTATAACTGCCCTTAACATCTGACAGAAGTTTCATATCATTTCGCTTATTAAGTTAGAAATTATACCGACTTTTGTAATTGTTAAAAATGTTTGTCCGCTTTATACAGTTGTCGTCAAAATAATAAGAGTATGAATGCTGAATCTAAACATTTTATTTTAATGTGTTTAACGAATTTATTACATAATTATTATAATATTATTAATGTTGCGTAACGATATTGGTAAAACAAAACATTATTCTAGTGTTACAAAAGTTACTACAACTATCAAACAATATGGGCTTTTTTTCTAGTCAAAAAAATAAAGGTATATCACTTATAGCCTTAAATTGCGAAAACTAATTTTTATTAACAAACTTAATAAATGTAAAATATTAGTATTTAGTAGAATATCCTTTTTGTTTAGCCACTGCAGAGCTCCTCTTTGGAATAGAGTCCATTAACTTCTGACAAGTTTCAACCGGTATAGAATACTAAGTTTTCGTGAATTCTTCCCACAATATATTTTTGTTCGATGTTTTTTTATTAGCAATGCCTTTTTTAAATGTTGCCAAAGATTTTTGTATTGGATTTAAATCCGGAGATTGCGACGGCCAGGGCAACACTTCAATCTCCGAGAAACTCTTGTTTCACTACTTTCGCGGTATGTTTCGGATCGTTATCCTTCTGGTACATCCACTTTAGCGTATAAGGAAGCATAATTTTTTCTAATATTTCCATGTATGTTTTATTAGTCTTTGATCCAATATAGTGGACCTACACCATTATAGGAAAAACAACCCCACAGTTTAATATTTCCTTCTCCATGCTTTACTGTTCCTAATGTATTTTGCGGATTTAGTTCTTCATTCTTATATCGCTTATCGTTTCATCAGTAAATAAAATATTTTCCAATTACGGCTGTAGCTTTCGTTTAAGTTAAATCTGGCAAAACTTAAACTATGATTAACAAAATTTGATGACCAATTAGATTATTTTCAATGTTAAAATGTTCGTTCTTTCAAATCTGACACTCTGTGTATTATTGACTGGTCAGATGCAGAATTTGATTCTGCATCGATTCGCTATAACTTCCCCTATAACTATTTCCAACGGTTTTCTTGTTAATCCATATGTTTTTTTATCAAAAGCCGATGAAATTTCAAAAGTCCTATGTAATAAGCATTGATTTTGACTGGAATTGAAAGTGTTAGCAGCAGTATCAGCTCACAAAATCGTTAGAGTTTTAGAGATTTTGTTAATTTTTGTTTAATTATTTAGTTTATAATGGAGAATAATGAAGAATATTCCAATACTGGTTTGTTAAATTTGTTTTATACGCACGGTGCACGGCAACATGCAGATTATTTAACGAACGATATCCGGACCTAGAATCTAGCAAGAAGTGAAGCTCGGTTTTTGGCATCTGGGAGTATAATGGTAATACGAAATAACGTTGGATTTGGGTATTTCAAGGACATCAATCCACAGAATATGAAGAAAACAAAAAATGCATCCCTTTTCTGAGATAATTGTTCACTTCAAATAATTAGATCAAAGTTGAAACTACCGTTTATTTTCTAAGGTTGGAGAAATCGCATAATACTGGGGGTATCAAAAAGTTAGAACGTTGTAGCTCTACGTTGAAAAATAAAAAATCTTAAAAATATTGTTGCTTTTTGTTAGGTCGAGAACTTTTCGATTGATCATCGTATATTAATACATCAAATTTAGCATGGAATTTTTCTTCGAGTTTTTCCATAAAAAGCTCGTGTTCCATCATTCTTCTTCCACCGCCTCTACAATTTAACCTGATTTGTGTATCGCGTGACATAATAAAGAAAAAAATTTAAAATAATTTTAGTCTCGTTAGTAAAAATGCGAAAAGGGCCTTTGGAAGACATGAAAAAGCCACATTTTTTTCCCTTTCTCCATTCAGAATCCGCGTTTCCTCGCCCTGTTCATTAAGTTCTTTTTTGCTCGCGTTCGCGATTTTTCCTCGGCGGCTTTTCACAAAGGGAAACTCACGCGAACGAATAAAGCTAATGTAACCGTTTTCCGGTGGGACAAGCGTCGCTTCGAAATAGGCGGCGCTGTTGTCGTGGAAAAAAATCCAATGGAAATGCTGGTAATTCACCTAGACCTTTCCCTTGAGGCCTTTTGTAAGCCTATATTTACGGTTTTTATTATATAATTTGAACTAGATTTGTTCAAACGAAAATAAAATAAAATGTAAAAGTCTAAAGAGATATTTTTTATACGTAAAATATGATTTTTCTAAATAAAATTTTGTAAATATTTTATCTGTTTTTTTTTGCTTTACAGAACACTGGGGAGTTTATTAAAAATATACTATATACAGGGGGTCTTAAAATGTTATTTTAAATCAACGTAAGCTACGCGGGATGTGGTGAAAAGTTTTACATGACTACTGAAAAGTGGTTGCCTTTCTAGTAAGGCTCCATGAATTTCAAGCTGATATGATATTTAGTTTTGTTTTGACAGTAGAGTAAAGATAAGCCTAAGAGATAAGTTTTTCGTAAAAGTTTTTGAAAAGTTAATTTTGCTATCATGGAAAAAAAATTAATGAAGGGGCCTACGTTAAAAAATAAATCGAATTTCGACCAAAAAACAGTATTTCATATAGAATATATCAACTTTTTACTCTCATATCATATCAGGAACTTCAAATCAGGAAGAGTGTAAGGGACATATCACCGGCAAACACTTTAAATTTATAGCAAATCTAAAGGCTATCAAAACGGTTCATTATTAGACTCTACATCGAGGAATTTTAGACATACATTCCTGGTGTGGCGTTTAATAATTCTTATTTTTTCCTTAAAAAAAAAACACGTTTAATTTGGGAGAAAGGTAAAAAATAGTTTATTCAATGTATGTGTTATCGCTAGCTGCACATTTTCCCGACTCTCTGGCAATTTGTAGATTGAAAATCCAGAAAAATCGTATATCTTTTGAGGTGCCCCTTGCTTGCGGTCTTGCGGTCTTGTCGTCGATGTTGATGGTTGTCCTGAGCAACATATGATTTTCTGCGTTTTGGGTTCTCGAAATAATATATATTTTTCGTCTCCAGTCACGATCCGATGCAAAAAAAAATCCTTCATCCCGTGAAAGCAAACCTTCGTACACCTTTTTTCGCTTTTCCATCTATCTGTCCTTCAACTGATGTGGTAGCTATTTTCCTGTCTTCTGGATCTTTCCCATGGCATGCAGATGATTACAAACGGTTAGGCGGTCAACATTTAATTTTTCTGCCATTTGTTAAACCACTAAACACCGAAACGCTTTTTTAAACTGCTCGACGCACGTTTCGCTAACCATAATAGCATCATCAGGAGATGATTGAATCTATGCCTATGATTTTATGGTGCCATTTGTTGTTGAGTTTGCATATGGTTTTCTTCCAACAATTCTTGCAATTCGCCATCTTCAATTTTTTTGGTTGACCTGGACGTTATTTGTCTTTCAAGTCGAAATCACCACTTTTGAATCGTCTGAACCAACGCCTAGAAGCGTCTTGCATTAGGACATTTGGGACATTGTCACCGTAAGTTTTCACAAGTACACAACGGCTTTCACTCCCGTTTTTCTTTTGATTGAACAAGAAAAGCAGTACGAGTCGTTGTAAATACTCTTTATTTGGCTCGAAACTCGACATCTTTGCTACACGAAACAAAATTGACGCTAAATCGAAATCGTTTAAACATCAATGACGGTTTGAAAAGTTCTGTCGTAGTAACAAAATGACATGAAAGATTAGACTGCGAACCGAACCTTGTTTCCAGGGTTATCTCTAAAAAAAATAAGAATTATTAACCGCCATATCTGGTATGTATTTCACGATCACTATGATCAGATCGCAGTAAATTTAGTATTTTGCTTTTATTAATGTTCAGTGAATATACTTTTATGAACAAAAAGTCACGCGACTTTTGTGTTAAAAAAAATCGCGTGTTGTACATATTGATACAACTATTAGTTTTATAAATTGATATAATTGCCTTTGACATGGTCAGGTGGCGAGTGACATCAAAGAGTTTCGGAAAATTTAGAAATACAAAAAAAAATAGTCGAGTATGTTGTATAAATCTTGTCGAACATAATACGAAAAAATCCGCTTTATCATAAGAGTGAAAAACTAAACAAGTTTTAAGTAAAAATGTGCAAACCTTGCCATCAATATCACTCTATGGGCGTAGATTCTCTCTTCCTCCCTTCCCAAGATAAAAACGATGTCAGCGGAGTCGGCATCTTCAGAAAGCCGTTGCAGATCGTCCAAAAGTCTAGGCACCCCCGCTAGGGCTTTGTCAGCAGGTAAACCTGCTGTATTTAGACCCCCAACTCGGGAGCCCATTTTGAACCCTCTTATTATCTGAAAAGGTAAAAGTAGATGATTAGTTTAAGACATATTTCGGTAAACGGAAGGGTCGATAACAAAATATTGACATTCTATCGTAATTAGTTTCCTTTTCTAATAAATATTACAGTAGACTGAGTTGAATATATGATATTTTGATTAGTTTTAGCGCGTTTCTTCTAAATGTATAGTTCTAGATTCGGTTTTGGACGCCGTTGTATAAGGTGTCTTTTACAATGATGTTTGCAAACGTGTTTTAATATTGTTGTTGTTCTCTAAAGCTACGGTTTAGTTAAAAAAAAATTAATGCACGCAGTACAAACGTGATTTGAACCAGCGAAGATGACGAAATACAGATTGAATTTATAAGAAATGATGAAGCTTGATTTAATGTGAAAAGCAAAGAGTATAGAAAAGACCACTTAAAAAAAAAATGAAATGCACCCTCTGTAGCGCCATTTCTCAATATCTCAGTCTCCTCCAAACGATAGTTTTCGCCTTCTGATGACTAAATATTGACCTCTCTTAACACCGCTACATCATAACTTATCACGGCCGCTAACTAACGACACCGCTTTCTAAGGAAAACCGTAGCTTTAGTTCCGCCGTTTTTTTATTATGAGTTTTATTAAAAAAAGCAATGATTATAACAACAAATTAAACAACAACAACACCTTTAGACGAATTTATTGATGCCGTTTCGCCAGAAATCGCCGAGCTTGGGCTCTAAGAAGTTGTTTTTGAGATCCTCATGGTTGGCGAATATTACGCCCCTCATTTGGTTAAACAATGAGCGGAAGAGGTCATAATCGGTTGGCGCAAGATATGGAGAGTGTGGCGGATGTGGAAGGACCTTCCATTCGAGATAATTCAGGGACTTCTTGGCGATGTTTGCGGTATGAGGTCGTGCATTGTCGTGGAGCAAGGTGTCTTGGTCTTGTCGACCGAGTTGTTTCAGTTGAATAACGTCATTTACACGATGTAGCTGGGCGAGGTAGTTGTCCTTATCGACCGTCTAGTTTTTCTCCAACATTTTCCAATACACGAGACCCTCCCAGTCCCACCAAACGCTGATCATGGTCTGCTTGGGATGGAGATTTTGCTTAACTTTAAGCTTTGGCGTATCCCCTGTGGCCACCTCCTCTTTCCTTTGTTTCATATTGATGTAGATATACCATTTCTTATCTCATGTGATGAATCTGTACAAGAGCTTGTAGGGGCGGTGTTGAGCTAGATTTTGAGCAGCTTTGCCCTGCGATTTTCCTTTTTGTCAGTTAGTTTGTGTGGCACCAAAGCTACGAGTTTTGAGTAAATCTTCTTCTCAGCCAATCCTCGGCATGTTTGACGGCCGGCCTCATTCAAAACCGCTTTAAGGTGATCCTCGTCGAAATCGGTAGGTCGACCAGAGTGGGGTGTCGACCAGAGTTGCCATTATCGGTCGGCTATAACACCCTTTCCATATACTGTGCAAATGTCTCGAACTGCTTCTGTTGCTTTTTGACCACGACGAAAGGCGAATTTTGCAAGTGTCGAAAATGAAGTTTTTGCTGCCTGGAATTTTCATTTCAAAAACCTGAAAACTAATTAAAATTAAATTTTTCAGAAAAATGACGCCAGTAGTTTTATATACAGTAAAAAAGGGGATTTCGAATGCATTTATACAATTGGCCTTAAAAATGGAAGAACAAATGAATTATAAAAAAATCTGGAACTTACGGAATAACCCGATATATTATACTGCAATGTCAATGAATAATTATTCTGCTCTACCTGATAAGTTATTAATTATGTATGTTACATTCTGCTATGCTTGCTATGTTAATAATTTTCATTTTTTGTGATTGTGATTACACAACAATTAAATATTCATGCTCAAGTAATTGAAACGAAAGTTTTCAGCAAATGGGGAAATGGTAATTGGTGGACTGGTGAAATCAGGGATGAAATTGCAGTGAGAGCCAATTTGTATAAGAAAGCTATAATACCAAAAATGCAGGAACACTGGAAATCGTATCGTAAACAAAGAAATAAATTAGTAGGTTTGATCAGACAACAAAAACAAAAATATTATGAAGGAAAAATTGACCGGGTTAGGAAATACCCCAAAGAAATTAAGAAGACTATTAAGAGTCTTCTTAATAGTAATCCGAAATCTCAGAATCCAGGTATTTTTTTTTTATGGGAAATTAGAAACAGATAGGATTAAGATTGCGGAACATTTCATTGACTATTATCTTCGGCGAGTTTCGGACTCTCCAACTTGCTGATCTGAGAAAGATAGTCAGCAACTTAAAAAATAAAAATAATAGAATTGATGGAATTGGTACGAAAGTTTTGAAATTATCTTTTGAGGTGATTGGCAATCGTTTTTTGACACTTATCAATAGCAGTCTAGAGACAGGACGTTTTCCAAAAAACTGGAAGACCTCCACAATAGCTCCTATTGCAAAAGTAAATAACACTATTAAGTGTGAAGATTTTAGACACGTTAATATGTTACCTGAAAACTGTAGTAAGACACCAAATGCGGCAATTTATAGAAGAAAATGAGTTGCTTCCGCATTATCAGGCTGGATTTAGAGATAAACATTATTGTGAAAGTGATCTGCAGTCAGTTGTATCCCAATGGAAAGTTAATTAGTGTGAAACAATTTGTTGGAATAATTTTCCTTGATTTTAAACGGGCATTTGAAACTGTAAATCGTGGTTTTTTAAGACAGAAGTTATGTAAATATGGTTTTAGGGATAGTGTGTATAAATGGTTCATTGAGTACTTGAACATAAGATCAACAAATGAAATTTAATGGGGCAATCTCATTCCCTAAAGTCAGTAATTACGGAGTCCCCCAAGGAACGGTTATGTGCCCAGATTTGTTTGTTTTGTATATAAATGATATGTAAAAGTTGTTGAAAAATATAAAATACAACTGTGTGCGGATGACACAATATTGTTTTTTGAGAGCAGTAATATAAATAATTTGATAGTAACCATAAACAGAGATTGTTATGAATCATTAAACCTAAAAAATCTGTGATAGATACATATGGTCATATTGGAATAGTACTAGCTAATGAGAAAGAAGAACAAGGTAATGAATGTAAATCTTTATTGATAAATATTGTTATGCAACATACATAACAAAAAAAATATCTGAGTACCTGGACTAGACTGTGTATTTATAAGACAATGGTATTTTTTGTTCCGCTATTTTGTATATGTTTTATAAAAAGGATTTATATATTTTACAAAGAAAACAAATTCAGGGTTTGAGATGTATTTTAGACTGTAATGGATGAACAAGAATCAAAGATATGTTAGCTGCAACTAACTTATTAAGTGTAAAACAGAATATATGTTTTAATACAATGGTTGTGATGTATAAGATAAAGAATGGAATGTACCCTTCATACCCTAACTTAATCAGAAAGTTTAAGATTGGTTGGAGATATCCATCTGTACAATATTAGAAATAGAATAGATTTTTGTTTCTACGGTAACTTCAACATTTGTGCAAAACAGTTTGTTCCACAAAGGGCTAGTAGGATTTAACAATCTGCCCAATTGTATAAAATCAAAACTTTATAAACTTCAAGAGCAGTTTAAGAAAGAGTATTGTTGATACATATAGTATTTGAATATTAGTGTAATGTAATTAGAGTAAATGATATCATTTATGTCGTGTATTAGTTGGATGCTATAAATAAAGAATTTCATTTCATTTCATTAATTAATAGGCTAATATTTAAGGCTGCTATGTTTTTAATAATCCATGAATCATCCTCGTATCGATAAAATTACGTTAACATTTTTAGCAGATGTTTTAGAATATTTCTTAAAATGAAAAAATTATATTATGTAACGGAAAGATTGCTGGTAGAAGTGAAGTCTTCAAGTTCAAGGAAATTTATATGTATGTATGCTTCTTACAACTAAATTCAATTTAAACGTGAGCGTAGCAGCCTTGGCTGTAAAACACATGAAAGACGGCTAAAAAATGCAACAACAGAAGAGGTTATTGAACGATCTATGCGATGACTATTTCGTAAAATTCTTACGGCTATAGTTATTATAAAAAACATATAGAATATATTTTGCATAGAAATTTGCATTTGGAATATGCGCGTTATCATTAAAATTATTTCTATATATGCTTATTACAAAAAAGTGCAATGTCCAGTATGCACATTTGAATCAAACTGAAAAGCATATCTTGAATTGTACAGTATATCTTGAACACATTACCTGATAGATTTTGTACTTATTTACTTGTATGTTTTTGTACGATAAATATAAATTTGGCAAAATAAATGGTTTAAATCATTTTCTTTTTATCATTTTGTAACGGTTTAAAAGTGCGAAAATGGCTAGTTACAAGATTGGTTTAATTTAGTTTAATTTAATGAGAGGTACGAACTGGTAGAAAAGGAGGCGCGAAAAGTTTAACAGACATGATATTTTCATAACATATATAAATAAAAAATATATACATATAAATAAACTTTCATAGCATAACATGAAATGTTATAACATTGAATTTATTTAGACGCCCTGCATGCTGTACAGATCAGCTCTTGTGTCAAAAATTATTAGTCGAAGAAGTTAACATACAAAGAAATCACAAGGGTTAAGATCTGGTGACCTAGCCGGTCACGCAACTGGCCTTCTGCGGTCTACCCACTTATTACTAAAAGTTATGTCTAAAATGGGCTAGCGCTCCATCCTGTAAGAACCACATATTCTGCATGACATTCAAAGGCATATTTTCTAGAAGATCAGGAAGATCATTTTCGCCCGTTAAATGATCCGGCATGATAAAAGACCCAATCAGAATACTGTTGACAATTGCCGCCCACACATTGGCCGCAAATCTATGTTGACAATTTTTCGGGTAAATAAAATTTTTTTCTGGTAAAGTTATAATTTGTCTCATGTTGGCGTAAGAGCCACTCGCAGAACTGATCTCTGTTAGGGTGGTCTTGTGGTTCTAAGGCTTGAACTCGTTGCACATGAACTGATTTTCCCGCAATGTTGTAACAACTTTTTTTGGCTTAGTTCAATTTGCCGTGATATTTCTCGAGTTGTTGGGTTGTCCCAGACAAGATTCAAAATTTGTTCCTCCCGTTGCACATTTTCAGGTACTCTCGGTCCTCCCGCGTGCCCTCCACGTCCCCCAAAACCCTCAAATTACCGGTGTCTCTAGCTTTTTGCACAATCCGAATAAATGATTTCGGCAGTGGGTGAACCCATTTTATATTTCCAAAAATTACAGTAGTTGCTCTATATAGAGATTCTGGCGCAAAATTCGTACCTAACCTCAATCTTGGCCCATAACAACGGGCGGTCTTTTTAGTTAGGTTCTCCTCCGATAGATGGCAGCATATGAACTTAGCTTTAAGTTAGTTGTTAGGTTTCCCACCGGTAGATGGCAGCATATGAACTTAGTTATCAGTTAGTGCTTTGGTTTCCCATCGCTAGATGGCAGCACTGGGTGCATCTTGGCAGTGGGTTCTAGGGCTTCGCTACCTAGAAGGAGTGGCATCACTAGGACTACGCTTTTTAGGAAAATGGCTGTGGACAAGAGCCACAATTCAGAACCAAATCTTGGTCCATAGCAACGAATGGGGTTTCCACAGGTTTTTGTGATAACTTAATGGCAGAATCCGTATCGTGTTGCCGTATCGTAGAGAGAATATTGAGATGATCTTGGACGAGAGCGTATGGAACCATCCTGCACGAACATTTGGGTATAACAAAGTGACGAGTGCGAAGGGTGGGTGCCGCCTTTGTTCACTGCGGACCAAAAACATAATTGAGCGATCACTTCACCGCAGTATCTTTCTGCGGCCATTTGTGACTGTTGATCAAGCTTGGATTTATCACAACATACCAAAAAAGAAGGAATATTCAAAACGAAGAAATGTTCAAGAAGCTTCCGGCGCAAGACATTATCTTCATTAACTGTTTGGAAAATGGAACACAACCAAGGGAATGTGTAATGCGGCGTTATTAACCAAATTTCATGAATATTGGATTAAAAAAAAAGCGAACAAAATATGATGTTTCATCACGACAATGCATCCCATTCTTCTACCATTGTAACTGTGAAATTGGTTAATTTACGCTACGAATTGATGCTGCATCCATCCTATTCTCCGGACTTGGGCCCTCTTTGATTCATTTCTCTTTCCATACGTGAAGAAATGAAGAAGCACAAAACTATTTTGAAAAGTTCGAAAAGGTAGCAACAAAAGATGGAAAATGTAGAGGAAGAATTAAATTAAAAGAAGATTATGTTGAAAAATCAATCGATTTTCGATCAAAAAAAGAATATTTTGATACTATTTTTGCACAGTCATATAGATTGATGGATCACATTTTTTAAGATACTCAACGGAAATCTGAACTTTAAACTCAGCTTACTACGAATTCACAAACAGGGTCAATTTTCGATATCTTGCTTCGCGTTAGAGATATCGAAATAAAGTTAAAAGTTAGAAGTTATTAGAAGAGTTAGAACAAGTTGTTCAGGATATTATTTTAAACCCACATACCGAGTTTCATGACAAAATTCGTATTTTTATTTTTTCATTATTTTGGTCTATCCACAAAATTAATACATGTTTATTTTTTAATTTGATAATTAGTGTGCCATGGAAAGTAAAAACTTGACACATTGTCAATTTAATAGTGTCATGTATTTAAATATTTCAGTAATATAAATAGCACTCACAAAGGAATGCTTAATTTATTCTTATGGGAAAACAATAATGTTCATAATACAAATAATTAACTATCAAATTCGATCTTTTTCAATTAGTCCTCCGGCTATTCGAATACATGTTTCGATTCTTTTACGATTCTGTTTAGCTACTCAGGAATGCTGATTTCTTGACAGGCTTGCCTTATTATCGCACAAAGTTCATCTCGATTTCTAGGCCTTGTTTTATGAACTTTATTTTTGACCATTCCCCAAAAATATACATCGGGGTACAATGTCAGGAGACCTCGGAGGCCACAGTTCAAAAGGACTGTTTCTTTCTATCCAGCGCATAGGCTATTTTTGGTTTAACGATTGACGAATAATCCCTGAATTGTGGATGGATGCACCATCTAGCTGCAAATACATTAAGAGGAAGATTTTCAATTGCATCTCAAAAATCCCAATCGAGGAAGTTAACTAAATGACCAGCATTCAATGACTCATTAAAGAAAAAAGGACCAATTATTCGGTTTCATAAAATCCCACACTAGACATGTATGGGATGTCTAGTGTGGGAATATTGGCCTTTAAAATGTATTACCTTTCGCCCAGTGTCTACAGTTTTGAGACGAAACAACTCCACTAATTCACCACTAATGGTGAATGTTGCCTCATCAGTAAGCATAGTCTTCTTCAGGAAATATCTGTCATTTAAAAAATTACTTTGAGCCAAATAACAATAGTCTAATCTTTTATTATCATCACCTTCTTTCAGTGTATGTAAGAACTTCGATTTAAAGGGCTTGATTTTGTGACGAACGAAACATCTTCTGATTTTATCCTTGCTAATATTGTGTTAGGACGATAAATCTCGAAAGCTCATGCATGGATTTACTCGATTTGCCACCACTATATCGTTATCCTTAGGATGCGAGTGTATTCGACGAGGCTGACCTTTTTAATAACACTGCCAGTTTCATAGAAAAGAGCATTTACAAATCGGCTGCTAATCCATGAGTAATGGGAGCACGTTGGAGATGTCTCATGTTAAACTCTACAGTAACTTCTCTGCTACTACACTGACTAGAACTTAACGCAATAAACTCAAAGTTCAATCTGACTGACATTTCATACTAGTGTCAAATTATTACTTTCCATGTCACACCAATTATCAAAATAAAAAATAAACTTATAATAATTTTGTGTATAGACCAAAATAATGAAATAATTAAAAATGGAAATTTTATCATGAAAATCTGTATGTGGGGTTCAAATAATATTCGGAATAACTTTTTCTAACTTTTTCGATATCTCTAACGCGAAGCAAAATATCGAGAATTGACACGGTTTGTGAATTTGTACGGTTTGTGAATTTGTAGTAGGCTGGGTTTAAAGTTCAGATTTCAGTTGAGTATCTTAAAAAATGTGACTAATCAACCTGTATGACTGTGCAAAAATTCAAATCTGTATTCTTTCAAATAGCGAAAATATGGGGGTCTTTATCTTAAATGCCACACACTGCAACCAAATCTGGCTCTTCGAGAACAAAAGTTTGAAGACTCCTGCTTTAAATCATTTCTTTATAGCTTAAAAATAATTAAAAAAAAACATTCCGATGCCGTTTAATCCTGCCTAATTGACAATACTTTTCCTATTCATTTAAACTTATGCACTTTTTAGATTTAATTTTTTTTTTTGGTTATTATATTTATTATCTTACTAAATATTCTTGATTCTGCTTCTGTTATGATCCTTTTAGATAAACAAATTTTTATATTGGAGTCAAAAATTTATTTTGTTTTCCGGTTTAAATTTATTTATGCCGTTTTTCCCCAATAATTATCTAACATTTTAAAATTTACTGACTACCCGATGCTTTTTATTCATTTAAATGTTATATATTTCATTTTGCGCTCTCAATAGTAATTAAAGCAAATTTTAAATACGAAAAAATTGATATTTATCTTAATTTAAGTCTGTAAGGATATAGGTTTCAATTAAGATGCTGTTTGAACTCTGGGATGGTTTGCTTCGATGTTTGCTCATTATTTCGAAGATCTTGAATTTACTAGCGTAGTGACAGAAAGTTTGGAAACCACTGGTGTGCACTATGGTCGTTTACTTAGGCTTAAAGTAGAGAAAATGTTATAGGACGAAAGGCTGACAAAAGACATTGGGGTGGAATAGTAGGTGATACTATTTATGACAGCAATATATAGTATATTAAAAAAGTATTCAGTTTCTTGAAAACAATTTTTTTTGTCTAAATTTAATGTAGTAAACATTCTTTTAGTTTTAATAAAACGCAAGTGTATGAATGATTCTCGTTCATTAACGAGGAGAAACATCAATGAACTATACATAACCTAATTAAAAGGCGGTATGATATTTAAAATCCTCGGGTTGGTTTACTCACCGCAACTGTAAAAGACCACCGGGTTAAATTACGATATTTATCCGCACAACCACAAAAGTACAGGAGCTAACATCAAAACATTATTTTTAAATAAGAAATTTCTTGATATACTTCACAACAGTCCTTAATAATCATACACGATTCACAAAAATACGATATAAAAAAAACAACAATACGAAAAACGAAAATTCACGAGATAATAAATCGGTAAATTCCGATGAATATGAACTAGTTGTGAAATTGGTGATCGTTTCACCATCGACAATGTTCGACGTCGAGAGAAAACAAAAGCTTCTCGTCCACGCTCTTTTCAGGTAAAGTAAATCTTAGGAGGCAGACCAGGTCGAATCTTTTTCAGCCTCCGGCAATGACTCAGGTTTAGTGGCCTCGGTGTTGTCAAATTGTCGGTTTGGCAACAACGCCGTTACGGCCAGAGGTCAAACCAGTGAAGTGGTACGGGTTGTGGTTCGATACCAGGGTACAATCGAGCGTTGGGTTCCATTTCATTGGGTTTTTGGTCCACTACGAGGTTAATCGGTGTGGATTTTAGTGTTCCGGAAATATAACATTTTGATGAAGAGATCGCATCATGGTAGAAACATGTAATTAAGAGTCATTTCCTGTTCTTTGATGGTTTTATGGTTCGCTGGCAATTAATAATATTAAAAGTTTTTGATCATTAGGGTTGGTTGATCACTAGCATGATTTGCATCGTGCTTTCCCTTTAGTTAGCCCTATATGGCACACATCCCTTTAGTGATTTCAGCAGCATTTGTCTTTAGATGAGACATGAACTGGATAAAAAAACGAATATGTTCTTTTATTATTGCTTTTGTGAACATCACTGATTTTTAAGGTTATGTATTTCGAGAGTGAAACCGGTCCGAATACTTTTTATTTTACGATCGACGATCTTTCATATTACATACGAATTATATTCATTAATGATTTTTTCCATTTTTTGCCCATAATTTTGATTTTGACATTGCAGTTGTAAAGTAATGTCTGAATGATTGTGGCGTGTTCATATATTTTTTTCTTTATTTGTATTTTTCGCCACGATCTAAAACTCAAAAAATATCAAAAATATCTGTTCTTATGTAAATAAAGAAGCACTGGGTAAAAACAAAAAACCAAACGGAGATAAATTTCTCAGTGATTCTTTTTTGTAATAAATTTGCCTAACGGAACAAAATTTTAAAAATATAAAAAATGTTCTAGAAAGATATAAAAACTTTAACATTAAGGTTTCGGGAAGTATTCTCGGGATGTTTTAAAAACGAATCTAAAAATCAATTATATTAATTTCTATAAATTCTGAAAAGGTAGGAAGTAAATATATTTTTGTGTATGTCAATGATACTTACATTGACAATTGAATTGTATATATATATATATATATATATATATATATATATATATATATATATATATATATATATATATATATATATATATATATATATATATATATATATATATATATATATATATATATATATATATATATATTATATATATATATATATATATATATATATATATATATATATATATATATATATATATATATATTCTATATATATATATATATATATATATATATATATATATATATATATATATATATATATATATATATATATATATAGAACGAGGTGTACGGCAGGGTGACGCAATATCGCCTATTCTTTTCTCGGCTGGCCTTGAAGAAGTATTCCGTAAACTGGATTGGGAACAGGATGGGGTAAAGATCAATGGTGCAAACTTAAACCATCTTAGATTTGCAGATGATATTATTCTCATTTCACAAGACCCAGAGGAGCTGCAAAGACGCATATAAGAACTGCAAAGGGCTGGCGAACCATTTGGCTTGAAAATAAACCTGAAAAAGAGTCAGGTTATGTTCAATAACTTCGCTCAGGGCAGAAGAATTTCAGTTTTAGAAAGGGATTTGGAGATTGTGGACAGCTTTGTATATCTTGGGCAGAGGATTTCCATGGAGGGGAATACCGCCCGGGAGGTGGAACGGCGTGTTAAATGTGGCTGGCAGGCATTTGGTAGGCTCAACATAGTGTTTAAGAGCAGACTCCCACTTTGCCTGAAAAGAAAAGTATTCGATCAGTGCGTTCTACCCGTTATGACATACGGAAGTGAAACCTGGACACTCACATCGCAATCAATTCAAAAACTTCGGGTGGCGCAGAGGGGAATGGAAAGATGTATGCTTGGCATTACAAGACGAGATAGAAAGTCCTGCGCATGGATCAGGGAACAAACAAAAGTCTGTGACATCATTGGAAGAGTAAAACAGTTGAAATGGAGATGTGCAGGCCATATAGCGAGGCGATGGGACGACAGATGGACCAAGGCAATCCTGGAGTGGATACCGCTTGATCGCAAACGTCCGCGAAGAAGACCGAAAGCACGATGGACTGATGACATCGTTAAGTATATTGGACCCGAGTGGCAGAGGAAAGCCCAGGACCGTGAAGGTTGGAAGCATGCTGAAGAGGCCTTCATCCTGCAGTGGATCGATACGGGCTGATGATGATATATATATATATATATATATATATATATATATATATATATATATATATATATATATATATTCAATACATATATATATCTATATATGTATTGAATATATATTTTGTATATGATACATTTTATTCTGATTCTCTGATCTATATATATATATATATATATATATATATATATATATATATATATATATATATATATATTTATTCTGATTCTCTGATCTATATATATATATATATATATATATATATATATATATATATATATATATATATATATATATATATATATTCAATACATATATATGTATTGAATATATATTTTGTATATGATACATTTTATTCTGATTATTAATAAGGTTAAGTATTTAATTATCACAAAAATATAAGAAAACATTAGAGCATTCAAATTTTATATATAAATAACACTTCTATTATTTGCGTACTCGCTTCGACGGTACATATACTAAAATTGGAACGATACAGAGAAGATTTGCATGGCCCTTGCTCACGGATGACACGCAAAATCGTGAAGCGTTCCACATTTTTAGAATCCTTTTTCAACAATTATTAATAGAGTCAAATGTACAACTGCACGTCCCTGTTCCAATCCGTCCAATTTCTTCGCCTCCTTGGTTGCTTCATCCAGTTCAGGTAGACTTCTCTCTATTAAAATATGATAAAGAATCAACGAGTTCCTCCATATAAACTCCAATCCATTATAAACACCATACTCGATACTCATTCCCCGTGCCAATCAATTTTTACAGACGGATCTAAGATGGACCAAGGAGTTGGTTGCGGTTTTGTACATAATATAACCTCTTCAGGATTGAAACTGCCGACTTCAACCAGTATACTCATTGCTGAATTAGTGGCAATAGAAAAATGTCTCTCATATATCAGATTAAATCCTGCAAATTCCTGGATTGTATTTTCTGATTCCAAAAATGCTCTGCTCATGATCCAAAATCACCTCATTTCTCATCCAGTTATTGCACAAATTATAGATCTTGTATTCTTCTATTCTTTTCATTTGGTGGCCTGGTCATAAGGGCATCAAAGGTAATGAGGACGCTGATCAGCTCGCAAAGCGCTCAATAGAGCACGGTCTACCATACATGCGCAGCTCCCACCCAAAAGACCATCTCTCTTTTGCAAGAATTTTTGCACAAATCTCAATGCAGTCATATTGGGAGGATCCTGAGAGACCAAACAAACTGAGAGTCCTTAAACCTTCATTTTCTCAATCCCCTCCAGAGCGGCTGCGGGATGGAAAAGCCACAGTTAAATGGATAAGACTCATGATAGGCCACTGCAGATTTTCTCATGAATTCCTGCTAAAACGAGAAGGCCCTCCCCTCTGCGAATATTGCAATGATCCTCTAACAATTAAACACATTCTGACTGACTGCACGGTCTTATCTCCTCTCAGATCCTTCTTCGGCTTAAGTCAAGATCTTTCCAAAAATCTTTGCTCTGCCAGCATCTGTAATACATTTGCTTACCTAAAAGAAATAAGTTATTTTACCAAGATATAGCAATTTCAAGCGCTTCTCTTGCACTTCAATGACTGTAGCAAAGTGTGAGCAAACTTGTCAATTTTCTGTGATAACAACAATTGTGACATAATCATCTGTGATACTCCTACTCGTGATACAACCATCTATAATATAGTAACTTACGACTCATTTTATATTTACACTTTGTATATAGTTAGCTTATATATATATATATATATATATATATATATATATATATATATATATATATATATATATATATATATATATATATATATCTTTCCCATGAGTAATAGACTCATAATTTGATTTTATGGTCGCTAAATGATCTTGATATCGATGCAACCTAAACTACTACATTCTCTCTCTCTCTCTCTATTATTTGTAATATACTTTCGATTATATTTTAAACACTCGCATTTGAGCTGATCATAAAAACTATGACAGTCAACAAGTATTATTTTCTTGAGATCTTGTAAATGTTCAAATATACTTTTGGTAATTGACAAAAGTGAGTTATATAATTGAGGTGGATTGTAATTAATTGAGTAATTTTTTTTAGGCAAACTTAATTGAATTGTAATTTATAATTAATTGTTCTATCAGAATTATATTGTAAAGTTCTTATGTCAACTACACGTTTATCTCCAGCCTTACGCCCTGGTTGGATAGATTCATATAATAAGCAATTCTTATCGGCAGAGTCTTGATAGTCATATCAGCAAATTGATAATCAAGGGAGGTGACTGAGGGGGACTGACTAGGTAAAAAAATTCGTTTTCAACTTTCTATCACCGAGTGGACTGAATCAACTTCAACAATTTGTGTGTGTTCTCTTTCACACAATTTTGGGGTTATTGTTACTTTTTTATCCATTGTATGACGTAAAATATCATTGAAAACGATATTATTACAATTTTGAGCTGTGCATCCATCCAGTAAATATGACAACTGGTTTGGGATCATTATCAATTAGTTTAGAAAAATAATCTACAAAATAAGATGCAAACGTAGTTGCTTTTAGATCCGCTTGAGTTTCATAAACAGTAGCACATGACATGATTGTTACCTAAATTATAAATTGAAAAATTATGTACTGTAAGTTTGGTCTTAAAATACAAAGTACTAGCATTCAAAAAAGGGCATAGATGCCCTTTTTTAATGATAGTTGCTGTTGTGCTAGTTGTTGTTCTAGTGTTGTTGAATGCTAGAATGCTAGAAAGGGTACCCCTTGAACGTTAGCTGTCAAAACGAGTATTTTTCCTTCAATAGCCTGCTTCTGTATCTTTAGATAAAATTGATAATCTTTTTCTGAAACATTACCAACTTTATAGACATAACAAGTGTCACATTGGTCTTTCTTTGGTTTAAATAAAAAAATATTCTCTGTGGCCAACGTATCTTCAGATGTGTGTGTTTGTGCAAGCAACGTCAAAGTACTTTTCTTCAGCGTAATTTGTATATATTCTGTAAAGTTGTTTTTTTGTTTATATCACAGGCTCAAGAAATAATTTAGATGATGATGACCTACAGTAGTGAGAAGGCAATTTAGAAAGCATTGCTAAAAATGGCTTGATAATTTATTTATTTTGTGCATCATTAACTTTAAGCTCAGTATTTCCATTTATTATTTCATTTTGAACAGTAGAGTTATTTGTATTGTGCTTTTGTAACCAATATCTAACCGTCCATTCTTTTATTCCAAGCGTATTTAAAAAAAAATATTACCAATTTTTAGAAAAAAAAGTGTCTAGTTTCAGATCTTTTTGAATTTTCTTTTTGTGGTTTATTTTTCTATCACGTCCATCAATCAGATATATCACGAATACTTTTTTTCTTTCCATGTCATTTTCCAAAATGTATCACATATCTGTTATCTTATTTCATTGATAAACGTTGAGCCCTTAAATATTGTACTTTTATGACACAATTTAGAATCGCACCGTTGGACCCAATTTTCTCTCTCCTTTTTGAGAATTTTGAACGTATTTTTCTTCTGTTTTTCTAAAATCTGTATATTTTTGACCCAACATCCTTAGCTTTTTATACTTTCACGCCTCCAAAGACTCAACGCAATATCAGCCTTACGTTTTATCTTCCTATTGTCATTATGTAAGGTGGGATCGTCATGTATGTCTCTTTCAGGAAACCATGTATTTTTGGTTGTTTCTGGTGTACTAAATTCACTGGGAAATAAATTAGTTATTAGTTAAAGAAATTAATTATACAGCTATGAAAAAAAATATAAGACTTATAAGTTGTATTTGACGAAATGTCTGGGATTAAATTTGCTTGATTGGTCGGAAATTGCACGTCACCAAAAATATATTGAATTTAAAAATTTTTATTCGTTGAATTTGTATTATTATTTATTTCATGATCCATTTTGTAATACAACGACCTAATAATATTTTAATTATAATAATATTAAAATGTTGACGATAAATTATAGAAAAATAACATCATGCTTGTATTAATAAGTTTACTAAGTTAAATAATTTTATTAAATTATTAATTTTTTTAGTTAAACTTAAATATATGTTGCTATAATTAATTGTAGAAACTTTGAATAAATAATTTAATATACTTTACAACATTTATATTAGAAATTATTTTTTACTTTATTTTCTGTTTTAATTCTAATATCCCTGATTGAACTGTTATTACGGTAGATGGTATAGGTTATTAGAAAAAGATACATATTTTGGGCATCAAATCTCATTTTTCCTATTTTTGTACTTACGCGGTATTGCAATACGTAGTTACGCGGTACTAGAATTTTTACTTAAGCGGTATTGCAGTATCACCGACGATTTGCTACCCATACCGTCTTAAATAGTTTTTCCGTGGCCACCGTTATTACGCGTCCATCCCATACTAAGGTGTGACAACATTACTAAGGTGTGACAATAAAGTATCATACTTCAGTCTTCAGAGGTTTAATTCTATGTCAATTCTTTGCTCCGATAAATTTCGTACTTCAATTCAATCATACTTCAGTCTTTGGAGGTCTAATCCGATGTCAACTTTTTGCTCCATTCAAACTTTCTTCAGTATTAAAGTGATTCTACTGCTATATATTCTGTCGAGGGTTTTTAACAAAAACGTTAAAATGAGTGAAATACTAGGCTAATTGAATAGTTTGCGGAGCGACATCTGCAGAGCAGTAAAAGAACTATATAATATACTACATTTTGAAGTATCTTCAAGTCGATCTCAATTAATTTGTACAAAAACAGAAGCTTAAACTAAACGTATTAGTGTTATTTTTTAAAATGGAAAATATCGATAATCGTGCAGTGATTAAATTGTTCGTTAAAAAAGTTTGAATGCAATGAAAATTCATAATGAAATGGTAAATATATTAGGCGAGTCTGCTCCTTCAAAAACAATGGTTTGTAACTGGGCAGGTGAATTTTAACGTGGTCGTAGAAACCTGGATGATGACACTCGTTCTGAACATTCAATAAGACTTTAAGTGAAATTGCTAAAGGCATGGACATCTCAACTGAACGGGTGTTTCTTATTGTATTCCTTTTATTAAAAAGGAATTGGGCTTGAGAAAGCTATGTGCAAGATGGGTGCTGCATTTGTTAAATTCTGATCAAAAACGACTTCGAGTAAAACTTTCTAACCCAACATTTGGATGTTTTCGGAAGAATAAAATAGATTTAAACGTCGTTTTATAATTATGAATGAGACTTGGGTTTCCACTATGATCCTGAACTGCGACGACAAACCGCAGAGTGGACTGAGCCCGGGTGTTCAGCTCCGAAGCAGCCAAAATAATGAAAATGGGCCAAAAGGTTATGGATAATTTGGATCAATTTTTTGGGATGCAAAAGGAATTTTGTTAATTGATTACCTTCAAACCAGTAAAACAATAACAGGACCGTATTAATCAAATCTTTTCGATCAGTTGGATGTAAAAATTCGTGAAAAAAATTACCATATTCACCATATCTGGTCCTCTCTGACTTGCATCTGTTTGCAAATCTCAAAAAAACCCTAAGTGGTAAGTGTTTTTCATCAAATGAAGAAGTTATAGCATGAATATTTTGAAAGACTTTCAGAAAATCACTTCAGAGATGGAATAAATGAATTGGAGAAGCGCTGAAAAAATGTATTGAGCTTAGGAGAGAATATACAGAAGAATAAAGTCATTTCTTCTACTATAAACTTGTCTTATCATTACCGCTCCGTGAACTTTTCAATTAGCCTAGCACGTTCGGAAATTAGGGTCATTTTAAGACACTATCTTAAAAAGGTTTCAAAACGAAGAAAGAATGCGTTGTACAAATCCATACCACTCAGCTCTGGTTCAAGGAGTTCTGGCAGGGAGACATGACTCTTTAATATAGGGGAAGATCAGGTTCTCCATCGTCTCTCGGTATCCCGACATTTTACCAAGTGTGGCGGTTAATACTTCTTAATTTTTTCTTAAAAAAAAAACATGTTTAATTTAAGAGAAAGGCAAAATATGGTTTATTCAAAGTATGTGCCATCGCTAGCTCCCCATCTCTCTGGCAATTTATGGATGTCCTTCCAAAAAAACTGTACATCCTTTGAGGTGGTTC
The DNA here is from genome assembly GCA_031761425.1 of Cosmopolites sordidus. Taxonomy (NCBI): domain Eukaryota; kingdom Metazoa; phylum Arthropoda; class Insecta; order Coleoptera; family Curculionidae; genus Cosmopolites; species Cosmopolites sordidus. The sequence goes on along the minus strand of JARFXV010000740.1, from coordinate 428,883 downwards.
AGTCATCCAGCCATCTGCGTAATTGTTGGTAAGCGTTTTTCATCAAATGAAGAAGTTATAGCATGAATATTTTGAAAGACTTTCAGAAAATCACTTCAGAGATGGAATAAATGAATTGGAGAAGCGCTGAAAAAATGTATTGAGCTTAGGAGAGAATATACAGAATAATAAAGTCATTTCTTCTACTATAAACTTGTCTTATCATTACCGCTCCGTGAACTTTTCAATTAGCCTAGCACGTTCGGAAATTAGGGTCATTTTAAGACACTATCTTAAAAAGGTTTCAAAACGAAGAAAGAATGCGTTGTACAAATCCATACCACTCAGCTCTGGTTCAAGGAGTTCTGGCAGGGAGACATTACTCTTTAATATAGGGGAAGATCAGGTTCTCCAACGTCTCTCGGTATCCCGACATTTTACCAAGTGTGGCGGTTAATAATTCTTAATTTTTTCTTAAAAAAAAACATGCTTAATTTAAGAGAAAGGCAAAATATGGTGTATTCAAAGTATGTGCCATCGCTAGCTCCCCATCTCTCTGGCAATTTATGGATGTCCTTCCAAAAAAACTGTACATCCTTGGAGGTGGTTCAGTCATCAAGCCATCTGCGTAATTGTTGGTAAGCGTTTTTCATCAAATGAAGAAGTTATATCATGAATATTTTGAAAGACTTTCAGAAAATCACTTCAGAGATGGAATAAATGAATTGGAGAAGCGCTGGAAAAATGTATTGAGCTTAAGAGAGAATATACAGAAGAATAAAGTCATTTCTTCTACTATAAACTTGTCTTATCATTACCGCTCCGTGAACTTTTCAATTAGCTATGTTAAAAAGGTTTCAAAACGAAGAAAGAATGCGTTGTACAAATCCATACCACTCAGCTCTGGTTCAAGGAGTTCTGGCAGGGAGACATGACTCTTTAATATAGGGGAAGATCAGGTTCTCCATCGTCTCTCGGTATCCCGACATTTTACCAAGTGTGGCGGTTAATAATTCTTAATTTTTTCTTAAAAAAAACATGTTTAATTTAAGAGAAAGGCAAAATATGGTTTATTCAAAGTATGTGCCATCGCTAGCTCCCTATCTCTCTGGCAATTTATGGATGTCCTTCCAAAAAAACTGTACATCCTTTGAGGTGGTTCAGTCATCAAGCCATCTGCGTAATTGTTGAAGTGTTTGATGGAAAGTGCGTAAGACATCGATGAAAACAAGTGGTAGTCGGAAGAGGCTAAGTGCGATGAGTAGGGCGAGTGGGGCAAAAGTTGGTGGTATCTTTCTTTCGATGGTGTCTCTGACTACTTTCGCTGTATGTGATGGGGCATTGTCGTGCTGCTAAATCGGTGCACTTCTAGCACATTCTGGTTGCTTTTCCATCAATGTATGGTTCAAATTGATCATGTGTTGACTCTTTCGAAGACTTTCAAAAACGAGTTGTAACACCATAGGGAGAAAAGGGGGAGTTTGTTTTACTGTGTTACTATAAATATAATTACTTTTATTTATATAAAATATAATTACTTATATAGTTACTATAAAATATAAACATTTCTTTAGGATTACGCCCTTATTGTTAGTATGCAGTAAATTATTGCTAGTGAAATAGAAATAACATCAGTAATTACAATTTATTATTTCTTACGTTTATATAAATAATATTTTACGTAAAAAAGTTTTCGCCTCCGGGTGGGCTCGAACCACCAACCTTTCGGTTAACAGCCGAACGCGCTAGCCGATTGCGCCACGGAGGCCATGGGAAAATAAAATCTGATTAGCGTAATGAACTCAGAATGAAATTATAGAAAAACCTATTAGGAAAAATATTTTTTAAATATTTTAAATTTTATTTAAATAAGGTTATAAATAAAATTATTTTATATAAATTAAAAAAAGATATTTATAAAAATATTAAAAAGTACACCTCACCGTGACAATGTATGAACATTGCCGTGACCAGGATTCGAACCTGGGTTACTACGGCCACAACGTAGGGTCCTAACCACTAGACGATCACGGCTACTGAAGCGATGAAAATAGATTTGTTGACAGTGCTAGTAACGATAATTATTTTATGCTTGATTAAATCTAAGATGTACTAAATCTTTGATTTAACCCTTAATTAGTCACCTAAATAAAGTTACATTCATAGTCACGTCGGGTCATAGTGACCCAAAAATATATTTTTTTTTTAATCCCTTTTAGGGCTGATAAAAACAAATAAAACGAGATATTCTTTTAAATTTACATTTATTTGTTACAAAGATGTAAAAATATAAGATATAAACTAGCTTATATATAAATAAAAAAAAAACAAAAGTTATTGATTTTAGTCGGGTCATTATGACCCGAATTATTTCAACACATAGGGCGACTATTGCAGTCAATATTTTTCAACTTTTGAAATTTTTCTTTTCTTTTCAACATTTTTTTAAGTAGAATATAATATATTTGGACGTATTAACTTGATTATTTTGCTTATTTATGCATCTTCAAGTTATGTATAAAAAAAAATTATATTTTTTGAAAACTTCGAGAAAAAAATTTAAAATTGGGAAAAATTTGTATAACAAAAGAATATTTTTTAAAACAAACATATTTTTGAAGTATTCTGAAACAATTTAAATTAAAAATAAAAACTAAAATTCAAAATATTTAAGCGAAATTAGGTACAATTTTGACAAATAATATTGGAATGTTTTTTACAAACTGCACTTTTACAATTCTTACAAAATGTTGAATACTTATTATCCTTGGTGCTTGGACAAACAATGCACCTTTTTCTCTTTTTGGATTGCTCAGTCGAGTTTATTGTATCAACAGGGTCAGGAAGAACAACACCCTGACCTTCCACATAAGTTTTGATGCGAATTTTCAAACTTCTAAAAATGTAGCGATTTTCAACTCTTTTGATAAGATATGACCGTAATAATTGATGTCCCAGATTGCAAAGAAATACTCGTCTTGAATAGTTTTTATCAACTGTAGAGGCGTTGTTTGTCTTAAATGCTATATATGAATTTATTCCCGTTACATTTAACGTGATAGAACAAGCAAAGCGGCCACCTTTTGGTCCTTCTACCAACTCCATAATTTCCATACAATTGATCATTCGAATCAACCCCTCCTTTTGTTTCATTATAGAAAGTTATTATTTCGGGTTTTTGCTTGTCTTCTGTTGATTCATCTATATTCGAATCATCGTGTAGCGTGGAGAGCAATACAACTGCCTGTCGTTGTTTTTGCACATACGAAACAAGGGTCATAATATTGTTAAATCCAAACAGGCTACTATACAATTGACGACTTTTGTGAGGTTGAAACTCTAGAGGAATTGCAGCTTTATTTTTTCTTAAAGTTCCTACAAGTGTCTTTGCAAGAGGTGCACTTGTATACCAATTATCTGTTGTAATGTTTCGCCCTGAACCTTTAATGGGTTCAATGAGTCGCAGGACTATTGACTCAGCAGAATTTGATTGACTATATGGACCCTCCGGTTGTTTGCCTGTATATACTTTAAATTTTATTAAATAAAAGGTTCAAGCGTTCACCATAGCAAATATTTTTATACCATACTTATTAGGTTTATTAGGTAAGTATTGCTTGAAAGTGCAACGGCCACGAAATGCTACCAATTGTTCATCAATGGTAACATATTCGTGGGGGGAGTATGCTTTTTCGAAACGTTGCCCCAAAGTTGTTACCAACTCACGCATCGCTGCTAAATTGTCTGTTTCTTTCCTTTCGTCTCTTGTAGATTTGTCATCAAATCTCAAACAGCGTAGAAGAAAAAGAAACCTTTGTTTTGACATAGTGAGCGAGAAAACTTGGGGACCATCTGTTCCCCACAAATCATTGTAGTTCAAGTGAGCAGCTTTATAGGCCCCCGAAAGGAAAAGTAAGCCTAGAACAGCTCTAAGTTCATCTGAATCGGTCTCTTTAGTATCTTGCCTTCTTTTGAAATTCTCTTTTAAATTTCTGATGTACATATTTGAGTAGTTGAGTATCATATCAATTATTTCATCGGTAAAAAATAAGTTAAATCCACTTACTTCTGTGTCAGAATTTTTAAAGCCTGAGCGAAAACCAGGAAGATGAGTTATTATATTATGCTTTGCAGTTCTACCTGATGATCGTACAGCTTCTTTGTTCCATTTTATTGTTTTATCTTTGGACCAATAATAAGCTGAATCCAATTCCAAATATGGGGTATCCTCATCGGACTCATCGGCAGAAATTACTGAATCTGAGTCATGATCACTTTCCTCGCATTCATTTTGATCCACCGATTCATCTTCCTCATCTTCCTCAGCTGAATCCTCGGAATCCTCCGGGTGTTCTAAAACTACTCTATTGAGCTCCGCTAAAAGCTGATCATCAGTTCTGAATCGATCTTCCATTCTGAAAATACAACAAAAATATTTCAATTACAACACTGGACCTCCAAAATTACGTACATAATAAAGTAAAAAAACAGTAATATTTAGGTACTTACTTTAAAAAAAGCCACAGATCCCAAGTTAAAAATGATAAATGAAAATTTAGGGGAACAAATAAAAAAAAAAAAAATTTAAGTCAATAATAAATTTTGAAAACACTATAGTCACCTCGGGTCAAAATAAATTTTTTTTAACAACTTTAATAGTCACCTCGGGTCAAAGATTGTATTTTTTATTACGTAAATAGTCATCTCGGGTCAAAAACTCAGTTCTATAAAATGAGCACTCAGCACGGCGGTTCTCAGCATACTGGTCTCTAGCTCACTCATTTGTAGGAGATTAGATGGATCGACAAGTTTGTACAGGAAAGTTTTGGTCAAAAAACGTTTGGTTAAAAATCTTGTGGGTCATATAGACCCGACGTGACTAATTAAGGGTTAACCTCCTTTAGTTACTATATGGGTACCCTGTAATATAAAACCATTTTTAACCACTATTAACAAAATATTTTAAGTGTTAATATCAAGATAATGTTTTTTTTAGTCCTTTTAGTGCTTATCTAACACTTAGTGATCTCAAAGAAATTTCGATTTTTTATATTAAAGCTTCTAATTAGTGAATTGTTAATGTCTTCTCCATTATAGATTCACAGCGGTTCTTTCTCTAAAATTTACTATATTATTATATACATAAATAATTATCTACTTAGGATAGGAGATCTTTATTTTTTGATATTATAACTCTAATACGATGGCCATTCGAAAAGTTCTCGTCTAATAAAAACACTCAATATTTTTAATATAATATAGTTACTGTCGAAAATGAAGTTTTTTGAGGGCTGGAATATCCATTTTAAAAGCCTGAAACTTAATTAAAATTAAGTTTTTCAGAAATATGATGCACAGTGGATTTGTGGAGTAAGCCAGACAAAATAAAAATGGAGGAAAAACAAACGACAAAAAAAAATTATAAACAAAAAATAATAAAAACAAAAACTTATGAAACAACCCATTATATTCCGCCCAACACAATATTTTACTTATTGTTTACTTAATAAAATTTATGCCACGATCATTGCTTGAATAAGATTTTTTTTGTACAGTAATCCCTCCCTACCGCAGTTTCTTTAACAGCTGTTTTGATTAACCCTGGTTTTACCTTGCGAAATCGCCTAGACTAAATTTTCAATCGAATTATATAATAGCGCGGTGAGTTTTCGTCGTAATCTCGTGCGAACTACTACTCTAATTTTCCAGGAATCGTTATACTGCCCTTTTCACATGACGTACGGTCGTTGGTTAAGCAATGTACTTAGTTTGTATGTATCATTATTCAAAGGAAGTTGGTGATTAGGAAGAATTTTGTCATTTTCGTTAGCTTAATTACGTAGTTATATGTACATGCTCTAATTTTAAAATCAAATTATGTCCACCGTCCAAGATTTTGTTAAAAGGAAGCGAAATGTAATGACTCTTGATACAAAAATTCAATTGTTAGACTGTCTTGTTGCAGGTGAAACGTATGTGAGTGTCGCGAAAAAGTTTAAAGTGAATGAATCCACAGTAAGAACAATAAAAAAAGAGTGAGCAATCCATTAGGGCCAGTGTTTCGTGCGGTACTAGTAGGGTAGAGCGGGGCTAGTTGAGCAACTTTTCGCTTGATCTCCCATAACTTTAAGAATATGCATCGGATTTAATTGATTCTTACTCTATAAGATTCGCAATTTACTCTTCTCCAAAATGTCTAGCGGTGTAAAAACGATCCGAGTACAAGTTTAAAAGTTATTTATCGGAAATGCGAGAGCGCTCCAAATTGCTCAACTTGTCCCACTAGTGGGGCTAGTTGAGCATGGGTATGGGGCTAGTTGAGCAGTGGCTAAAATGGACTTGATGACTCTATAGAATGATCTGAATACAAAATAATTGCAATTAACAAGCAAATATTTATTTATTATGATTATTACATACTTAAATTGTTATTATATCTCTGGAAAAATAAAATTAAAATCAAACAAAATTAAATCGTTCCAATTTTTGGGTTGTTATTACATTTTTTATATTTAATTTTTTTTAACCTTCTGTGTTCACCTTCTGCAACTTTCTTTAATCCATATGTTCTTCTTACTATCTTTCTTTCGAATATTCGTAACTTTTCCTGTTCCAAGCTTGTTAAATTCATTATCTCCGCCCCTTAGGTCATCACCAGTCCAATAGCTGCTTCATATACCTTCATTTTTGTATTTATACCTATGTTTTTGCTTTTCATAATGCTTTTGAATTTATAACAGGCTCTGTGTCCTGCCTGTACTCTGCGATCGATCTCTATGTTTCTGTCGTCCTTGCTTTTTATTATTATTCCCAAATATTTAAAGGTTTCTACTACTTCAAATTCATCATTTCGTATTTTTACTAATTTGGTTGTAATTCTTCTAGTTTCTTTCCTTATTTCCGTATATTTGCTTTTTTCTTGATTTATTGTAGGGCTTCTTTTCTTTGCTTCTTGTCCAATTTTTTAAATTGCTTATTGCAGGCTTATTCTGTCTCTAGCTAGCACAGTAAGATCATCTGCGTATGCAACTGCTTCTGTCGCTTTATTGATGATTGTTCCCGTGAAATTACACTCTTTTATTACTGCATCCAGTGTTAATATAAACAATGTTGTTGATAGCTCATCTCCTCGTCTCACTCCTATATTGATCTCAAAATCCTCTGTTTCTCCTTCCGCTGTTCTAACTACTGCTTGTGAGTTTTTCATTGTCATTTCTGTTAGTCTTATTAGCTTGCCCGGTATTTTCATGTCCGTCATAGCTTTCATTACTTGTCCCAATTTCAAAATATCGAAAGTTTGTTTGAAATCAATATACAAAATTTGTAATTCCATTTCATATTCCTGAGATTTTTCGATTATTTGCTTGCGTCAAGGGTAGATCTGCTTCTCCTAAAGCCATATTGACAGTCACCATTTTTTTCTTCTGTATTCCTCATCAATCTGTTATTTATTATCATGGTCATTATCTTATACACAACACTAAGTAAGGTAATTCCCCTGAAATTTGCACAATCTTTTGGATCTCCCTTCTTATAAATTGGCATTATTATCCCTTTTTTCCACTCATTAAGCATTTTTTCCTTATTCCAGATATGTATTATCAGCTTCAATATCCTTCTTCCTAAGGCTTCTCCCCCGTATCTTATCATCGCATTGACCATATTATCTAGTCCACCTGCTTTGTTTAATTTAAGTTGAGTTATTACATCATTAAATTCTTCTTCTGTGGGTATATCCAGTTCTTCTTCCATATTGCCTTCCAGGTTTCCATCCTTTTCCCTTTCCGTCACCGTTCTGTTATGTGTTAATATATTTTTTAAATGATTCTCCCATTCGGTGCTACTTATGTTTGTTATCTATATAATTTTATGTTATTCTTATTATCTTTTTCTATCATCTCCATCATTTTCTCTATCCATCTAGTTTTCTTAGTTTTTACTAGTTTAGTGCTGTTTTTTCTAATTTCCTGATATGCCCTGTAGTCTACATTACTCCCTGTTCTTAACCATTTCAATTTAGCAGTCCTCTTTCTCTGTATTATTCCTCTGCATTCTTCATCAAACTATTCCTTCCTCCCTTCTATGGATTTTTTTCCCATTATCTTATCTGCGGTGTATTCAATTCATCTTTTTATATTTCTTCATTCTGCTTCTATGTTTTCGTCTTCTGGACTGTGTGCTAGCTGTTTTCTGACTTCTTCTTCTTATAGTGACTCCTTACCTGTTATCATCTCAATATTCCCTCTCCTTCTGTTTGTTTGTAAATTCACTCCACCTATCATTCTTAACTTAAGCTTCGCTATTACTAGAATGTGGTCAGTATCCACGTCTGCTCCTCAACTGATTTAAAGCAGGGGTTATCAACCAAGTCAGGTATTTAACGCTGATGAGACAGGTTTATTTTGGAAGACGATGCTTGCTCGAACATTTGTGTTTCTTTTGCTCTAATGCTTCAGGTAACCACATGATAAAGCCACTGCTCGTATACAAATCTCTTAATCCACGTGTTCTAAAAAATAAAAAAGAAAAATGATCTGCCAGTCTTTTGGAGAGCAAGTCAAAAAGGTTGGGTGACTGCAACATTATTTACAGACTGGTTTCTGAACTGCTTCGTACCCAGTTATCCAGTATTAAGCAATATTTGGCCTCAAAATCGTTGCCGTTTACAGCTTTACTTCTTATTGATAATACTTCCGGCCATTCTGAATCCCTAAAGTTTGCCGATCCAATCATAGAAGTTTGCTTTCTACCTCCTAACACTACATAATAGCAGCGTTTAAAAGATATGTCAAGCGAACTTTCAGTTCCGTATAGAACAGCATAGAACAAAATCCTGTTCTCACTGTTACTGAGAGTTGGAAATACACTATTACATTCATATGTACATATTTTACATTTTTTTGTTTTTAAGTGTAGCTCCAGAAAATCCCTCGCCAACCGCGTCCCTCTATCCGGAACGGAACCCCCGCGGGTGACGAAGGATTAATGTATTTATACATTTCTTGAATCGAAAATTACTTCAACTATTCCTGTTGATATATCGAGACAGAAAAATAGATATACTGATGATTCTGAATAATTGTATAATTACGTTTAAATTCTACGAAGACTGTCTCGAAAATAGAGCTCGAACAATTTGGTCTAATTAATTTCCCGCTATAATTCCTAATTAAAAGTTTCGAATGGTTAATTAGGAGTCGGCTCCCGATGCCGGAAACTTCACTCCGGATCCTCGGAATTATTCGAACTTATTCTACAAGTTGGAAATTAAAGTTTTAATATCCAGTTATAACATTAAGTTTCGTGTTTCGAAAGTGCAATTATGCGAATTCCGTTGCGATTTGCAATTAAAAAGTCAATTTTCATCAATTCCGAGATGTATCAGGCTGGTATAAAAAGCACCAAATGAAGAAGCAATAAAAAATTTAATATAATTAATTATCTTTCATATATCGCTTTGTCAGGAAAGTTCATAGGGATTTTCGATGAGTTGCTCTTTTAAAGTTTGCAAACACAAATTTGCATTGGATTAGTAATGCTTATTTACATATTATTTATTTCTGTGGTATTTACAATGTTTACATTCAGATTAGCTTTAATTTTCTTTCGGTTAGTCAAGTTGATTCAAATTGAAAATAACGGCCGATAACTTGCATTTATGCAAAGTGGTTTATCGGTTCCGGGGTGGAGAGGGAGTCCTTAAGATTAAATATTGGCAAATCAACCGTTTTTGACCATTTGAAAAAATAATATATACATCTGCCAATACGATGTGTAACTGGCAATGAAAAGTGAACTATATTCAACAATGTGCAACGAAAAAATAATTATGCTTTGAATTTGGTGGGATTGGAAGGAACCCATACATATTGAGTCTCTTTCCCGCAACGAAACCATCAACACCGACCTTTAGTGATCACAATTAGATCTGCTGAAGGCAACAATTCAAGGAAACCAGCTAGAATTAATAGATAGGAAAGGTGTCGTATTTCATCATGACAATGCACAACCACATGTTTCAATCAAAACCCGGCAAAGATTGTTGAGCTTCAATAGGAATGTTTTACCCCATTCACCTTACTCACCGGACGTTGCATCCTCGGACTAGCATCTATTCCGTTCCCTCCAAAATTGTTTGAAAGCGAAATCTTTTAAGCTGGGTCCACATTAATAAAAATTTGCGTCTGTGTTGAATTTACTGTGCGGCGAAAATATTTGCGACGCAAAATTACCACACACTGTTCGTGTATGTGCAGTGAGATGTTGGTAGGTTATATTTGATTAGGTTATTCCAACAAGCGTCAAAAATAAAATTGTTTATATTTTTTAGTGTTTATACTTACTATCTTATTTTCTATAGTAGCTTTTCTGTTTTGGTACAAATGCTTCATTGAATAATGCCTTTTCTTGTGATTTTTTTTCCATTTTCTTGATTAAATTGTTCATTATTATAAATACAGCACACTTCTTCATCATAATAATATACTGGGACATGGTTTGACTACAGTCAGTTATTTAATAAATAATTAATTACTAAATGATAAATGTCAATATAGCCACGTCACGTAGGTATGTATCATTTTGAAACTAAAACATTTATTTCACTTTAACAACATATCCACACACAAATCCTGTGCGTCGTAATTTTCTTTGACGTTTACGAGAAAACCGACAACCGATGGTTCGTGTGCATGCTGTGTGGCGAAACTATTTATGTGTGATATTGTGTGTTTCAGACTTCTACATTGCCACGCACGCACACCACATACAACACATACGCTCACCGCAATTTTTTATTGGTGTGGACCCAGCTTTAAAATGGAAGAAAATACTGGATAAAAAAATGAATAAATATTTACTTACAATAAATATTTGCGCGGAAGACCTCATTTTGAATCATCGTGAACTATGAAGGGATACAGTGATAGTTTTTTATATATTACTTGTCGATTGGTATTTTATAACCGTATTATTCTGATATTAAAGAATATAACTTATCTGATATACCACGTGTGGCGGTTAATATTTCTTAATTTGATTAAGAGATGGCGCTGGAAACAAGGGTTGGTTTATAGTCGAATCTCTTATGGCATTTCGTTGCTACGACAGTATCTTTCAAAACGCCATTAATGTTTAAACGATTTTGAGTTAGCGTCATATTTTTTTCGTATGGTAAAAATGTCGAGTTTTGAGCCAAATAAAGAGCATTCGCGACACGTACTGCTTTTCTTGTTCAATTAAAAGATAAACTTCAGTGAAAACGGTTAACTTGCGGAAACTTACGGAGCTTGTGTATCTGTCCCAATGCAAGATGCTTGTGGGCGATGGTTTAGATGATTCAGAAGTGGTAATTTCGACTAGAAAGTCAAAGAACGCCCAGGTCAACCGATAAAAATTGAAGCTGCCAAATTGCAAGCATTATTGGAAGAAGACGATATGCAAACTGAACAACAAATAGCAGAGAGGTTAAATGTTGGACGACGAACCATTTATGATTCTCTGCCAAGGCAAAGATCCAAATGGTAGGAAAATGGGGCACCACATCTTCACAACTGAACGTCAAACAGATGGAAAAGCCAAAAACGGAGTGCGAAGTTTTGCTTTCTCAATATGAAAACAGACATTTGTGCATCGGTTTATGACTGAAGACGAAAAATAGATATATTTCGAGAACCCAAAACGCAGAAAATCATGGGTTGATCTAGGACAACCGTTAACATCCATCGCAAGACCGAATGGCTTTGGAAAGAGAATGGCTTCTGAAACCAGGTGAAACATTTAATACCGTTCGCTACCGTCAACAAATTATCAATTTAATCCATGCATTGATCGAAAAGCGACCAGTATGGGCTACAAGACACGGAAAAGTGATTTTGCAGCACGACAACGTCCCATCACATACACCATTTCTACACTTGGCTGGGAACTCTCGACCCACCCTCTATACTCACCAGACTTAGACCCTTCCGACTGCCACTTGTTTTCATATACGTCTCACGCACTTGGGCTTGGCGAAAAATGGCTTGATAACTGGACCACCTCAAAACTGTACGGTTTTTCTAGGAGGCCATCTACAAATTTCTGGAGAGATGGGAAAAATGTACAGCTAGCGAAGGCGCATATTTTAAATAAACCATTTTTTATCTTTCTTCCAAATTAAACGTGTCTTCTTTAAGAAAAAATTAAGGATTATTAATCGCCAGACCTATACAACATTTTTGACTGTATTCATACAAAAGTTTTTGTTGTTGACAAAATGGAGAATGCGCATTTTATAATGTCAGGAAGAAAATAGAAATTAAATTTTATTGGGAGTATTTAACTAGTAATTTTTGAAATGATATATCTCAGCCCAAAATAATCTTCTGGAACGAATAAAATATTTTTATTAAAAATGAGAAATAATTTGATTTATAACTGTAACATGGGAGTTTTTGGAGACTGCAATCAGTCTGGCTGGCTAGTATGGTAAATGGAGCTAGATTCCGCTTCCGGTTTTTCACCCTGGTTTTTAGGCTAGCCTTTGGCTCTTGCCTATCTAACAATAAACTACCCGAAACGAGTATGATTTTTTCTTGGGGATTCTCGGTATCCCTGGTAATGTCGGAATTTCCCTCTTTCTTTTGTGACGCATGTCCGATTATTAAGAAACGCGTAATCAACAAAGTCCAGAGAAACTTTGTGAAGGTTATCTGAGATGGGACCTTGTCTCCATCGGAAAAGGGAGCTTGGTCACGACCAATGCCGGGCCAACGACCAGCGGTTGTCGACGGTCCGCCATTTGGATCGGGATGTGGGAGTTAACGATAGCGGTTTGCCTAGTGGAACTTATGAAAGCCGGAAACTCGAGAAGCTCGAGCCCCATAGGCTTTCTGCGACGGAATTTGGGGGGAACTAGATTCGTAACCATGCCCGTTTAACTTTTGTTAGTTGTGTGACGTATTGCTCGGCTTATCAAAGAGATAATTTGCTTCTTGTCTTGTTTCGTAGATTTCTGGAAGGTCTCTCCCAGTTCTTTGTTTTTTAGAATTCTAGAAATTGTAGTAAATGTGGAAATTGTAGTAAGATCTGGTTTCAATTAACTAAATAGTTAGCGATCACTTTCTCTTGGTGCAATATCTGCAAATGTCGAGGAACTTCATAGTGGTTCATCTATAAAGTCAAGCATTGTGTTTGTCGTAGAGGACCAATTTCTTTTCACTTAACATATTTGTTTGAGAATCAGGCCGTTTTTGTTGGAATGTTAATACATAGGATTAAATAAAAAATATAATGTCAACATTTTCACTAATGGATGGCGCTAGGTGATTCCTCTGGAATTCCTCTAAATATTCCAGGGTATAATAAAATTAGTTACATTTTTTTCTTTGTTTATAAATAAAATATTATACTTTTCGGAGCCGCTGAGTTGACCATAGGGGCAGATCCGATAATATCGACGGCTGGTCCGGAACAGGTTTGAATTCTGCTATTTTCGGAATTCTGCTGTTCGCGTCCTTGGCAAAATGCCGCACGTGCCTCCTGATTAACACTGAACGAACAACGATGTAAAGCTGCTGGACTGTCCTCTTGGATTTCCCGACAGGCACTTTGCAAAAATACAATGTGTTAAAACTTATTGGTAGGAAGAAATCTCGGGAGTTTAATCTAATTTCAACGTTTTGCTCTGGCAAATAAACACGCCTTCTTCAATGTTTAAGTGATCCCATTGCGAAATATTCAGTCGGCGGTTTTCAACAAACACGTTAAAATGAGTAAATTGGCTCTGATTCAAAAACTTCCGGCAGGGAAACATGGGTCTTGAAGATACTGAAAGATCCGGTCATCCACGTCTCTTGATACTGACGTTTTAAGAGTGGCTGCAGATCCTGGAATAAAAACTAGGAGACTTTCAGGGGAATAGCAGTATCTCACACACACCATTAACAGACATTTACGAGGCATATAAGGTGCTTTTCATGGGAACAGAACCTTTTCAAAAACATACAAATGTTTATTTTTTTCGGAAAAAACCATTATTTGTATTCAAAATAGTCTCCTTGCACGTCAGTACAACGTTTTGCACGGTCAATTAGGTTGACGAATGAATTTTTGAGCTCGGCCAAAGATATTGCCTTCAGGATGGCGGTCGACGCCTTTTCAATGCATTCAATGTTGGCATAACGCGGTCCTTTCATCGACAAATGAAGATTTTCGAACAGGTAGAAGTTTCAGGGAGCCAAATCAGACGAGTACGGTGAATTATTGATGGTTAAAATGCCATTTTTGGCCAAAAAATCCGTGATGAGCGCCAAGCGATGGGACGGCGGTTTATCGTGCAACAAGCGTCAGCTGCCTTGTTAACGGCACATATTGTGGCCGCATACGACGAATACGCGACAATAGACACCAAGATAAAACACAGCAGTGATCGTTTGATTAGATGAAATGAACTTGTACACAATTCCCTCCAAATCGTAGAAACAAATCAACATTGTTTAAATTTTTGACTTCTCGAGACGGCTTTTCTTCAGATTTAGCTCGCTCGGGTGCTTCCATTCGGCAATTTTTAGTCGTCAGTCAATTTGTGTGGAACAAAGAGTGATGCACAAACCTTCCGAAGTGATCGATCAAAATGCGGTGAATTGAATCTTTGGACATATTCAATTCCATTTCCATGTATCGCAACGAAGACTTTGGTTCATTTTTTATAAATTCACGCACAATTTCACGCGACAAATTTACGCGATTTTTTCGGATCAGGATGTTCATCGTCCTTGATCTCCTCACGATCTTCTTTGAATCGTTTAAACCACTTGTGGATTCTGCCACGGGAACAACAATACCCACCATACACTTCAACGATTGCTTTACCAAGTTTAAAACAAAACTCAATATTCCCTCTTTGTTCGATGTTCATTTTTCGATCGATGGTATGAACACACTGACATTTTAAGCGCGATAACTTGGCTTTTAATGGTCTAAATGTCATAAAATTTTGTCAGAACTTCAGTGAAGGATGCACCTTTCCAACGCTTACCCCCGTCAAAAGATGGCGCCACTAGAAATAGCTGTTTTAAAAACTCTTCTTTTCCGTAAGACGCACCTTGTAGCCAAATATTGTAGATGCATAATTAAGTATCTCAAAAAGGCAAATACTTTCAGGCTCTGGTTGTTCTTTCAGTCGCTCGCAGACATTTGACTTGAGTCTGGGTGGCGAAAGCAAAGAGACCATAAATAATAATATAAATAAATTAAATATATAATTATTTAAAGGAAATGAGTAAAAAATTTCGATAAAAAGACGGGAATTTAAAAAGAAAAAACTAATTTAAAAAGAAAAGTAAAGAAAACTTACTTCTTCTTGTTCACACTCTCTGAACTTCTTAAATCGTTTTAAACTCTTCTTCTTCAAACTCATTCAGTTTATTTTTCAAACTATTTCTCGCCGAGGATTCTCTATTTCTGTCTTCCTTGGTCGTATGTTGGGGAGATGTACTAATTAGGTCTTTAATGTGGACTGTCCATCTTTCTGGGGGTCTGCCCCGTGATCTAGAACGCTCCAACTGTTTCTGTACTACCAAACTTTCTATGTTAGTTCTGTTCCTTCAATGCGGCCGAAGAATCTTAATTTTCTATTTCTGTCTTCCTTGGCTGTATGTTGAGGAGATGTACTAATTAGGTCTTTAATGTGGACTGTCCATCTTTTTGGGAGTCTGCCCCGTGATCTAGTACGCTCCATCTGTTTCTGTACTACCAAACTTTCTATGTTAGTTCTATTCCTTCAATGCGGCCGAAGAATCCTACCATTCGTTAATGAATAATTTGGAATAGCCTAGTGGGTTCACTAATTTCTTGATTAACGGATGTCTGTTCGTCTGGCAGTCCACGAAATGTGAAGGAACCGTCTCCAGCACCAAAGTTCAAAAGTATCAATGCGCTCGACGTCTTGTTTTTTTTAATGACCTACGTTTCAGTGGAAAAATATCAATACTGGAAAAATTCAGGATTTTACTGTCAGTTTCTTTGTATTCTGTGTTATGTCCGTATTCCTCCAGATCTTCTGCAAATTTCGCATTGTATTTCTTACCATTTCGCATTTTCTTCTGATCTCATGAGTGTTACTCCCTTCGTTCAATATTAAAGACTTGAAATAGACGAATTGGCTCGCCACCTTAAATTGATCTATTTGACTGATGTTGGACATGCTGTTGATTTGAAGTTCGATAATCAACAGCATTGATAATCCCCTCGTTTATTTCCAGCCGTAAGAACGATTTTCATCTTTAATTTCCTTGATAACTAATGTAAGTCCCTCAGCCCAGCTCGCAAAGTAGTGTAGTGTCATCGGCATATCTTACGCTAGTTATTTTAATGCAGGCAATACTGACACCACGATATATTCACCATAAATGTTGAATATAATTGGCGGTAGCACGCATACTTGTCTAGTTCATTTATTGACATAGAATTCAATGTTCGATCTTTTATTTTCACCACAGCTCTGTTTTTTTTTTCATATAAATGATAAATTAAGCCATCTG
Organism: Cosmopolites sordidus; assembly: GCA_031761425.1. Lineage (NCBI taxonomy): Eukaryota > Metazoa > Arthropoda > Insecta > Coleoptera > Curculionidae > Cosmopolites > Cosmopolites sordidus. The sequence goes on along the minus strand of JARFXV010000740.1, from coordinate 412,381 downwards.
ATCTGATGATTAAGGTAATCTGATACTCCAATTTCTTGTCAGAGTTCTTACCAGAATTTGCCACAATTTGGTTTTAACGCTTTCCGATATTGATTGAAACAGAGGTATTTCGATTATGGGTCATGACAATGATAAGTAAGATTTTAAGTGTTCGTTGATAATGTGAAGGAAAATGTTACTTTCAAGCGATAAGACGGTAATTTCTGCATTTCTTTATAGACCTTTTTTTGTGTAGGGGTATAAATGCTGAGACCCAGTAATTCACATTTTGGAAGATCTTGTGAAACATATCTACTAAAGGGTGTTACAATTAGAGTGCAAGATTTGAACTACCCGTCATATTGGCTGTCATGAGTTGATAGGGTAACGATTGTGACAGGTTGATAACACTGGAAGTACTTTCGTAAGATTGAGAGGCGTCTTATGTAGCAAAGATTTGTCGCTGACTCTTAAACTAAGACTAATAAGATGCTACGTCTGCTCTGTACTCCTCTACGGAATGGAGGCATGGACATTAAACAAATATACACAGAATAAACTGCTATCCTTTGAAGTGTGGATGTACAGAAGGGTCTTAAGAATCGCCTGGACCAAGAAAGTAACAAACAAGGAAGTTCTGAATCGCGTGAATAGGGAAGAAAATGAGCTGCTGGCAGACGTGAAGCGACGTAAACTACAATATCTGGGTCACGTCATGTGCGGAGAGAAGTACCAACTGATACAAATAATTATGCAAGGAAAAATCCAGGGCAGGAGAAGCATCGGTAGAAGAAGGATGTCTTGGTTACGTAATTTGAGAGAATGGTACAACTGCAACTCCAACCAACTGTTCCGAGCGGCAGTGTCCAAGATCAAAATAGCTAACATGATTGCCAAACTCCGGACCGGAGAGGGGACATGAAGAAGAAGATAACACTGGGGAACAATTTGAAAAATAATTTCTGTTGAGTTCGATATTTAAGCTGTTTTATAGTAAATTGCCATGCTAATTCCAAAACTTGATTTAGTTTTTTTCTATCACGTCAAGTTTTTTCTCTACAGTTGTTGCGCATCCGACTAAGCTTATAGAATCACAGAAGTCACTAGTGCTCTCCTACCGGCGAACCTTCTCCGACCTAGGAGTGGGGGCGTGAGTGACGTTGCGTCATCCAAAACTAGTTCGGTCAGTTATGCATGAGATGCTAAAGTACGTTGGTCTGTGTCGCTCTGATATAGTGAAGTCAAATTATACATACACAACTACAGATTTTCGTTATGTCTGCCTCTGGTAGTTCTTGTCGTAAGTGCTTAAAGAGCCATGATTCATTTTGTTATATATGTGGCAGTTTTACCATCCCCATTCAACGGACTAATATTAGTACATTTGTCAGGCAAGCCTATTTTGCTTATTTTAAAGTGAAAATAGGTGTCCAAGATAAATCATGGGCCCCTCGTAAAGTGTGCAAGCAGTGTGTAGAGAGTTTACGAATGTGGACGAAGAGAACACGTAATAAACTTTCGTTTGGTATACCAATGGTTTGGCGAGAGCCCAAAGATCACTTAAGTGATTGCTACTTTTCCATGGTGAAAACATCAGGATTCAATAAGAAAAACAAACATAAAATTGAGTACCGTAGTTTACCGTCAGCTATACGCCCTGTGCCTCATTCAGCTGAAATTCCAGTGCCAGTTTTTCAAGAATTGCCTTCTTTATAAATACAAGAATGTGAATCAAGTGAAGATCGAAGTGACTCCACCGACGAAGAATTCAAAGTTTCCAATGATTCTGTTCGTAAAGGATTCAATCAACATGAATTAAACGATTTAGCACGAGATTTGGGACTATCCAAAAAAGCATCGGAATTATTAGCATCAAGACTGCACGAAAAAAAAATTGCTTTACAAAGGAGCTAAAGTCACTTACTATCGATCCAGAGAAAGTGAATTTAGGCAGTACTTCAGAAATAATGACGGATTTGTATATTGCCAGAACGTAGAAGGTTTAATGAAAGAATTGGCCATTTCTAACTATAACGTAACTGAATGGCAATTTTTTATAGATAACTCAAAGCGTAGCTTGAAGTGTGTTCTCCTACATAATGGAAATGTATACGGTTCAGTCCCAATAGGTCATTCAGTTTCATTGCGTGAAGAATATGGCGACATAAAGAAAGTCATTGACTTATTGCAATATAACATGCACCAATGGATCATCTGTGTTGACCTCAAATGGTCTGTTTCCTTCTTGGCTAGCAACGCGGGTATACCAAGTATCCCTGTTTTTTGTGCATGTGGGACAACAGAGCTCGTGAGAAGCGTTGGATGCAATCGAACTGGCCGCCAAGATCTGACCTAAGACCTGGTGATTCAAACATTTTAAATCAGCCACTTGTCGACAGAAAAAACATTATATCCGCCTTTGCATATAAAACTAGGTCTCATGAAGTAATTTGTTAAGGCTTTGTCAATTGAAAGAGACTGTTTTAAGTATATCATTTCGGCATTTCCTAGCCTGTCATATGAAAAGATAAAGGCTGGTGTGTTTGATGGTCCACAGATTCGGTAACTCGTTAAAGATGAAAATTTCACTGAAACAATGACCGAACTTCAATGGAATGCTTGGTTGGCTTTTAAAAATATTGTTAAAGACTTTCTTGGAAATACACGAGCCCCGAATTATATCGAAATTGTTCAACAACTATTGGAGAGCTTAAAAAAGCTTGGTTGCAACATGAGCATCAAACTGCATTTCTTACATAGTCATCTTGCTAACTTCCCAGGAAATCTTGGTGCTGTTAGTGATGAACAGGGCGAGCGATTCCATCAAGATCTAAAGGTTATGGAAGCTCGGTATCAAGGTAGATGGGATGTCAGTATGATGGCTGACTACTGTTGGAGCATCAAGCGATAATGTCCACAAACTCAACACTCCAGGAAAAGCTATAAGAAGAAATATTTACCATAATATCTTTTTTTTTTTTTTTGTATAAACACAATTTAACTTAATATGTTAACCTCTGTATGAATAAAATATTCTAATCTATTTGGTCAGATCTCACCTTATTTCCTTGCGTATATACACTTTTAAGGTAAAATGAGGGGTATGCTGTAGCTTAAGAACTTGACGTGATAGAGAAAAACTGTGAATATTTTTAAATTCATAGATGAAAAATTAGTCAAAAACAAGTCACAGATCCAAGTCAATAAAATTGCTGTTCCCCAGTGTAATAGACAGATAGGAGTTAACAAACATGGAGCGCTACACGATACAAACGGAACGAACTTTTGCATCAACCCAACAGAAACAGGCCGACCAGTGGGTCGCAACTCGATTAAAATGTCTTCGTTCAAAAATTTAAAAACAGATAATGGTACTAAATTCGTCTGCTATTCCATTACACCTAAGATTCGTTTTGATTTATAACTTGAACAACCAACCTGTGTTGATAACAGTTTGGCCGAAACGACGGGAAGACAATGAAATGCCTTCCATTTAAATATTGATGTTGCAGTTACATTAACTCATAAATAGAGGAAACCAGACCCTAAACATAACATTTATATAAACAGTTCTCCTTTTTAATATCCCTCACCATTTTTTTCTGTTAACACATCCATACTGTTCAACGTAGATATTTTATATCAAGTTTGAGATTTGTTTGATTAAAACGTGGTTCTCTTGAAACAAAAACAAAATATGTAAGAACGAACATATGTTTTCGACCATCAGGGAATTCGATACCGAAAAACTAATGGAACAAATGTCACGCTCCCACGTATATTTGTTTACATTCGAATAAAAACATTTATAAAGTGCATACAACTGTCGAAATTCTCTGCAGGATAGTGGACGATTGTACAGGAACAGGAACACCTAAAATATTGTTTGTTTTTTTTTAACAAATAACATTTTTCATTATAAAAAAACAAATTTCGCTTTGTTTTATTTGCTTACGATTTTTGAGTACGTTTAAAAAATTTTGAATTTTATGGTTTCGATTAAAAACTCATTTCTTGAAAACCCATTTAATTATCTTCACAACTGAAGGTCATTTACAGAATAATTTACAGTAAATAATTTAATGAAACTGGTGGCGTAGCATTCGATCTGGTAACACTTTTGGCTCCGCTTTGGAGAAGAGGCAGGTTAACATCTTATGCGTATTCAGCATGAATTTGAACTCCCTAGAGCAGGGGTTCTCAAACTATTTTGGCGACGAAACCCTTGTGGAAAGCGAAATATTTGACGAAGCCCTAAAATAATCAAAACTGGTTTATATGTATTCGTTATATGTGTAAAAACTGGTTTATATGTATAATGGGAGGTATGAAACTGTTTTTTATTTTTCATAAATTGTTTGATATCATGCTTGATAGAACAGAGTTGAAGTCTCATATCAGGTTCGGCATCCAGTCTATTGCGGTATTTAGTTTTTGTAGCTGCATAGGTTGAGAATCCTGTTTCGCACAAGTAAGTTGTTGGGAACGGGAGAAGAACATTCAGAGCCTTTGTGGCAAGAAGTGGATATTCATCACGGACCCTACACCAAAAATAATTCAGAGCCATTGTTTTGAACAATTACTCCATTCTGGTGAGGATTTTGAATCCATAAATTTATTTTAATTTTTGTATTCTGTTCTTCGGGAAAATGCGCATCAAAAGTTGCGAGCACAACATTGACATATTGGACCAATTCTTGAAAAATATTATTATAATATATATAAAATTGGACCAACTCTTCAAAACTTATCTACTTGAAACATTTCTGAGTCGTAACGCACTCACTGAGAGATGAACAGCTGTCTATTTTTCTCTTACCAACACAAATAATAGAAAAATCTAATTTTCCTTTGAAGGCGATTTTTTTATTACTAACGTTGTCTGTTTGCCTTGTAATGACAAATTTAATTCGTTCAGTTTTTGAAATATATCTAACATAAATGATAGTCTGAAGAACTAAGTAACTAACGTAACTTACGTTAACTAACGTAACTTACGTTAACTTACGTTAACTAACGTAACTATTACGTTAGTTTCTTTCAAATTAAAAGAAATATCTTAAAAAAAAAAATTGGAACTCCGCCCTAAGTTCCGCTCCGAGATAACCATCTCACTTCTGTATGGAGCAGTAGTGTTTTATGTTTGCTGCCATAATCTTCACACAATATTGAAAACCATCGGGATTGCAGTGGATGTGATTTGACGAAAATCATAATTTTTACCGCTTCATCTAGAACCAATTTTAGATTTACTGAATCGCGAGTGCCTGTCTATGCAGGATGCAATGGCTGGTACTACAATTAGGCGCTTTACTTGTTATTCGTGATACTGCCCCTGCTGTTTTACTTGTCATTGCCTTGGCCCCATCTATACAAATGTCGATGTAATCATTCCAATTGAGATGAGCACATAAGCATGTCTTCTTCAAAAGAATGTTTATATGGATATCGTACAATAACTAGTAAGATGGCTAGGCCAGCAACATCAGTCGACTCATCCATTTGCAAGAAGAATTGGTTTTTTTTGTAGACGTGCAACTAGTTTGACGTAGCTTGCCAGATCATGAATTCGTCGCGAAACAGTATCGTTTGAAAGCGGCACTGTAAAAAGATGCTTTGCAAATTTTTCGTCGAGCAGACATTGTGTTATGTGTAACACACACGGTTTTATCGTGTGTGTTACAATGCGATAGCTAACTAAATACGGTGCCTCCGTAACCTTTTCATTTACAGTTTGGATCGTATGCATCATAGTTTTTTGGCTTTTCAATAATTTTTATTTACGCAATCAATTCTCCATTCTTGTCTTTGCACTCGGTGTGTACAGTTTCTAAATGTCGGCGCATCTTAGCAGGTGCCATAGAACTATTAGGAAGTAGTTTACTACATAACAAACAGAGAGGCGAGCCGTTAGTATCAAGAAATCCGATATTGATGTATGATTCACCATTTTTCCTATTTTTCGCCTTTAATACATATATACATATGTCGTTTCATATTTCACTGTTTGAAACCATGGAGCTTGACGTCATCGCTAAGCCCTCTTGATCGGGAATTGCCGCATCCTCCGGGCGTACTACTTTTGAACTTTCGGTAGAAGATTTTGTTACACCTTTAAGGCCTTTAAGACAACGCTCCAACCCTCTTCTTTATTAATAATTTAAATGTGCAATATAATGAACAGAATAATATTGTTACGAGATACTGGACTTCAAAACCATTAATAACTTCGGCTATTTACGCCACGGCTCGTGTTCCATTGCGTTGATCGCAGCGTTGTCAAACGTCGCGAACCGAGAGGAGCGACCCCTCCAGCAGTCAGTCAGTCAGTCAGTGTTTAACTGTTTTTAAGCTCCTGGTTGAAATATCGCGCTCTTATATTACGAATCCCACTACTACTCTTGTACTTAGTTTTTAAACTTTATTATGGTTTCGCGGATTATGGCTTCGCGGAGCATACTTTGAGTATGGCTGCTCTAGGGTGAAAGCATTTTACTGTCTTAATGTTCTGGTAGAATTTTCTTGTCTCCTGTTTGTCGTAAGCATGTTGTATGTCTTCTATTTACGTTTTTAGAAACTCCCCTTTCTTTTTCTTGCATACACGTTAGTAACATATGCATACACATAATTAGTAAGAAATTCCTATTTTGATCTAAAAACCCTGTATCATATAATTCTAGAATATAAATCTATAATTTATTGTAATCTATAACTGATTCTCCTGTAACTTGGTATAATAGTTTTGCTCTGAGTTGATCAAGATAACTCAATAGAATTATAGGATTCGATTGACCACCAGAACAGATTGAAATTTTAATAATGAAATTTTAAGAACTGATGTTCAGAGACCTTATGTGAGCAAATATGAGTTAGCTAAAAGTAAGCACATAATTTCGAAATACGAAACTAATGTCAAAGTTTCTTATAATATACTTCTTATTATGTTATTCCCTGTGAAAATTATTTTCAAGTTGATGCTTAAAACTTGAATTCACTTTTTCATTTTGATCTAAGTTTTGATCTAAGTTTTTAATGCATAGATAAGTTTTTGTCATTCTCTATTTAGAGTATTATAGAGAGAGAAAGAGAAAAAAATATAATGGGAGGGGGAAGTATTGAAGTTGAGAAGGAGTTTACGTATCTGGGAGGCAAACTTGACAAAAACAACATCACGATCAAATTTATAAAAAATCGTATCATAAAGGATAACAAAGTTACTTATTCCCTGTATTTTGTCCTGAGATCTAAACTTATTCGAAGAAACACTAAAGTTAGGATCAATTAAACACTCATTCGACCAGTAGTCACTTATAGCCTGAGTACCCAGGAGAATTTTTGGTACTCTGAATGACAATGTAATTTGGAAGATCACGTATAACTTGGAACTCAAATAATTATAAACATCTGAATATTGTAGACAAAGTGAGGATACGACCACTCATATGTTTGGAAAACGTAGCGAGAATCCCAGAAAATCCAGTAACAAGGAAAATAATGGAGGGGCGAGTAAGGGGTAACAGAAAAAGAGGTAGACTAAAGACATGATGGCAGGATAATCTAAGAAGAGCAGCTGAAAAACTATTTGATATCAAAAATTGGCACGGATGGAGGCAAAACTTCAGGGAGGTGAAGGCTCACTGACCGACTGTCGTAGTACAGGAAGAACAGGAAAACCTGTGCAAGTCACATCTCACAATTCGGCGAAAACCCCAAATTGTGCACCACGTCGTCGAATCGACATTTCTGGTTATTTCATTATTTCCTACTGTTCCGAATTCTTGAAATTGCTTGAATAAATGATAAATAGTTGTTTGATGAGGCGCCGAATGATTAGAATATTTTCCACCTAAGGTAAATAGAACAAATACACTGCGTTATTTTAGCGCTCCTTTATCCATAATAAAACTTGCCACAATATATTAATCGTCGAAATCAAGGTTCCAAGTAGCACAACCTATTAATCCTAAAACAACATCAAATTTTTACAACCACCTGTCATCAAAAATATTTACTAAAGATTATTATTTATAACATTATATCAGTGTTTTATGTTTGAGTATTTATTACCTGCTGAAGCTACACAATCGTTACAATGAGTGTCTTGAGCCTTTCTTAGTTCTTGATTAATAACTAAGGTAACTTTATAAGCTTTACCGTGCAAATATAATATTTGGGGTTAATTTGAACATAACCTATAGCCTTGTCACCGTAACTTTCGCGTGACATCCTACAAATAATCTAATTATATTTAATAGAAAATTTGTGTTTCATATTTATTATTAAAAAAAAACTCAAATTGATGCTTTAGCACCTCGAATTTCAGCTGAATTAAACCGAATATCAATTATGAGAAAATCTGTGACCATAAAAATATCCACACCAGGTATATTGTTAGAATTGTTGTTTAAGAACCCTTTGTCACACTGAATTAAATTAATAACCAACATTTTTTTTTCCACTAAATTTTAACAGTTTATACATCGGTAAAAGCCGTCGACATAATGAAGGGGCAAAGATGGCAGACAATCGTGGCGCTTTCGTAGTCACGTGATTTAATTTTAAATTTTATAAATTTTAATTAATATATAATTAATTACATACAATTTTTTAAAAGTTTTTTGCATCGATTATCAATACTATTAATGATAAAATTTAAAGTAAAAAAAAACGATAATTATTTTTTATTCAAAAACCTATTATATACCGATTTATATAGCAGAGAACAAAAATAATAAAATATTAAAAACTTATTTTATTGGATTAATTTTGTAATTTACAAAATGTTTATAATTTATAAAATTTGTATTCTCATTAAGCTGGTAGCCTTCTCATGTCCAAATGTTCTTATAGGATGTTCCGTACACATTTGTTCAAAATGTATATTATATGAACAGCCTTTTTAACTTTCACTTTGTGATCGATCAACACGTTATCATAGATATTATAACCATTATTAACCATTTCCTCAACGGGGCGCGTATAGTTACTTTGTGCTGGTTCGATCACATCAACAGTAAAACAGTACAGTAAAATACTTAGTAAACTACTTGTGAATTATGAAATGTGAACGAGCAATGTTCCCATAATATTTAAATCTTAGAATAACACATAACACTTAGAATTAACCCATAACACTTAGAATTTTAACTTGTACATAATCCGTTTTATCAATTTCCTTCCATGTTATTATTCTATGTCAAAAAACTTAATTGTACCATCCTGTCCTACCCACTTTCACCTCATCGAATATTTCAAGAGACTTGTAATTACATAAGAGACAGTCTTCTCAGATCTGTTGCCTTTGGACAGTATATTTATATCGGGTAATTTCACCTCCCTTATGGTGTTCCCACGTCTTGGCCGCAAAATGACCTCTGATGTGTGGTCGGCCTTCATTTAATTCTCCTTCTTCTTCTTCTTCTTCTGTTATATGCGCCCAGCATTCACGGCGTGTAACTAAAAAGTTATTTTTCAGAAATGCAATCACCTTCGCGATTGCACTGCCATCTGCCGGAAAAATATCTGACATATCACTCTATTCTCGTATATTCGCCTATGAGCGTCAACATTAAACAGTGATACAAAAATTTTCTTTTAGATTTCAATTTTGGTGGAAGATTATTCCTACCAGGTGTGGCGGTTAATAATTCTTGATTTTTTGATTTGCAGCACGTACTGCTTCTCTTGTTCAATCAAAAGAATAATGCAAATAGAAGCCATCGTTTACTTTCGGAAATTATTTAGACCAAAGGTTTCCAAATTACGGCCCGCCAGTGTCATCAATCCGGCCCGCGATTAGCGAATTTAGCAAGCGTATGCCCGTTTAGGGCGCGTACTCGGCGACTACTTTAGACATAATCTATAATGGCAGGAAAATTATAACGGTTTTGGCCCTTGGAACTTACTGGAGTAATCAGTATAAGGCTGGAAAGTTTGGATACCCCTGGTTTAGACGATTCAATGGCGATTTTGACTTGAAAGACAAAGAACGCCCAGGTCAACCGAAAAAATTTGGAGATGCAAAATTGCAAGCATTGTTGGAAGAAGACGATATGCAAACAAAACAACATCAAATAGCAGAGAGGTTAAATGTTGTCACCAAAACATTTGTGATTACCTGCATGCCATGGGAAAGATCTAGAAGGCAGGAAAATGGGTATCACATTAGCTGAACGACAGACAGGTTGAATCGCTTTAAAAATAAGACAATGCTGTACATTTGGTGGAATTAGAAAGGTGTCGTGTACCATCAGCTTCTGAAACCAGGTGAAACAATTAATACGGTTCGCTACCGTGAACAAATGATCAACTTAAACCATGCATTGATCGAAAAGCGGCCAGAATGGGCTACAAGACACGGAAAAGTGGTTTTGCAGCACAACGCCCTATCACACACAGCGGAAACGGTCAGAGATATCATTTATGTAGTTGGCTGGGAACTCTTGCTCCACCCGCCATACTCACCAGACTTGGCCCGTTCCGATTACTACTTTTTCATCGATGTCTCACTTGCTTTCCATGATAATCTGGGAGGGGAGGGTTTCTTCCACAAATTACCAGAGAACTGGAAAAATATACAGCTAACGATGACGCATATTTTGAATAAACCATTTTTACCTTTCTCTTAAATTAACGTGTTTTTTAAGGAAAAAATCAAAAATTATTAATCGCCACACCTGGTATATTTAAAGCTTTTTTAGTTAAAATTTCTTTATTTTCTTACTACTCAGTTCAAACGCATGACGAAGAAGGTTTATGTATATATTTATTCTACTATACGCATACAAATCAAATTGAGTTTGAATAAATACTACTCCATAAAATTGCGACTAAAAATTGAATTTGTCAAATTTTCGATTTCGTCTTTCCGATAACCTTTACGCGGCAAGTGTTTACCTTTCCACCGAACCAAAAACGAGAACTTCTACTCGAAGCCTCATCCAACGTTCGCTTCCACGAGGAAATTCGGAAAAACCGCGTTATCCACGTGGAGTGTTTAATGCGATTACGCGTCTGAAAGGCGTCTAGATTGGATCCCCGAGTTTCAATCGGGACTGTATTTGCAGTTGACGGGAACGAACAAAAGGTCCTGCGAAGAGCGTAGCGACCTGTGGAAATGGTCGATTGACGTGGGGGACCCGAAAGGTTCCGCTGCTAGTGACAAGTAGTGTTCCTTAATGGGGTTCGGAGTGGAAATTAGTAAGCGATTAAGACTTGGGGTGGATCTTAATTTAGTGGGATTCGAGGATTAGATTGGAATCTCTGGAATTATCGATTACTGGCAAGATTGAATCTGTTACAGTGTTGTTTGCTTGTTTGGCCATGGAGGAGCATTAGAGCCGTAATTAAACTCTAAATCAAATATTTATTGTGTCTTAATTTATTTTCACAAGTCCTTGTATCTGATTAAATGGAGCGGAGGGAAATTAAGGGTTGGTAGATTGATATGCATATTACGTCATAATTTTCACTTTTCTTTGTATTTATTTAAATTTTTTTTCAATATATATATATATATATATATATATATATATATATATATATATATATATATATATATATATATATATATATATATATATATATATATATATATATATATATATATATATATATCCCCTTTGTGGATCAGACCTTGACGTGGTACAGGGGTTTGAGTAGGGCAATGAAGCTTTGAGCTATGCCGTCTGGAGTCTATGCTCCTGGGAGGGTCACCCCTGGTGGACAGGTCAGAGTGGAGGCCTCAAACTAACATGATCCAAAATCTGCCAACCCGCATTGGACCAGCGTGGCAGATTACGGTCCATACCTTCAACATGGTATTTCAATATGTTGAAATATGACAGTACAACCTCAAACACGGCCCTCATTCCCCGGAGGCCAAGGGGCAACTACCTACGGCAGCGGGAAGACCTGCCTCAAGGCAGAGGGTGCTAAGAATCACCGGGTTAGATCAGGCTGCCATTGGACTTTTGACATTGCAACGTTAAATATACGGACTATGAAAACAGAGGCCCGATTGCAAGAACTGTTAATCGAACTTGACAACATACATTGGGATATTGTTGGGCTCTGTGAAACACGAAGGAAGGGTGAAGAGTTAATCAAACTGGAACCAACTGGACACGTACTCTGCACGCACTCGATGTACGGAAAATGGCCGATGTGGCGGAATTGGATTCCTCATCAATCGAAAGCTGAAGGACAGTGTGGTAAAATTTGAAAGTACATCCGACCGATTAGCCCAATGCGTTATTCAGCTGAATAAAAGGTTTAGGCTTCAAATCGTCCAAGCTTATGCACCAACTATAAGCCCTAAAGATGAGGAAATTGAGGAATTTTATGATGATGTGGCCCAGCTTTTATACAAGGAGAAATGTAGGTACAAAATCCTGATGGGTGATTTTAATGCCAGAATTGGAACAACAAGAACAGACGAAAATGCAACTGGCCCATATGGAACTGGTGAGCGAGACAATAGAGGTGACAGATTTGTTGATTTTGCTGAGGGACAAGAACTATATATTATGAATTCATTCTATAAGAAAAATATCAGCAGAAAATGGACATGGAAAAGTCCATCTGGGCTCACAAGCGAAACTGACTACATCATGACCAACGATAAAACAATATTTACCAATTTTACTGTCCTTAAGAATTTTAATGTTGGAAGTGACCACCGAATGGTACGAGCAAGGGTTCGGATTGACTGTCGAAAAGAGCGCGAAAGGATGGTAATATCAAAGAAGGGCAAGGTGGATTCGGGAAAACTGTTGGAGAGAGGAAGCGATTTTGAGATTGCTTTGTCAAACCGGTTTGCTGCGTTACAAGATCCAGAGGAGGTGGAAATATCAGTTCAATATGAAGAAATCGCCAACAATGTACTTCAAACTGCTGCTTCAATAGCACCAGAAGAAAAATGTCTCAAACAAACAAAAATCTCCAGTGAGACCATTGATTTAATGAAGAAACGGCGAGCAATGAGAAATGCAGGTAGCCCTTTTTGCAGGGTCGAGTACACTGAGCTCTGCAAAACTATAAGAAAACGTATCAGAGAGGACACGCGCCGATTCAATATGCAGCTAGTGCAAAAAACCCTGGAAAAAACAAAGGAGTTAACAAAGCTAAACAGAAGCTGAGAAACAAAAGAACGCAAATATATGCTTTAAAGCGGGAGGATGGCACAGTGTGCAGGACGCGTACCCAAATGTTAGAGATTGTCAGAAGGTTTTATTTCCAGTTATATGAAGATCAGAGCCAGTCAGGGACAGCAATACCCACGGAAGAACAATATCTAATGCCAGATATCCTAGTGGAGGAAGTGACAAGTGCTATAGAGTTGATGAAGAGCGGCAAGGCTCCAGGAAAGGATAGTGTAACTGTCGAAATGCTAAAAGCTGGTGGTCGGACGTTACATAAAACACTGGCAAAATTATACTCAAAATGCCTCAAAGACCAAAAAGTACCTGACTTATGGAAAAATGCAGAAGTGATCCTTTTACATAAAAAAGGAGCACAGGAAGATTTAAAGAACTACCGTCCAATAAGCCTCCTATCAGTGATGTACAAAGTTTTCACTAAGATAATTTCTAAAAGAATATTAAAAAAACTGAATGACGCACAACCAAGAGAACAAGCAGGATTCAGAAGTGGATTCAGTACAATGGATCACATCCAGGTTGTACAGCAGGTCATAGAAAGGCACAACGAATACACCATGCCACTGTGCTTGGCTTTTATCGACTACGAAAAAGCATTTGATTCCATTTCAAAGCATGCGATAATGGATGCACTGCTTAGCCAAGGTGTAGAGAGAGCCTATGTAAACCTATTAGAATCGATATATGATGGAACTACAGCCACAATTCACCTTGATGATCTTGAAGTGGGAATTAATATAGAACGAGGTGTACGGCAGAGTGACGCAATATCGCCTATTCTTTTTTCGGCTGGCCTTGAAGAAGTATTCCGTAAACTGGATTGGGAACAGGATGGTGTAAAGATCAATGGTGCAAACTTAAACCATTTTAGATTTGCAGATGATATTATTCTCATTTCACAAGACCCAGAGGAGCTGCAAAGACGCATACAAGAACTGCAAAGGGCTGGCGAACCATTTGGCTTGAAAATAAACCTGAAAAAGAGTCAGGTTATGTTCAATAACTTCGCTCAGGACAGAAGAATTTCAGTTTTAGGAAGGGATTTAGAGATTGTGGACAGCTTTATATATCTTGGGCAGAGGATTTCCATGGAAGGGAATACCGCCCGGGAGGTGGAACGGAGTGTTAAATGTGGCTGGCAGGCATTTGGTAGGCTCAACATAGTGTTTAAGAGCAGACTCCCACTTTGCCTGAAAAGAAAAGTATTCGATCAGTGCGTTCTACCCGTTATGACATACGGAAGTGAAACCTGGACACTCACATCGCAATCAATTCAAAAACTTCGGGTGGCACAGAGGGGAATGGAAAGATGTATGCTTGGCATTACAAGACGAGACAGAAAGTCCTGCACATGGATCAGGGAACAAACCAAAGTCTGTGACATCATTGGAAGAGTAAAACAGTTGAAATGAAGATGGGCAGGCCATATAGCGAGGCGATGGGACGACAGATGGACCAAGGCAATCCTGGAGTGGATACCGCTTGATCGCAAATGCCCGCGAAGAAGACCGAAAGCACGATGGATTGATGACATCGTTAAGTATATTGGACCCGAGCCCAGAACCGTGAACCGGGCTGATGATAATATATATATATATATATATATATATATATATATATATATATATATATATATATATATATATATATATATATATATATATATATATATTCGAACTTGATAACCTATATTGGAATATTATTGGGCTATGTGAAACATGAAGAAAGCAGGAAGAGCTTATCCAACTGGATTCAACTAGACACGTACCCTAAACGCGGCTACACTCGGGGTACGGAAAATGGACGATGTGGTGGAATTGGATTCCTCATCAATCGAAAGCTGAAGGACAGTACACGACACTACCACCACACAAATCGTCCAAGTTTATACACCAACTATAAGCCATAGGGATGAGGAAATTGAAGAATTTTATGATGATGTGGCCCAGCTTTTATACAAAGAGAAATGTAGGTATAAAATTCTGATGGGTTAATGCCAGAATTACAACAGCAATAACTGGTGAAATTGCAACTGGCCTTTATGGAACTGGTAAGCGAGATAATAGAGGTGACAGATCAGGTGATTTTGCTGAAGGACAATCACTTTATATTATGAATGTATTCTAAAAAAAATATCAGCAGGAAATGGACATGGAAAAGTCCATCTGGACTCACAAGTGATATTGATTACATCATGATCAACCATAAAACAATATTTTGCAATTATACTGTGGTTAACAATTTTAATGTTGGAAGTAACCACATATTGGTAAAAGCAAAAGTTAGGATTCTGGGAAGCTGCTGGAGGGGGGCAGCGATTTTGAGATTGCTTTATCGAATTGCTTTACTGTGTTACAAGATCTGGAGGATTCCATCTCCTCCGGATCTTGTAAATGTGCTTCAGACGGCTGCTTCAATAGCATCAGAAGAAAAATGCCTCAAACAGACCAAAATCTTCAGTGAAACAACCATTGATTTAATGACAAAACGACGGATAATGAGAAATGCAGGGAGTCCTTTTAGCAGGGTCGAGTACGCTGAGCTCTGCAAAACTATAAGAAAACTTATCAGAGAGGACATGGGCCGGTTCAACATGCAGCTAGTGCAAAAAACCCTGGAAGAAAACAGAGGAATTAACAAGGATGAACACAATAAAAAATGAAAAATATTTTCTGGTAACATAATTGCGCATGCGTTGAAAGATAACCTCGGAAATTTCAGCTATACTAGATTCTCATTTGTTATTTAACGGTTATTTATGTCAGTCGATGTTAGTGTTTCTGTAAAGATGAGAAAAATCGAATATCGAATCGTCATTAAATTCTTGCATTTGAAAGATAAAGCATCCATCTCGGTTTTAATTTGTTTAGGCGTATTGCGGGCGTTAAAAAAATTAAAAAAAAAATACATCACAATATTTCCCTAGTTGTGTGTGAACCATATTTAAGTAGTCAGGACTGTTCATTCGTCCAGAAATGAAAACGATGTCAGTCTTTTTTTCATACCCGATGCCTGCACAAACCACAACACTACCACCACGCATTTGTTGCTTTGAGGAACATTTTTCTTCCTTGCTCAAGTCATGGAAGTAGTAAGAGTAGCCGTCTGGGTCGTTTAAGTCAAGTTTTTTTTCGTCAGAAAACATTTTTTGCTCCCATATTTTAACTTAATGGACATGATCGCGAGCGAACTGCTTCTGATGTTCATTTTGAGCATCTCTAAGGGGTGGGGTAGCCTTGTTTTCTTCCTCTGAATATGTGAAGCTCATTGAATAACTCCTCTGACGTTTTTAATGTTGATAGTCACATCTGCTATATGCGCTGTCTGACGAGATGCTAGTGTGCTATTAAAACCGACCCCCTCAGATTGTACGTTTTTGTCTGTCTGTCAGTACAGAGGGTCTTTCAGTAATATTTTTTTTTCTATACCCTTCAGGATTTTTAATCAAATTAGCCATTACGACTCCTACCTATGCATTGAGAGATTCGGAAATCGACATTATTCGCTTGTGTATTTGCAGAATTGTTTTTCTCACAAGGCGTTAACGCCTTATGAGGAATTTATCTTCTCTTCGATAGAACAACAAGAACTAGATTAAAATTGTAGGTTGAAGAAAGATAAACAGACTGTGTTTTCAAAACCAACAGCAAGTATCCTATATTTTTTTCTTACCGTATTAATAATATTTGTAAGTCCAGTTCGTAAATCCAGTTATAATATACAAGAGGATATCAAGACTATGATGATGAATAATGTAAAAATACGCAAAAGTATGGGGTGTCATATTTTTAGTCCTGGACTTTATAACTTTATATTAAAGATCTTTTTTTTAGTTTACTGTTACCCTTTTGGGCGTTTGCTTGTATGGATATTTTCCATCCTTCACAAATTATATTTATCCAATGAAAGACTTTTTTTATCTAATTTCCACTTATATATAATTATATTCACTACAGATTGGCGCTTTTCACAAACATTGCAGCTTCGTTGACAAGAATAGTATTTCGTTAAGCATTTATAATGAATTTTCATCAAGTAGAAACTAACACTATTCAAAAGCTATATGTTTGTTTCTTTGTACACAAATTTATGCAGTTTTTCTATTATAAACTTGAAATTTCACCTCGGGCGTATGAGACACTACTAAGATCATTTGTTTTTCAAGTTGTATGACTATCCTTGACATATGACTGAAGTTTCATATCATTTCGCTCGTTAAGTTGGAAATTATAGTGTTTTTATAGTTTTCGTTTTTACAGTTTTCGAGCAAATAATTTGCACAACATGTTGTCTAAAAACGCAATTTTTTGGAAACATGCATTAAAATTGTTAAAGTGCTATGGCAATAAAAGTGGAATCGCAATGAAAAGTGGCAATGAAATGAAAAAATATTTACACATTTTTTTTAATTTTAATATTATTCTGTTTGTAATGTTTAAACATTACAATTCTTAATTTATGTAGGGGAGAGTCGGGCAGCGCCCATTACCTTACATTGAACTATTATAAAACACTTTAACTTACTAGGATTTCATAGTTTTCTTATACAATTACATTTTGCGTACAGGGACAGGTTTTGCGTACAAAATTTACATTTTGCGTACAAGTATTTGGAACATTAAATTGCAAATAATTGCAACTAAGGCTGCAAAAGATAAAATGTGTATAACTTGCAAAATAACGGTTTTGTCCGGTACTTCTGGGAAAAAACCGATTATGTACTAGGGTAATATCGATCAGGATTTGCCATATATTTTAGAATTTTTTTTTCCACAAATAAACATAAACAAAAAATAAACCTAAAAAAACTACGATTATAAAATGAACATAAACTTTGGTATTTTAAAAGTAAAAATATATATGTTCCTTTTCATTCATGTAGTGGAAATACTTCGGTTGGGTTAGTATTAATGTCTGTTTGAAATAATACTGTCTTTGCATTGATCGCAAAATTAAGCTCCTTTTTTATAATTAATGCATAATTTATGAGCACAATTCTTACAAAGATTACATCGAATCCAGACCTACCGTCGACGCGAGCGCTTGCTTGGATTTCATATCATTTTTCGTTTTTTTATTTGTTGATTTTTCGTCTATATTCATTGTTTGTTGTTTTTTTAATTCTTGACTCATCGTCCATGTTTTTTTTTGTAACCGTGTGTTTTTTTGAAGAGTTAAAATTTCCGACTTTTGTGATTTTCTTTTTCGTGCATTTTGTTTATAATCAGCTCTTGGCAGAATCAAAATATTGGAAATCAAGTTGTCTTAATTTATGGTTATCGGTTATGATTAAGGCTAAGGTTAAAGTTAGGGATTGGGATTAGAGACGTATCAACAACTAGAAGGCTATTTAGAGACTGGACCTACGGCTTAACGTGGGTTCCGAACCATGGTCATCAGCCACCGACAACCCAGCCCAGCACCCTCCTCAGTGACAAATGAATGACGACATGGTTCTCGGATGCAAAATCTAAACCCTTTAAGGTTCGATGGGATACGTGAGACATTTGTGCTCAGCACAGAGTGTGCTTTTACACGCTACAAAAAACTGAAGTCATTTCAAAAAAGCTTCAGAAGTAATCCAACGATTGTCCGTGATCACCATTAATGTTCCAAGGGGTATCTCTTCAAGATAAAGGGGATTTTTCTTCTTTCGGGGAAAAACTAAGGTTGGAGAAATACATTTTCCAGTCGCCGAACAACAAAATAACGATGTTATCAAAGTACCACGTTCAGGTGATGAAATTGAGCTACCTGCTTTTTGCACAGATATAACTTTCGGCGGTTTCTTGGCTGATGTCTGACGTGTAATATGTATCTATAATATGCGACATGTGTCTTGTGTCGACGGTGTTTTTTCAGGATTTGCTTGAGATTTTTTAAAAAGTTTAAAAAAAAGATTTCGACTTGGATTTTGTTGCATCAGCTCCTTTTTTCTTTTTCGGAAAACACTTTAGAATATCTCCCCTATTTCTTTGGAGACTTAGATTTTTTATGGTCAGCAAGAGTAGAGTACACAATTCCGTATTTCTTTGAGGCCCTCCTAACAGACATTTTTCCTTCATTTATGTCATTTAGTGCTAAGGACATTGTTTATCCACTCCATGATTCGTCTCTGACAGATTTTCGCTGATACTTGAAAACCATTTTAGATGCTGAAAATAAAACAGAATCATTATGAAACATAGAAATAAATGACGATTTCTTAATTAACCTCAATGTTACCAAACATTAAACAATACAATAATAATAGGTAGGTAAAAGCTACAAACCACATTCTTGTATCAATTCTTCTATTGGAACCGTTGGTGTGAAACATTAAACTTGAAGAGATTTACCACTAAACACCAAATCACTTTTTTTGAACTGCTCGATGCACGTTTCGCTAACAATGTTAGCATCATCAGGAGATGATTTAGTCAGGAGATGATTTAATCTAATCAGATTAAATCTAATAGGAGATGATTAATCTAATCAGATTAAATCATCTCCTGATAATGCTAACATTGTTAGCGAAACGTGCGTCGAGAAGTTCAAAAAAAGTGATTTGGTGTTTAGTGGTAAATCTTTTCAAGTTTATCACGGCAAAATCGATCAAGGTCGGTTTTACCTGTCGGTCTTGCCTAGAATACACCAAATATACATATTTTATTTAGTACATGGGGACCATGCTTGCGGGGTTACATTTTTTTAAGGTTACGTGCACAAGAAACCAAACATCTTTCGATTAAAGCAAAATTTTTGATATAAAATAAGATATTTTGACTAAAATTTTTCATTACTCTGGAGGCCTACCAAGTAGTTTACATCCTGCAGTTATGTTTTTAAATAATTAAACATATAATCCTTACCTATTCGGGAAAAGTTTGCCGGCGTTTTACAATCTACGAGCACCAGTTTTAAATTAGCAATATTGCAAGATTTCATTCCTACCCACGTTAGAAATATCTTACTGATCGTTATTACCCGGTAGATCGGTCATGACCGAGTCTACCCTACTCTTTTCTAAAGTTCATATCCTATTTTTTTCAGCAGTTCAACACTGATTTCATACGGGCCAGGGGTACACTTGGCGTTATTACTTATTTTACTTATTATTAAAAAATGTAAAATTTCTCTATGATGACTTTATCTAATCATTATGATTTCCAGAATCCTTAAACTTTTGATATGTCGTACTAATGATTTTAATAATCTTATCCATTTCGGTTTTAGGTTCTACCGCAAACTAACCCCATATTTTTTTTATTTTTACATTTCCTACGCTTTCTCATCATTGATGAAATAAAAGCGAATGCAATTCGATATCTACACGATATTTCTTATCGTCATCTCGACGAAATTGACACCGAATGAGGAAATAACGGTGCGACATTCTTCCTCCTCGTCTGCAAACACTTCAGCCATCGTCTCGAACCGTTGGCAGTTTTAATATTGGTCCAAATTGACGATGCCTGAACCGTGTTTGCTACATTTTCATTATGAAGTGCCGTTCGTACTTGTCTTTTGTCGTCGTGAGAGCCAATACAGGCGGTAATGTAGTGGAGGAAGAGGTTGTGGGAGGGGGAAAGGAGAGGACGGAACAATCTTGAGATAAGATTGAATTGGTGTCTTGGAGTGGCAAGATGTAAAAGAAATAATGATTTTTTGTTTTTCTATGTTGGTGGAGTGCAAGAGAATACTTATATCATAAAAAGAATAAAATCTAATGGGTCGTTCAATAAGGTCCCGCCGTTTTTATAATTCATTCGGCATTCGAAAGTCCTTTTCTTAGTCTACAAAACTATTAGCATCATTAGCATTATTTTTCTGAAAAACTGAATCTTCATTAACTTTCAGGCTTTTGGAATGGGTATATCGGGCGGCAAAAACTTTATTTTCGACACTTTCGGCTATATTTTACTATTTTTCGGGGTCAAAAAGTTACAGAAGCAATTCGAAACATTTGCGTCGTATGTGGATAGGTTTAACCGACCGGACTACCCGAGATGGGTTTGCTAAATTGAAAAATGTCAAGTTCGACATGGACAACACGTTCTGGTCAACCTTTCAACTTCGACGACAACCATCTTACGATACACCTTTACGATAATCTTTCGACATGTTCAATCTCTGGGATTTTCTCAAAAACTCGGAACTTGGATGCCACACAAACTAACCGACGACAACAAGAAAAATCGCTGCAATAAAGCTGTTCAAAATCTGGACTGACACCGTGCAACACGCGGACACGATTCTTGAACAGGATCGACACATGAAATAAGAAATGGTGTCTCTATGCCAATATAAAGCAAATGAAGGAGTATGGCCGTAAGAAATACGCCAATGCCGAGACTTAACAAGATCTCCATCCCAAGAAGACCATGATCTGCATTTGGTGCTGTTGCATCGTGTAAATGAGGTTATTCAACTGAAACGACCCGATCAACAAGCTAAGTCGTCTTGCTCCACGACAATGCATAATCTCACAAAGCAACAGGCTCTGAATGATTTCGAATGGGAGGTTCTTCCTCATCCACCGTACTCTCCAGATCTTGTGTCAACCGATTATCACCTCTTCCGCTCGCTGCCCCACCAAATGAGGAACTTAACCCTTCCCAACGACGAGAACCTCAAGAACTGGCTTAACAACTTCTTCGAGTCCAGTCCCAGCGATTTCTGGCGAAACGGCATCAACAAATTTGTCGAAGGAGAAGGTCGTGATGTGTCGAACAGTGATGTAGAATACATCATTGATTCATTTGTTGTTATAATTGTTGCTTTTTCAATAATTTTTTTTAATTAAAAAAAAGCGGACGGAAACTTTGATATAGAACAACCCAATAAGTGAGATAAATCACTTGAACCCTGTTAAAAATCAACAAAAGGTTGATATGCTTTTAAGATCTTAATAATTGAAGTGAATACCAAGACGAGTTTTGTCCTAAACTACTCTATCCAATCTTACGCATCAACAACTTTCATCGTCACTTATCACAACACTGAGGCAACCAGTAACACTCATATTTAGGTCATTTTAGTCTTTAGGTCTTTATCTATCATAACAGTTTCATCAGAAAATATTTGCAGAAGTTTGATGTTAAATTTATACATGTTTAGGAATATCATGTCAAAAAGAAGATAATTATATGTGAACCAGAGGACCCTTCGTATAAAATGGTGAATAGATAGAACGAATTGAAATTCTATTTGGTTTAACGATTAGTCTAAAATTTGACGGATGTAGAATGGAGCAGATATTTTTAGGATGAAAATCGAAACTTTCATATTGGAACTATCAAAACTAATTCTGATTCTAATAACACAGGACTTCTAATAACACAGGTCACCATGACTTTTGTAACATTAGTAGACATGGTTTCATTTAGGTAGTTATTAAAACACCTTTTCACAGAAATGGCCTAGTGCGTCCCATTTTCAAATACCTGCTTCTTCTTTATGTGATGGGGTGATTGAAATTATTTGTACCTGGCTTTGGACTGGTCAATGTAGGAATTACCACAAGACTGTAGAGGAGTATTTCCACAGTATTCTACAAACCTTTAAGGCCAGTTTTATTGTTTTCTATAGTTTAATCTGTTCTTGTCTCGTTTACAGCACAGTCAAGTTTTTAAGTCGATTTTATATAAAATGGCAAGTTCTAGTCGTCGATTTTGCAAAAATGCCCCGGCTAAGTGTTGTTATATAGGGAAATATTATAAAGACAAAAACACCTATCTTTTATATTTTCAGTACCAAATTGGAGAGCAAGATAATTGTTGGGCTTCTTATTTTTGCTGTGTGAGTTGGCACGTACATTTAGTGCAGTGGATGCATCGCAACAAAAATTCTATCGTGTGGAGAGAATCTACTGTCCATGAAAGTGATTGTTATTTTTGTATCACTAAAAGAGAAGGAATTTCAAAAAATCAAAGGGGCAACATTCAGTAGCGTATTCATAGCGAGGAATTACCTGTACCGATTGCGCCTTTAAACCTGGACAACATGTTTTCCGGTGATTCTAATTCTTCATCAGGATCCGATCCACAACTACCTGAGAGCACCAGTGGTGGTCTAACATTTTTAAGTACTACCAGTGAACCTAACTTAATAATTCAGAATGAATCAAATGATTTGGTACGTGACCTGGAATTGTCAAAATAAAAATCCAAACTTCTTGGTTCCATACTTCGACAGTGAAACCTGTTAACTAATAATGCAAATGTTTCACTATACCGAAAACGGAATAACATTTTTAAGTTTTTATAAAATGGAAGGATCTCTGTATGTCTGTTGTAATATTGATGGTTTAATGAATGATCTTAATATGTAACATGTACCTTCCGAGTGGCGTACTTTCATAGATTCGTCGAAATACCACCTAAATGCTGTCTTGCTTCATAGTGGAAACGGAAACCCACTTATTCCTTTAACCCATTCAGTGACAATGAGAGAAACCTATGACAACTTAGCAACTATACTAAACTCAAAGCGATTTGCCACTAAACACCGAATCAGTTTTTTTCACCGACGCACGTTTCGGAATTCATATTAGCATCATCAGGAGACGATTTAATTTAATTTTAAAACTAAACTATGTTCTATTTATATGAGAACCCTAATTGCTAATCTACTATCTACGAAGCGTACTACCTACCTAATGAAGCATGTAAAAAAAGAGAACAACAGAAAGAAAAAAAAAAGAATCGTGAAGTTTACCTACCCTTACATTAATAATTGAAAAAGTTGACTGAAAGGAATAGGCCCTTTATCCCGATTCATGATTTTCTTGCATGTTTCTATTTGAATGCTTTCATATACATCCAAAGTCCTGTTGTTATTTTTACTTTTAACACATTTAACCAGTCTTAAATTACTAATGTCTATGTTGTGGTCATGTTCGATTGCATGCTGGGCAACACAAGATTTTTCATTTCTTCCATATTTAATGTGAGCAATATGTTCTTTATATCTCGTTAATGTGGATTTTTTTCTTTGCCCAATATACCTTCGATCACAATCTTGACAGCTAATTTCGTAAATCTCCGACTTTTCATGTTGATCTACTTTATCCTTTGGATTACCTAGGATTCCTCTTAACTTATTATTTTAATTATTATTATTTATGTTTTGTACACAACTTGAAAGTCCACTTTTTTCAAAATTTTGTCTATCCCTCGTGTTAATTGGGCATCAAATAGTATTACCATGAGAATGGTAATAAGTTAAGAGAAGTTCTGGGTAATCCAAAGGATAAAATAGAGCAACGTGAAAAGTCGGGGATTTACGAAATTAGCTGTCAAGACTGTGATCGAAGGTATATTGGGCAAACAAAAAGATCCATATTGACAAGATGTAAAGAACATACTGCCCACATTAGATATGGGAGAAATGAAAAATCTTCTGTTACCCAACATGCAATCGAACATGACCACAGTATAATAGGGCTTTGGATGCATATGAAAGCATTCAAACAGAAAAATGTCAGAAAATCATGAACCGAAATAAAGGACCGATTCCTTTCAGTCAACTTTTTCAATTATTAATGTAAGGCTTAGTACACTTCACGGTTCATGATTTTTACACGCTTCGTTAGGTATGGTTTTCATATAAATAGAACATAGTTTAGTTTTAGAATTAGATTAAATCATCTCCTGATGATGCTAACATGGTTAGCGAAACGTGCGTCGAGCAGTTTCAAAAAAGCGTTTTGGTGTTTAGTGATAAATCTATTCAAGTTTAGCAATGGTTGATAGCCTGAGGGGGGTGCTGGCCTGGATTTGTCAGTAGCTGATGATCGTGGTTCGCAACCCACGTTAAACTGTAGGTCCGGTCGCTAAATAGCCTTAGATGCTGATGCGCCTCTAACCGTAAATCTTTTCATTTCCTTTCTTTCAGTATGTTTTTAGAATTAACCAATATAAATTTTGTTTTTATTAAACATTTGTAATAAAATTAATGGTTAGGTTAGAATTATTGAAGGAAATAAAACTTTATGAATCTTTACAAATACTTACCGATAATAAAATAATCAATAACAGTATAAGACCTTATTTTTCAAAAAAACTGGACTTTACAGCTCAACATTTTACACAATAACAAAACAACTCAAATGACAACTAAAATAGGACAGCTGAACTCAATAGGCGAACTTTTGTGGCATATGAATAAAGGTCTTTTAATTATTTGTTACTTTTTTTTTCTACCCGCTGTAACCTACTGCTCTTACCCGAAGACATACGTATTGATTATTTATCTTTTTCTCTCTCACTCGGTAAAGAAAAAGAACATATTGAGACGATGTCTATGATATAGGAAATTTATGACGTCATTTGATGACGCATGTGTAATCCCTTGGCGGTTCAACTGTACATACATCCGCGGAGCCAGATGATTTCTTAAAGGAAACCTTTCCGCGACAACCGACATGCTGGAGCTGCATTTTGTTGGCACTCCCTGGAAGTTAATATTATGTCCACAAGTTTATTGTTTTCATAAACGTGTGGCATTTTAATCGTAGAAAGTACCCAAAAATTACGCACGCGCGCACTATTAAGGAATTATTACCACTGGTCAAATCGAACATCGCACTCAAAAGAAATATCGTACTAGAATACAAAAAACTAGTCATATCCAGTATCAGCAGTAAAATACTTTATGTGTTTACAACGCAGTGGTCTAGAATATCAAAAAGTCAGGTCTGTTTTCAAATTTTGTTATTGTTAATAACTTTTATATTTTGCAACTTTTATATAAATGATTTTTGGCAATATTGCTTATTTTTACGAGTTCTACAACTTGTTAAAATAAATGCCTCAACTTTGAAAACATCCTGTATATAATAAACAATGAAAATGTGATTCAATACCGCACTACGATATAATCGAGTAGTGTTTGATCCCTTAGTCTTACTTTTTGCCCGACTAACAGACAGAGGCGAATAGTCATTGCCCTATCGTCTTAACCCGAGGGATGATCCGTCGGGTCTTATTACTGGCTCACACGTGCCGCCCCACTTTGGGGTAGCAAGACGAACTCGGCAAACTATGACTAATACGCCGTTATTGCCGATTTTGAGGGTAGAACGACTAAAATAATATTCCGGAATAATGTGTATTGCTTTTCTATGGGGTGTGATATGAGGTTTATTGCGAATTTGTTTGATTTTGGGCAGTGATTCTGACGGCTTTATCACCATGCATATCGTATCTTTTTAGTGCTTTTCTTTACTAGGGTAGTGGCGGGCATATTACTTAAACCTAAAAAGTTTTTTGTATTTTATTTGTTCATTTTGTAGACTTTGTTGGAGGGTAGATTGAACAGTTTTCCTAGTCGGACTTTTATGTGTGTGACGTGTTTTATGCGTCTTTTATAGGAATTATTTGTAACTCTCAAATGGGTCTGTCAAATGGCTGATTTAGACACCTTTAAAAACATGCATATTTTTGCGTGTTTATTTATATTAGCTGCCAAATTTAGTTTCTACTGTTCACATATATGATACATATTTTGTAAATTGATATACAGGGCGGGAGAAGCGTCAAGCTACCATTTTAGTTATTTATGTACTGTTAAACATTCTGTTATATTGTTAAACATTTTGTTAAGTTTCAAATGTGAGCCATTAGCAACAAGGCAATTTTAACACATTTTTTAAAACTTTTGTCAATATATCTTATGTTAATGCAGCGATTTCAGCAAGGATGTTGTTCTTGAGTTGCTGTACGGTTTGGAATTTATTTATGTAAAGGAGTAAAGTGTTTGGGTTAGAGGCGCATCAGCAACTAGGCTATTTAGCGACTGGACCTACAGCTTAACGTGGGTTCCGAACCACGGTCATCAGCTTCCGACAAACCCAGGCCAGCACCCCCCTCGGGCTATAAACCCTTGGTTATGTGCTTACCCATAAGTCTATCAGGAACCTACCGACTGGCGAGTGACCAACGTAGAACACTTCTCAAAAGGCATCCGGCCTTACCCAGCCTTTAACTGGCATGACTGAGGGGTAATTCCTAGTCGGATTTTACACTCTTGCCTATAAACAATCACAAACATTTAGGAAAGATAAACGGACAAAAGAAAGAAAAATAACCATCCGAGCGCTGGAATCGAACCAGCTACCGCTCCAGCGCGGATTCGGCAAAGCAGACGCTCTTACCGCCGCACCAACGCGACCGGCTTATTTATGTAAACCTTTTTCTTCAAAAATTCTTATAAAGAATAATCCGGAGCCGGCAAATCAAAATGATGGAATAGTCAATTTGATGGAAGTGGTTTATGCTAGTACTACAGTATTCTTATTGTTTATCATTGCCTGTAGGCAATGTGTATGTAGACGCACTTCTCAAAATGCGACGTAAACTACGTGGAGAAATTTCCAAATTCGCACCACGTCGTCCAATTGACATTTCTGGAGACTCCTCTACACTTTGCTCCTCACGTGCAATATTTCCAGCGCTTAGCGCTGTTTTTGGACTTCTGATGCGGGACCTATTCCCAAATGTTCCGAATTCTTGAAATTGATTGAATAAAGGATATATTGTCGGTTTCCGAAGAGCTGGATGATTGGAATCATTTCACCGAAATTTACGTTGCATAAATTAATTATTTTTAATGTAAATTCTAACAATTTTGCTGCGTACACGTCTGTACTACACTATAGCCAAACCCAAACTTTCGCAAATATCACGAAAAAATTACCTCAAAACAAATTGATATTATGACACTTACCCCACCCAGTACAATTATTTCTACTTTTTCTGATCGTGTCGTCTTCAAACGAAACTTGGCTACCATCATGACTACCTTCATCCTATCCACAGCTGTATTGATAACTAGTTTGATATACAGTTGAATCATTCTCTCAGCTATAACATCCTTGGTCATCCCACGCTTCTTTCCCCATTTACCTTTCCATGCAGAATCAATCTCAATAGTTTGTAACGTTGTCCTCTCATTACGGGTTCTGTCACTAGAAGTGTTACCAACTTCACGCTGCTGTAGCTGCCGAGAAGCTTATCACAGCACTCTCAAAATTTGACAGACTTTATAATATCGTTTAGAAGTGTACGAAAGCATATCGTTCTACGTCGCAATTGAAAAGAAATATTCGTAATGGAATTCAAACTAATAGTGTGATTGCTTTGTATTTGGCAGTAAACTCGCAACCAGCTGTTGTTCGTGAGCTATAACACTTACGCGTTAATCAATGTTTGGGCATGGAAACATTAAATATTACAATGATACTGGTAGCATCGCAAAACGCCATGGAGGTGGTCATACAAAATCCGTAACATTACAAGATGACATAGTTCGAACAGTAATGGCGCGAATTGAAAGAAATCCATGTCAGAGTGCAACAAAATTAGCTAAACAGCTGTATGTGTCTGATTCAAGCGTACGCCGCATACTGAAATATGAACTTAAGTTGAAGCGTTACAAGATATAAAAAGTGCTAGATTTAACACTGGCACAAATATTTTCGCCGCACAGCACGCACACGAACCATTTGTTGTCGATTTTCTCGCGTATGTCAATGGAATTTGCGGCTGATAAAATTTCTGTGTGGACGTGTTGTTGAAATGAAATAAATATTTTTGCATGTCCCTGCATATTATTATGTTAAATACGAAGTGTGCTGCATTCATAATAATGAACGATTTAATTATGAAAAAGAAAAGTATAGCAAGTAAGAGCATTATTAGATTAAGCATTTATACCAAAACAGAAAAGTATAAACTACAGAAAATAAGTATAAACACTGAAAGATTTAAAGTATTTTTTTGGCGCTTGTTGGAATAACCTAATCTTAAGTATAACCTACAAACATCCCACTGCACACACAGATGGAGCGGGGCGTACAGCGGGCACAACATAAATATTTATTGACTGTGTGTGCTAATTTTGCCTCAAATATTTTCGCCGCACAGTAAATTCAACACACGTGCAAATTTTTATTGGTGTGGACCAAGTTTAAAAATCCTTTGAGTATTAATAGGGTATTTAAAAAATGTACGTATATCTATTCCTATATATACCTTGTGTAATATGTAAATATTGATGATTAAATATTATATTTTCTTCTAGATAAATATCTAAAGTAAAGAAATATTTTAAATTTTATTGATATTATATAAAGGAATGGTTATGCTGATATTTATTTTTCTAATATCATCGTTTGTTAATACGGTGCTATATATGAAATTGTGTGTTTTAAATTAGCGTGGTCTTGTCAGATGCAAGACATATTTCTCTTCCCTGTTTGTTTACCTCTAGCAAAGAGTTATTCCGCCCATTTCTCCAGTATCAAAATCTTAAATCTCATTAAGGTAAATATGGGGAGAAATTCATCAAAATAGATGTTGTGCAGCCAGCCACATGGTGCTAACTTATGGTAGTTCGGGGGAATAAGGTTTACGTTTTGTATGTTTTATGAGAAGTGAATGGATTTAGAATTGTGTACTTTTTTTTTTTCATGGTAATATATAAGTCAAGGGAGGCGCAGAGATATACGATTTTGAAAGTATTAGAAATAAACAATGTATTAAGAATAACATATGATTTTACATTCCAAATATTTTTTCAACTAAATTTAAAGTGTTACTTATTTTCACTTACTAATAAAAATTAATGCTATTTTCACCACTTTTATTTAATTTTTTGTATTACTTTTAATCAGCAATTATAATTATATAGACTTATTATACAGGGCGTAAGGGAAAGTACTTTCGTTAATTTTATCCTCGATTCTTTAATTTTTTATTCAACAATATTGATAATATTGAACAAAAAATTTAAATTCCTTTGGTTTTGACCAATAAACCGTTCACAGGTTTTGCCTGTGTGAAAAATCAGCGGTTAAGAGTGTTGTACCATTTGTACATCATCGGGGTAGAATAATTGCTCTTTTACTATTCTATGTATGATCCAGTAGGATATTAACTTGTCGCGGAACACTTGGAGTGCTTCTGGTAGAATATTTTTAAACAAGATGTAAAATTTCTTCTTAAATCATAAATCATAATTAAAATATTCATAAACCTTAATTAAAAATAACTGTTTTAAGTGTTCATTAGTTTATTTGTAGATTATTCGTTAAATAATAACAAAGTTATATTTGCCCAGTATGCTTTTTCGATGGGTGACTTAATAACTTTTTTTAAATATTTTTTCTCGGGAACCGCCGGCCGCGGTGGTCTGGTGGGTTAGTCGCCTGCCTGGCAATCCAAAGGTATCTGGTTCGATTCCAGCGCTCGGATGGGTGTTTTTCTTTAATTCTTCTGTCTGTCTGACTTCCTACCCTACACATACACTTATATACACTCACATATACACACACGCCCACACATATCCACACCTAAATGTCTGTGATTATTTCTAGGCAAGATTGTGTAAAATCCGACAACGAATTACCCCTGTTACGCCAGTTAAAGGCTGGGTAAGGCTGGATGCCTTCTGAGAAGTGTTCTACGTTGGTCACTCGCCAGTCGGTAGGCTTCCTGATAGACTTATGGGTAGGCACATAACCAAGGGTTGATAGCCTGAGGGGGGTGCTGGCCTGGGTTTGTCGGTAGCTGATGACCGTGGTTCGGAACCCACGTTAAGCTGTAGGTCCAGTCGCTAAATAGCCTTAGATGCTGATGCGCCTCTAACCATAAATCATTTCCTTTCCTTTTCTCCGGAACCCTTTGGTTTTTGAAACCTTGTCTAAGATTTTATATTTTAAAATGATTGTGAAGAATTGCTGGTAAATTTACGAAAATAGTTTCCCTTACATCATGTTTATACAAGGTAATCCGTAATGGCATGTGGTAAAACCTGCTACGGTAATAAATAAAGAAAATTATGAATCAAAGGCCATAAGATTTATGATAAGAGATATGAATAAATTTTTGAATTTCTTAATAATTTTGAAATGGTTTGAAATAAAAAGTTGAAACTTGGAGGCGCTATGAGGCATAATTTGGTGGTATTGCTGAAAAATAAAATAACTAGTGGAGTAGAGAAGGAACAGTGGTGCTATTTTTAATAATAAACATTAATACATTAAAAATAGTACATCGGTGTAGGAGGCACGGTTTTTGAGATAATTACAATCTTCGATAATTCGGCAGTACACTAGCAAAATATTAGTGTACAAATTCGTTAGTAGCCTTTGAAGATAACACATTGTGTCAAATAAATGACAGGTAAGTTCCGGTACCAAACTCGTATTAAAAACACATGAATAATTTTATTCGTGATGAATCAATTGATATGGACTTGTGTTTGGGTCGAGCTGAGGGAAATGGTGAAGAGGTCAAGACGTATTTATTTACAAAAATATTCCAATGGACGCCAACCGAATAGGCGAACATTTTACCGAGCGGAATGCAGTTTGCATGAAAATGGGATTAGGGATCAGAATAATAATACTGGACGATCGCGACGAGCTGAGACTGTAAATGAAAAGACCAGACCAAACTGATCAAATCTAAAATTTTGTAGAAAATAATTTCAGGATAAATTCTAGACGACTAAGGGCCGGTTCTACAATGCAATAATATACCAGGTATAAGCTATACTCGGAATAAAATTTGATACGGCGGGTTCTGTAGAACGGGCGTTTTAAATTTTATTCGAAGTATAACTTATACTTATACGTGGTATATTCTGGTATTGTAGAACCGGCCCTTAGTTGTGATTAGTATGAAATAGTCTACTATTAGTAGACTATTTAATTTTAAACCAATGCGATTCTTCAAAAATGCCCTGAAAATGATTTTTTCTTTAACATAGTTTTTTTAATAGATGAAGCTATATATACTAACAGCGGCATTTTTAACATGCATAATGAACAATCCATATTCTTTTGTACAAGTGCATCAACATCGATTTGCAATAATGTGTAGGTCGATGTTGTGGATTATTATTTATTGGGCCCGTTGAATTACCCAATAAAAAGTGCCCAAGATATCAACAGTTTCTTGAAGAACTACTACTAACAACTTTTTAAAAATGTTCGATTAAATATTAGATTATAAATGTAGTATCCCCTGGCGATCACCCTTCTCATAATGTCAGCATAGCAAGACAATGTTCAAACGGTATTTTTCAGAACGGGTAAATTGGAAATTGTGTCCATGGTATGCCGGGTCCCCTGACTCAAAACCCCATAGATTTTTATATACGGGAATATGCAAACAAATGTGGTTTATGTCAACGAGATGAACACTATAGAAGAGCTGTTGCAAAAAATAAAAGAGATATTTGATACAATTAGAAATATGCCATTAATATTTCAAAAAATTAGATGGAATTGGAGATGATGATGTACAATCGCGTGGTGGCAATTTTGTGTGCTTGATGGTTTCCCCATAAATGATTTTTTAAACTATTTATGCAGTTTTGTTGTTTGAAAATCCCTTACGAGGGTAGCCTGAAAAGTTTCTAGCCTTAATATGAAGATAGCGTTACTCATCAAAAATATTCTAGTAATATAATTGCGCATGCACATTTAAGCATGTTCAAGAGTATATTTATACTCTTGAACATTTCAGTCATATTAGAGCTCAATTATTGTTTAACAGTTATTTGGTCAATCGATCTTAGTGTTTCTGTAAAGATGGCAAATCGAGAAATGGAATATCGAGTTGACTAAAACCGAAACCGAATTAAAACCGAGATGGGTGCTGTTTCCGAGCATGCACCAATATTTGCCACCGTGAAATTTTAGACAGCTGAATTTAAATGT
The DNA here is from genome assembly GCA_031761425.1 of Cosmopolites sordidus. Lineage (NCBI taxonomy): Eukaryota > Metazoa > Arthropoda > Insecta > Coleoptera > Curculionidae > Cosmopolites > Cosmopolites sordidus. Next base: position 379,531 of record JARFXV010000740.1, on the reverse strand, counting down.
GGTAAAGCCTGGTTGACGATGACCGTTCGGGACGGCCAAAAAATGCAATCACTACCGATAAAATTCAAAAAGTTCACTAAATGGTGCTGGACAACCAGTACCATTTGAAGAAGTGTAAACTCTGTATAACGAATCTCAAGGAACCGAGGATTTTTTATCGTTATAGAGAGTTATCGTTATATGGAGGGAAGAAAGAAAAACTACCAAATTGACAATAATTTTTAATATGTTATAATAATTAAATTTTTCTTAATACATATAGTCTGTTAACTTTGCCCGACGTTTTTTGCTATGCCAGTACTTGTTTTGTATTATCTTATGTATCCATATCTTGATATGTGGTGGATCCGTCGTGATTAAACAATACAACTTTTTCTAATATCTTAGCGGCATCAAGTGCTTGTTGAATATTTGGTGGTTTAGAATCGCCCACTTGATCATCTTCTTCATCTTCATTAAGTTTTTCCTTGCTTTTCGACACTAAATCAAGAATTTGTTCATTTGTAAGTGAACAGGTTGTGGTCAGATCCCGGTCTATATTTTCGTATGTAGATCTTCGTTAAAATTCTCTGGTATGTTGAACTGTTCTACCCATTCACTCAGTAGTAGATTGTTTTCGCTATTAAACTGATCTGGTTCTACTGGCTGACTATTACATAGTCCCGCGCGACGAAAATAATGCTGAACAGTTGCAGTTGTTACTTCTTTCCAGGCTTTTGATATAACGTTCACTGCTGATCACTTCATCGAGGTTTTGCCGTCAGTTTCGATCAGATCCATCAACATTTTACTTCTATCGTGATACTTTAGGCTTTTGATCACTCTCTGATCCATTGGCTGCAAGATGTTGGTTTTATTAGCTGGGGAAAATGCTAACTCTATGTTTTGAAGATTGGACATAAGAGAGTGAGCAGGGCAATTGTCTACTAGAAGCAAGATTTGCCTTGTCTTTAGTTCAGCATCCCATTTTCTCACTTCCTCTTCAAAGAACTGCGATGTCAGCCATGCTGACTTGCTTGCTTTATACGTGACTGGCAACTGCTTAATGTTCTTGAAACACCGAGGGTTTTTTTTGATATACTTTGATAACTAAGAGGTTTCTTTTTTCTGTGTCACTCATATTGGCAGCTACTTGAATAGTAAAAAGCTCTTTAGAGAGTTTTCCTCCAACACATTTTTCTCCTTCGAATTTTAAAGTTTTGTCGTGAGTCATCTTGAAAAAAAGTCCAGTTTCATCAACATTAAAAATGTAATTTGGAGAGTACTTCTCCTTTAATTTAGGCCACACTTTATTAATCCAATCGTTTGTCAAATTCATATCGACATCCCGCGCCTCTCCAATCATTTTATCGTAGGTAATTTTGTGTCGGCCGAACAACTTAGCAGTAATGAAAAGTTATTCGGCAAACTTCTCAGCTTTGGCTTTTACCCAATGGTTACCCCGAGATGAGTACATTTTTATATAATACCGATAATAAATATTTACTGCGTCTAAATATGAATAGTCATTCTCTATTCTTCGTAGTAGAGAATCAAGAATCCTGCCCATCTCCATTTTAATTGTTTTACTCTTCAAATGATGTCACAGACTTTTGTTTGTTCCCTGATCCATGCGCAGGACTTTTTGTCTCGTCTTGTAATGCCAAGCATACATCTTTCCATATATATATATATATATATATATATATATATATATATATATATATATATATATATATATATATATATATATATATATATATATATATATATTAGACTTTGGGCAGTGCAACTCTAAATATTCGGACAATGAAAACGGATGAACCACTGCAAGAACTGTTGATCGAACTTGACAACATACATTGGGATGTTGTAGGGCTTTGTGAAACACGAACGAAGAAAAGACGAAGAGCTAATCAAACTGAAAACAACTGGTCACGTACTCTACACTTGGGGTATGGAGAATGGGCGATGTGGTGGAATTGGATTCCTCATTAACCTTGAAGGACAGTGTCGCAAAATTTGAAAGTATATCTGACCGACTAGCTCAATGCGTCATTCAGTTGAATAAAAAGTTTAAACTTCAAATCGTCCAAGCTTATGCATCAACTATAAGCCATGGAGATGAGGAAATTGAGGTATTTTATGATGATGTGGCCCAGCTTCTAGACAGCGAAAAATGCAGGTACGAAATCCTGATGGATGATTTTAATGATAGAATTGGCAAAGTAAGAAGTAGTGAAACTGCAATTGGCCCATATAGAAATGGCGAGCGGGACAATAGAAGTGACAGATTGGTTGATTTTGCTGAAGGACAAGAATTGTACATTATGAACTCGTTCTATAAGAAAAAAAATCAGCAGAAAATGGACATGGAAAAGTCCATCTGGTCTCACAAGTGCAATTGACTACATCATGTCAAATGATAAAACAATATTTTGTAATTGTACTGTCCTTTTTTAACCGTTAAACCGTTTTAATGTTGGAAGTGACCATAGAATAGTACGAGCAAAGGTTAAGATAAACTGTCGACGAGAACGTACACGAATGGTAAGATCGAAGAAGGGCAAAGTGAATTCTGAGAAGCTGCTGCAGAGGGGCAATGATTTTGAGATTGCTTTGTCGAACCGCTTTGCTGTGTTGGCAAGACCCAGAAGAGATGCAAATAACATATCAGTATGAAAAAATCATCGAAAATGTGGTTGAAATAGCTTTTGCAATAGCACCAGCAGAAAAACGTTTCAAACAGTCAAAAATCTCAAATGAGGCCATCGATTTAATGAAGAAACGGAGGACAATGAAGAATGCAGACAGTCCCTTTGACAGGGTCGAGTACGTTGAGCTTTGCAAATCTATAAGAAAGCGTATTCGAGAGGAGGCGCGTCGGTAAAACATGCAGCTAGTGCAAAAAATATTTGAAGAAAACAAAGGAATAAACAAAGCCAAACATAAGCTGATAAACAAAAGGGCACAAATGTTTGCCTTAATGTGTGAGGATAGCACAGTGTGTAGGGAGCGTACGGAAAGGTTAGAGGTTATCAGAAGATTTTATTCAAACTTATATGAAAATCAGAACCAGTTAAAGATAGCAATGCCCACGACAGAGCAAATGCCAATGTTGGAAGAAGTGACAAATGCCATAGAAGCGATGAAGAATGGAAAGACTCCAGGAAAGGACAATGTAACGGTTGAAATGTTGAAGGCTGGTGGTCGAACTCTACATAAAATACTGGCAAAATTGTACTCAAAATGCCTCAAAGATCAAAGAATACCCAGTCTATGGAAAAATGCTGAAGTGATTCTTCTTCATAAGAAAGGAGCACAGGAAGATTTGAAAAACTACCCCCCAATAAGCCTCCTATCAGTTATGTACAAAGTTTTCACCAAGTTAATATCTAAAAGAATATTAAGAACACTGAATGACGCACAACCAAGAGAGCAGGCAGGATTCAGAAGTGGATTCAGTACAATTGACCATATCCAGGTTGTCCAACAGACCATAGAAAGGCACAAGGAATACACCATGCCAGTGTGCTTTATTGACTATGAAAAGGCATTGAAAGACTATGAAAATACTATGAAAAGGCAAGACCAGATGAGCTACAAGAACACATACGAGAGCTGATTTGTTTTGAAAATAAACCTAAAAAAAGGTCAGGTTATGTTTAACAAATTTGCTGCCAACAGAAGAATTTATATTTTAGGAAGTGATTTAGAGGTTGTGGACCACTACATATATTTTGGGCAAAGGGTTTTGGAACGGCGGGTTAAGTGTGGCTGGCAGGCATTTAGCCGGCTCAGTATAGTATTTAAGAGCAAACTCCCACTTTGTCTGAAGAGAAATGTTTTTAATCAGTGCGTGCTGTCTGTTTTGACATATGAAAGTGAAACATGGACACTCACATCACAGTCAGTTCAGAAGCTTCGGGTTGCATAGAGGGGAATGGGAAGATGTATGCTTGGCATTACAAAGTGGGACAAAAAGACCTGCATATGGATCAGAGAACAAACAAAGGTATGTGACATCATTGGAAAGGCGAAAGAATTGAAATGGAAATGGGCAGGTCATATAGCGAGACGATGCGACGACAGATGGACCAAAGTAATTCTGGAATGGATACCGCTTAATCACAAACGCCCGCGAAGAAGGCCGAAAACACGATGGACAAGTATATTACACCCGAATGGCAGAGGAGAGCTCAGAACCTGCGAATTGGAAGCATGCTGGGGAGGCCTTCATCCTGCAGTGGATCGAAAATGGCTGAATGATGATAAAGTACAGCGAATAGAAAGTTAACTTAAAAATATTCTTTTTACATAATAGCCGTGATCTATGGAAACTCATTCCGTTTGCGTCTATTTCAAACCACTTCTCTCTCTACTTCTGGCTTCTTTGGTTGCTTATTGGAAAGATGAACCAGTTAGATCTTTAATTTGGTCCGTCCATTTTTCTCGAGATCTGTCGCAAGGTAGAATCCTCCATCCGTTCCTATACTATCAGTTTTTCTAGGTTATCGTAATCCTGCGTTCAATGTGGTCGAAGAATTGATATACGTTCATGATTAACTTGGGATAGCTCTGTCGGTTCATCAATTTTTTGATTAATGGATACGTTTGTTCGCCTGGTAGCCAACGGAGTACGATGGACTCGTATCCAGCACCGAAGTTCAAAATAATCAATGCGCTTGAGGTCTTGTTTTTTCATAGTCCATATTTCAGAGGTATATAGCAATGTAAACAGATAGTAAAAAGTAAGGTTTTTACTATCTGTTTCTTTCTGTTCTGTGTTATGTCTCTATCCATCCAGATCTTCGGCAAATTTTGCATTGTATTTCTTGCCATTTCCCATCTTCTTCTGATTTCATGAGTGTTATAGTTTTCATTCGATGACAAAGTCGCAAGACGGACGACTAGACTTACTACCTTAATTTACCTTAGTTGATTGATGATAAAAGGGCAATGATGTTGTTTTGACAGTCGATATAATTTATTTTCATTTTCTCCTCGTTTATTTCTAGTCTGTAAAGGCGGCTTCATCCTTTATTTTCTGGTTAATTAAAGTTAGTTCCTCGGCCGATTTCGCAAGAAGTGTAGTATGGTTATCATATCTTAAATCAGTTATTTTAATGCCGCCAATTCTGACACTACCAGTCCAGTCCTCTAGAGCTCTACATTTGATATATTCACCATAAATGTTGAATAAAATTGGCGATATGATACATCCTTGTATGGTTCCTTTATTTACCTCAAAATTTTATTAAGCAAACATTATTAATGGTAGTAATCTGGTGATCTGATACTCCCATTTCTTGCAGATTTTGCCATAATTTTTCCCATTTTAAGTGGTCACACTCCTTCACAAATCCAGACTTTTATGATTTTTTTTCGATTATTTGTCGAATGTTGAGTATCTGTTCAGGTTACCTATCTCTGGAATGTATTTGTCACTCCCTGGCCTGCTCTGAGGGAATCTACCACGATAAGTAGGATTTTAAGCGTTTCTTGATAATGTAAAGAATAATTATATTTCCCTGTGGAAAGAGGAACATAAAATATTATCGAGTGCTTCAAAAAACACGGATTTACTATATTTTCAGTAGTAAAAATGGCACCACTACCCCCTACCTGTGCCGTTTTTATTTTACCAATACCACTAAGTTGTGTCTCGTAGTGACTTATTACACCAACAAATTTCCGGTTTTTATTTCAAACCATTTCAAAAGATCAACAAAATTATGGAGATTATTTTCAATATTCATTGAAAACGGAAAAAATCCCGGTTAATTTGTGTGTAATATTTTTCGCTTTATTTTTTCTTCTTTCAGTACTGCTACAGCTCGTGAGTGAGCCTTGATCTCTTTCAACCTTCGCCTCTAACCGGATCGATCTTCAGCAGCCAGTTTTTGATAACAGTAATTCTTCAGCATCTTTTCTTACATTGTCCTGCCATTGGGTCTTTGGTCTATCTATTTTTTCTTGTATCTCCTATTCACTTCATGACTTTCCTTGGTATTCGGGTTTCTGGCATTTTCGTCACGTGTCCCGCCCATCTGAGTCGCTAAACCCACACTTGCAATATCCAGATCTCTATATAATTGTTTGGGTTCTTAATTATGCCTGATTCTTAAAATTCCACTATCATTTATAGCACCAAAAAATCTTCTGAATACTCTTAAATATTCTAAGTATCTCTTCTGTTTTCTTTGTAGGGGTTCACGTCTCGCAGCTATAAGTGACTACTGGTCGAATGAGTGTTTTATAGATTCTAATTTTCATGTTATTTTGTATAAGTTTAAATCAGATGTTCCCAACCTTTTCTAGACCACCGCCTTTGCAAGATTATAATAATTAATTATACCAAATATTAAAATATCCTTGGACTTGATCAGTACCTATTTTATTTGTCTATCTATTAATCTAAAATTAATTAAAAATAGCCATCAAACGTAGTAAATAATTATTTATTAAACATTTTAAAATAAACACAAAATCAATAAAGAATAAAAAAAAATATTTACATGATTGGGGCTGGTGGAGTTTTAACAATTTGTAATATCGGGTTTCAATTTCGTTTACGTCAGTCGGAAATCGCCAGGCTCAGTGGTGACACACTCTGTACCTTCTCTTAGACAGTAAATTAGCTAGCGCATTAAATCCACGCTCAGCCAAATTCGATGAAGGAAATGCAATTACAAATTTCTGTACTATTGTCGGCAATCCAGAGTAAAGAGGTGGTATATATTTTTAAAGCCAGAACTTTTAGTATCCATTTCTGAAATTTACTTTTAATTCTTCGTTGTGAGTTTGCGAAATGATCTAAAACCCAACTCGATATATTCACGTTTATAATTTCTGGGAATCACTCCGCAAAATCAACATGAAGAACATCCAAATGTTGGCAGTAAGTAACTAAATCTTCCTGTTTTGCAGAGACTGCTCATAATATAGGAAAGTAGCTGTATTCATCTCTCCCTAGACTTTGAGCAGTACACAGTTTCCATAGAACAGAGCAGAAGAAGTTTAGTCACAAAAACAGCTATGACTTTTTTTCTTTTAATTAGGTCTGTCAAATAAGCGAGATAATTTTTGGATATGCTCAGGTTTTCGTGCAATTTTTCCTCTCTGTTTTCAAGAAAATCCAGTACTGAGTAAAATATTTTGAAAAAACGATTCAAACAGATACCTTTTTAGAGCTAACGAGCTTCTGTGCGCAGCAGCACGCGATTGTAATTTTCATCATTTTCACAACAAAGTTGACTAAATAAATCTCTCGATCATGAATTGTTTCTAATCTTATTGGTTGCTCTAATAATTTAATTGAGCGACGCATGTAGGCGTTCATTCAGATTTTTTATAACCAAATGCTGACGATGAATAACTCAATGTACAGCGAGTATATTTGATACTGCTTGTTTTAAATGCGCTATGAAACGTTCACACATATGGATTATTGACTTGATTGATGCTTCGCCAAACCTAAAAATAATAAGACATTTCTAGAGATATCCATGCCTTTTATAGATTTAATTTTGTGCACGCATCAATGTATGCTTTTGCTTGTTCACTATGCCGGTGCACTCGCTCTGTAAACACGCCATTTCAAGGTCTCCTATTTCTGTCGAAACATTCTTGATTGCGTGAATCGCGCCTAATCAAATTCAACCTAACCAATTTATTAAAATGTAGTTTTTTCCGGTCCACAGTGTATGTTAAAAAACTTGTAATTATCTTTCCATTATGAGCGAAACCATTTCTTCATTAGAAATATTCAAATGATCTGTTCTTGCTGAATTCGTATTCTTAACGATAGCCAATATTCCAAATCGAATTTAAGATTAAATAATTACGCTACAAAATAAATCGAATTACTTGGTAATTTTCCGGAATCTTTTTTGCGGTTGTTCACGGGACCGTTTTTGCAATGCTAATAATTTCGGGCTTTAAGGAAAATCGCATTTCCATTAGCGCTCGATCCAGTTGCCAGCCAGCAGCGAGCCCATTACGGATTCCCGGATACTGTGGCGCCATCAATATGGTAATTTAGTGAAAATTATGCGGGGAAGAGCGTGAACGCAGAGGCGAGAGGACGTTCATTTAGAACGAATTTATCATTTCGGGAAGATGAATGAGAGAGTGACCGATATTGCTTAATCGTACAATATACTCGTTTTTATATTTTTATGATATGGTCACAAACGAGGAGAGTTCATTATTTATCATCCTTAACATAGAATGGTACAACTGTAATATGGCACGCCGGTCTCAATCTCTTATGGCATTGCGACAAAATTGTACTCAAAATGCCTCAAAGAACAAGAAATACCGAACCTATGGAAAAATGCTGAAGTGATTGTTCTTCATAAAAAAGGAGCACCGGAAGATTTAAAAAACTACCTCCCAATTAGACTCCTATCACTATTGTACAAAGTTTTCGCCAAGATACCATCTAAAAGTATATTAAGAACACTGAATGACGCACAACCAAGAGAGCAAGCAGGATTCAGAAGTGCATTCAGTAAAATGGATCATATCCAGGTTGTCCAACAGGTCATAAAAAGGCACAATGAATACACCATGCCAGTGTGCTTGGCTTTTATTGACTATGAAAAAGCATTCGATTCAATATCAAAGCAAGCCATAATGGATACATTCCCTAACCAAGGGATAGACAAAGCATATGTGAACCTACTGAGATCCATGTGTGCTGAAACTACAGCGACAGTGCACATGGATGATCCTGAAGTTAAAATCAATATAGAACGTGGTGTCTGGCAGGGTGACTCAATATCGCCTGTTCTTTTCTCAGTCTGCCTTGAAGAGGTATTCTGTAATCTTAATTGGGAACGGGATGGAATAAAAATAAATGGTTAGATTAGCAGATGATATCGTTCTTCTGTCACAAGATCCAGATGAACTACAAAAACCAGAGCTGCAAAGGGCGGGAGAACCATTTGGTTTGAAAATAAACCTGAAGAAGAATCAAGTTATGTTCAACAACTTTGCTGAAAACAGAAGAATATATATTTTGGAGCTATTTAGAGGTTGTGGACAACTACATATATCTTGGGCAAAGTATTTCAATGGACGATGATTCTGCTTGGGAAGTGGAACGGCGTATTAAGTGTGACTGGCAGGTATTTGGCAGGCTCAACATAGTGTTTAAGAACAAACTCCTACTTTGTCTGAAGAGAAAAGTTTTTGACCAGTTCGTGCTGCCTGTTCTGTCATACGGAAGTGAAACATGGACACTCACATCACAGTCAATTCAAAAACTTGTAGGTGGTACAGAGGGAATGGAAAGGTGCATGCTTGGCATTACAAAGTGGGACAGAAAAACCTCTACAGAGAACACACGAAAGTATGTGATATCATTGGAAGGGTAAGGGTAAGTCGGCCCTGAATATTGACCAGCCCATTAAACTGGGGAGAACCAACAATGAAATAGATTGTCTGGCGTTTGCTGATGATCTAGCAATTTTGACTCAAGATATATTAACGGCACAAAATCAGATTGAGATCCTAAAAGAAACAGCAGAAAAGGTAGTACTCCAAATTTCCTTTGAAAAGACACAATACATGACCTGCAAGTAGGTGGGTAAGACCGGATGTCTTCAGAGAAGTGTTCTAAGTTGGTCACTCGCCAGTCGGTGGGCTTTCTGATAGACTTATGGGTAGGTACATAACCAAGGGTTGATAGCCTGAGGGGGGTGCTGGCCTGGGTTTATCGGTAGCTGATGACCGTGGTTCGGAACCCACGTTAAGCTGTAGATCCAGTCGCTAAATAGCCTTTGATGCTGATGCGCCTCTAACCGTAAATCATCCGCCTCTCCTTTTCTTTTCTTTTACATCTGAAATTTTATGATTATATTTAAAAATTGAAATATTATTAAACATTTTGTCGAGAGTTAAAAAAAACTTTACATGCCTATAAACTCAAAAATTTGAATTTTTCAAAATTAAATCATCACAATGGGGTCAGGGGTCAACATAGAATATAATAAGAGGACGTTTAGTTTTTTTTATTATTATCGAATTTTTAAGTCGACTGGTTCAATTGCCCCGTGGTTCAATTGCGCTCTCCTCCCCCTTCCCCCACGCTACCTTTTTCGATAAGTCAGCCAAGATTTTAAATATATACAAGAAGGCGTAAATAATATAGAATAAAAATTTTAAAAATCAAAAACAACAAGGTTGTCCTATCTGTTTGGGCCGGACCTTAAGTTTAGCATCTAATATTGAGTTATTCAACATTTTAAATAGATCCATGCAGGCCGTCCTAATATTAAAACATAAAGAATTATTGTGTTTTCTCTTCTTTTATTACTGTTTTATCTCCATTTTGATTAATGGTGTTATTTACGAGACTAAAATTTAAGATTTCACAAATATAGAGCTAACTTAAAAAACCAAACGCCCAAGTTTTGTATACAATGCTGACGCGTTCTCAAACCGAACGATAGATTAATGGCTTACACACGGCCGGAGACGAACTTATTCCCATTATAATTTTTCGATGGTATTTGTTTCTCCTACTTCTAAACCGACATATTTATGCCTTGGAAATGTTTATTATGAAAATAATGATTTTTTGATCGGATTATGGTGTTTTCAGTGTTTGTGGGAGCGATATTCATGTGGGAAAAATCAGTTTTTTGTAAACATAAATAATGACAAAGTATTATTGTTAATATTAGAGATGCACATTATCGAACTTTAAATTATGTAATATTTAACTTGATTAGTTGCTATTCCTACCTACTGCTATAATCAAAAAGTCGAGTCAACTATTTGTATTTTAAGTTGGTATGGCCCTCCTTGACTTTTACAGAAGTTTTATTTCATTTCGCTTGCTAAGTTAGAGATTATAGTGTCTTTTGTCATTTTTAAACATTTTTGTCGGATATTTTCTAAAATGGATAAATTTATTATTAAAATAAGATTATCAAATAAGAAATATTTATTTTCAATTTTGAATTTAAAGAAAAACAGTCAAATATATCAACGTATTTTTTTTTAATTTGAAATATTGGTTCAACGCATTTTTATTTATAAATAATTTCTTGTAAATGACCGCCTCTGTATTTAAAAAAAATCTATTCTGAAATACCTGTTTTTGATCACTTTACCCCATAAATCGGCATTTATTTTCCCAATGACACGAATAACGTTGATTTTAAGGTCAGTGAGTGTTCGCATGATCACATGATCTTGGTGGCCATGTAACATCGGCACTTGATCGGCATTGAGATTACACGGTCATTGAACTTTTCCCTCAATAAATTGATTGTGTCACGAGATGTATGCCATGTTGTACCATCTTGGTGAAATCACATATCTGCCAGGTCAAAATCATCTAATTTTATTCCAGAAATTCAGTAATCACGTTTCTGTAGCGTTCTCCATCGACAGTAACTGCATTTCCATTTTTGTTTTCAAATAAGTACAGTTCAGTTACACCTCTAGACCATAAACTACACCAAATTGTTAATTTTTGTGGACTGTAAAGGTATTTCAAGAACAGCATGTGGGTTTTCTTCACAACAAAGGCGACAATTTTGCTTATTTACTAAGCCATTTAACCTGAACTGAGCTTCATCGCTGAATATGATTTTTTCATGAACTAATGGATCTGTTTCAAGTTGCTCTTTTTAAGTTAACTGAATTTTATACGCCGTGAAATGTAAATCTCTATGAAGAATATTCCATGTAGTGCCATAAGAAAGCTCAAGTTCGTCCGTATATTCTCCCTTAAGCTTAATATATTTGTTTCAGCGGTGCTCCAATTTATTTATTCCATTTCATCCATGATTTTCGGGAAATCCTTCAAAATACTTATCTACGGCTGCTATAACTTCTTCGTTTGATGAAAAACGCTTGCTACGTAGGAATTTTTTGAGATTTGGGAAGGGATGAAAGTCAGAGAGGGCCAGATTTGATGAAGATGGTGGATGCTCCAACTCCTTCAATTTGGCCGTTGCAAGAACACCTCTGTGTGTTCTACTGTCTCTACTGCCCTGTTATTGTTTTATCGGTTTGAAGATAATCAATTAAGCAAATGCCTTTTTCATGCAATGCAAAAAATTGATGTCATATCCTTTTTGGTCGATTTTGACCATTTTGGTTGGTTCAGAGTGGAACAAGCGGGTTTACTCTACTCTGTGGTTTGTTATCGCAGTTTAGGATTATAGTGGTAAACCCGTTTCATCCATAGTTACAAAATGACGAGTAGAATCTATTATATTCTTTCGAAAAAGATCCAAACGTTGGTTAGAAACATTTACTCAAAGTCGTTTTTGATCAGAATTTAACAAATGAGGCATCCATCTTGCACATAACTTTCTCAAACCCAATTCATTTTTCAAAATATGAAACACTCATTGAGTTAAGATGTCCATGGACGAATTTCCATTGCCTTTAAATCTTTTTTTACAGGCAATTTAATCACTGCACGATTTTCATTTAAAAAATGTCACTGATACGTTTACTTTAAGTTGCTGTTTTTGTATGAATGAGTCGATTGATCGATTTGAAACTTCACATATGTTCATATGAAGGATGATACTTCAAAATGTTATAGATTATATAGTTCTTTTACTGCTCTATAGGTGTCGCTCCGCGAACTTTGATCGGATCAAATAGCTTAGTATATTGTACTAGTTTGATAACCCTTTAGCCCCAATTGTAATGTCTTCACTTCACGAGTGCGCGCGCCATGTCTTTTCCGAAAATTATTTGAATTTGAAAAGAGACAAAAAGTTGATAACCGCATCTTAGTCTTCTTTCTTGATTCCTTCTTTTTAACACCATTGTGTATGAAATAGACTTGAAAATAGCTGGTAAGTGCGTAATACTTTTCTTGCAGCTGCAGGAATGTTTTGGAGTAGGATGTTAATGGAATTTACTTGTGATATTGACTCATGCTTATCATCTTTATTGAATGCTTTCTCATACAAACCACGAAAAGATGTGGGAATTAGAATGGTTCTGGGCTAGGATTCGGGTCTGACCTAGAAAAGTCAGACCTTTTCGAGTTGAAAGGCAAAATTTAATTTTTGCTTTAGAAATGGAGCTAAATGCTTGGGAAACAAAACACCTCTAATAACTATCTGAGAAGGTGCAACCTCGTGGTGCGGTCGTGCCTGCAAATTTGTTCAAATTTCACCTTTCCGTAAGATAACGTTTACAATTTGTCAAACATTACAGTTTTTGGAATAGTCTGCTATAGCGTTGGTCCAACTCATGAGCTTGTCTCAACTTCCAGAAACTTTAGAAAACCGTGAAGTATGTGTACAATGCGCTTGGAATATGTTGACAATATGGTAGATTATAATGACGTATACAAATTTACAACATTAAAGCAATAAATTATGTTTGTCATACGAGGGTTGCTAATTATGTAACAGGAATTGACAACAATTGGGTTGCTAGGCGTCATCTGACATATACATCGTAAAGTACGACATTGTTGACTGTATACATACTTTTGTCATACGGACGCTATTTGTGTTGTTTAGTGATTTGAAAACTTTATCTCAGTCAAATTGAATTAACTCGTGAGAATTTTCGTGCGATTTACTACGACTTTCGGCGTGAATTATCTCAACAACAATGCGTTGATCAACTCACTTCGACTTTTGGCGATAAAACACCATCTAAAAACACTGTATATCACTGGCTTAGTGAATTCAATCGTGACCGTTGTTCGCTCACGGACGAATTTAAACGAACGTCGTCCAAAATCGGTTGTTGTGTCAGAAAACATTGATACTGTGCGCGAACTGATAAAGCAAGATCTCCATGTGACGAAATAGGCTCGCGTCGATTGGTGTAAAGAAATGCTCAAAAATGCAATCGTGGTGCGTCAAAAACCATGTATAACATCTATACAGGTGACGAATCTTGGATCTATGCGTATGAGTCTGAAAGTAAACAGCAGTCGACTGTATGGGTTTTTCAAAATGAGCCATACCCAACAAAAGTTGTTCGCGCAAGAACAACTGGACTTCGAAGCAAAAGGTCCCCAGTGCCACTAGAGAATCGTGGAATGCTCAATTCTGAATGGTAGACAACCATTTGTTTGCCAGAAGTCTTTGAAGAAATAAGAAAAAACAACCACCGACGCAGAATCATTCTTCACCATGACAACGCGAGCTCTCACACATCGGACCGAACAACACAATATTTGACCGGTCAAAACATTGAATTAACGCGTCATCTGCTGTACAGTTCTCATCTGTGAAGAATAAACTACGTAGTCAATTATTTTTGACGCCAGAAGAAACTGTTGATGCGTTGAAAATGTATATTTTGGAGATACCTTAATCCGAATGGAAAAAGTTCTGTGAAAATTGGTTCAAACGTATACAAAAGTCTATCGATCATCGCGGAGAATGTTATATATTATTCCGGGTATATAAATAACAACCCTCGTAGTGTTCTATTATTGCAGGCACGTTAGCCGCTGTGTCTAAGACGACACCCTGGTGATACAGTTGCGAGTTTGATTCTGGTACTTGGTGTGGACTTTTTCTAAATGTTACTGAATTTTGAGGCAAGACTGTACAATTTGACAAGGAATCATCCCTTAATCACGCCAGTTCGAGACTGGATAAGGCCGGATGCCTTTTGAGATATTTTCCATGTTGGTCACTCGTCAGTTGGTAGGCTTCTCGAGAGAGAGTTACGGTTAAACACAAAACCAAGGGTTAATAGACCGAGATGCCCACCGGGGTTAAGCTATAGGTCCAGTTGCTAAATAGTCTTCTTAGTTGCTGAGGCACCTCTAACCCTAAAACTTTACTTTCTTCACTTCTTTTTGTTCTACTGTATACAATAATTACATTATTCTTTGAACAGAAATTTTGAAATATCTTTGGAAACTAATAATGTTATTCGCCTTTCCTCTCGATCACTCTCCAAGTACTTGACCAATAAAATACTTAAAAAAAAGAAATGAAATAAATAAAATTCGATGAAAAAAAGGCCCCCAAAACATGAAAGGGAAAATTTCCGGAAAAGCTATAGAAAAAAAATTAAATTCGTCGACCGGCTCCAAGTGGGGGGATAAATAAATTGGCAATCAGCATCTCTTCTGCGCCCCTTCGATATAGCTACCCGTGGCGTCCTTTGACGGCGCCACCCTTAAAAATACTGTCGCAATTTCGGCGTTGGACCTGTTCCGAGCAAAAATTTTTCCAATTTTTGTTACTTCAAGTGGTGTTTTTAAATGACAGAAAGGGAGAGAGATAGATTGTTTAAGAACGAGGCAATGGATGAGGAAGGGAGAGAGAATGAATAATCGAAATACTTACATAATAATATTCATTTTAATAACTTCATATTTATAAATTTGACAATTTGCATTGAGTCGCAGGGTTCTGCGATTCAATGCGAAATATCATTAGGGGTTACTAATGATATTTCGCATTGTCAACTGCAACTAACCTTGAGCTTCAAACTACTGTCATCATGGGGCCCTTTTTGTTTCTTTTATACATCAATGACCTGTATAAAATTAAAACAAAATTAGACTTAAATTTGTTTGCAGAGATACGCTCCTTTCAATAATGGGACAGAATTATGACCAAAGGGTGAACGATTTTAAATTAGAACTCTCTATATTAGATAATTGGCTGTGTGTGAATAAATTAAAATTAAAGTCTACTCGCTACTTAGTCTACTTAGCTACTCGCTTGACAATCAAAGGGTTCCAGGTTCAAATCCTGGTGCGGACATGTATGTTTGTGTGTGTTTTGGATGTTTGTGTGCCTTTTGGAATGAATATGGCTAACTCTGTGTAACGGTGTAATACTTGTGATAGCTAAATACTGTCTAGGTGAAGACCAACAAAATTTCTAAGAAAATAAAATATATGATTCTGGGAAAGAGGAGTATTTGCAAGTCGTTTATTAGTAAAAATTATAATATTTACCTCGGGAAGAATAACATTGAAATTGTTGATCAAATTAAATATCTAGGAGTAATTCTTGCTTCTCAATTGAAGTTAAGTGTTCATGTAAATTACATGAATAAAAAAATAGGATTCTTTCGTAGAATAACTTAAGTAATTGGTCAAGATTGTTAATATATAATACCCTAATTTATCCCCATTTTAGTTATTGAAGCTCTTTGTTGTTAGGTTGTAATAAAAATGAAATAAATAGTTTGCAAATGTTACAAAATAAGGCAATGTGAATTTTTTTGCATCGTTGCGCTCTTTGGGCTGGTGCTCTGTATGGCAGAATATTGTGATGACCAGTATTGCTAAGATTTTTAAAATTTAAATAACTCAGTGCCAGCATATCTTTGAAGGTACTTAATAGCGCGATCCGAAAAACACCAATGCAACATTCGCTCAAAGGAGGCTCTCCATATAAATTTTGAACGTAGTACCTATATGCAGAAATCGTTTTTTGGAAATGGTATTCGGTTCATGTTCTTCAATTCATAAGAAAGATGTGGTATGGCAATATCAATAATTGTTCCCCGCTTTTCTTTTTTATTTATTAAGACTATGACTGGTCTATTGTGGTCAACAGCCCTATTAGTTATTATCGGTCTATCCCAGTAGACCAGTATATCGTCAGACTCCAGAACAGCTTGAGGACTGTATTTATAATACGGCGGAGTAGATGTTGGTAAAAGACCATAATTAATTGCCCGTTTTTGGTGGATTATTTTAGCAAGCTGGTTATGCCTTCCTAAATATGCGTTTTCTGCTAAAGTAGGGCATCCACCAATTATGTGCTCAACACTCTCCCCTATTTTACCACACATTCGACATACATCTTCCGTGTTTTCTTTAAGGATATATTTCTTGTAATTATTGGTTTTGTTGACTTTATCCTGGATAGCAATAACAAAACCCTCAATTTCCGGATATAGTTGATTCTCGTCTAACCAGAGCAGAGAAGCTTTCTTATCAATAGTATTACCATTTAATAATTCTACATATACCATAGATTGATTTATGTTCACAGAGATTTATATTGTTTTGTATTGTCCCTGTTTCGATAGTGTAGTTTGCATGGCTCAGTTTTAGTAGTGTATAACTGTGATCAAACTGAGTTGCGAGTCTCATAAGTTGATCTTTCGAACTTAGAAAATGTTGGCGAAGCTTCTTTTCCCGACTAAGACACAATTCTTTGATATTAATAAGCCCTCTACCTCCATATTTTCGAGGAATGTTTAATCTCAACACAGAAGAGTTGGTATGCAAACAACGGAATTTTGTCTTTGTGTCGTGTTTGTTTTGTTTAGTCGTCTAGTCATGCGGTCTAGCTCTTCCAGTTCTGTGTTTGACCACTTGACCACTCCAAATGAATATGTTAACACCGGTACTGCTCATGTGTTGATTGCCTTACATATATTCTCCCCTGAGAGTTTTGTATTAAGAAGCTTCGTTATTCTTTTCTTATATTTATCTTGGAACTCATGTTTGAGTGTCGTATGGTTTAGCATTTGATTTTGTGCTTTTCCCAGATAACGATAGGTATCATCCGGTTTCAATGAGTGAATCTGATAGAATGATTCCTGATTTTGTTTAACTTGTCCTTTTTGTATATTGACGATAGAACATTTATCTAGACCATAGGACCAAAGGCCTCCGGGGTATATTTATAATAAGGAACTCGCTCTGTTATAAGGTTATTACGACTTGCAAGCTCCTGGTGGACTATACTGGCCACCTGATGACGGTGAAGATAGTCCGTCTGGGAGAGTTTACCACATGCTCCTACAATATGTTGGATAGTCTCAGGTTTTTCGGGGCATTTCCTTCACGTGTCATTTAATACTCGTGCATCTTTAATTATATATTTTTGGTAGTTCTTAGTGTACATGACCTGATCCTGAATTGCACACATAAAGCCTTCAGTCTCCGGAAAAAGATCTCCCCATGTTAACCAGGCGTTCGACGCACTCCTGTCTACTTCATGACGGTCAAGATAATGGGGGTGTCTACCATGTAGAGACATATTTTTCTACTCTTATATAATTGGTTTGCTCTTGAGGTTTGCCCTTGAGGTTTGCATTTGGGGTTTGCATTTGAGGTTTGCACTTGAGTTTACCCTTGAGATTTGCACTTGAGATTTGCACTTGCACGTGAGGCACTTGGTTTGCCCTTGAGTTTTGCAAGGATCTGTTGTCTGAAATTGAAGCTGATTCCTAACAAACCATACAGGAATTATCCACAAAGTTTAAAACTTTATGGTCCACAATAAAACGGTGTTTAAAACATATGAACAGAGTGCAAAAAGAAGGAATATGGGTGATGATGTCAACTTTCACACATAAACATATCAGATACAGATATATCAAAAGACCACAAACAAAATTAATTTTTGTCTTGGGTAGGCAGGGATCCTTTTCTTCAACAAATGGTTGCAGATGAAAACTGGATTTTATATAGCAGTCCACAATAAAAAACAAAATTTAATACCAGGGCAATCACTTTTGTTTACTTCGAAACCAGGTCTTCACTCTAAAAAGTCTTACTGTTAGTATTGTGGGATTTTACAAGAATGATTCACTATGAGGCTCTGAATTCTAATAAAACTCTATATACTAAATATTATTATGTTCAGTTTCATAGATTGAACATGCCTTTGATTTAAAAACGTCCAAGGTTCATTAATCGAAAAGATATTACTCTGCAGCATGATAATGCAAGACTTTATAGTACCAGAATCACCCAAGAAAAAATCAAAGAGTTAGGCTGGGAACTACTGGCTCCCCATCGTGTTCTACTCAAGGTGTACCATCAGATCACCATCTTTTGAAAACTACGGAACAATTTGAGGATGGTTGCGGCATTTGCTTGATGGAAATTCATGCTAAATTGTATAAATAAAATAAAGTTGTGTAATTTCCACTTATATTTTTCTCTAAAACATAACGCGTTTTGCTACACTGTAGCTTCTTCAGATGGTTGATAAAGAATTAAATTGTATTGCGAGAAATAGTAGGTACTCTAGTAGTCAAATCATTTTACATGTTTTTTTCTGAAAATTTCTGGAACACTTCAGACTGTTTTTTTTTCGACATATTTAATAACGGAAAATGGTTGAAGTCCATTTGGTCGTTAAGAAGGACATCTGTGGATTTATGATGATTTATTTCCAAACATTCTAGTAAATTTAGTTTGTAACCCGTATTTTCTATGTGTAAGATTTTAAAATCATTTTTAAATGCATGTTTTTCTTTAATAAGATGTTCTTATGTTCTGCGATTCTGTGATTAAATAATTTAAAACCTGTTTGTCCTATATAAAATTTATTGCACGAACCACAATTCATTTGATAGACGCCTGATTTATTGTCTTTCCCCGTTTTTTGTTTATATATTTTTTAAATTTTTCTTAAATAATTGTTTATTTTAAAAAGCGCATTTATACTAATGCTATTGATTAAATCTAAATTCTTTCATTTTAATCCTAGGCTACGCTTCCCAAAGCGCATTATTTTTCTGTTTTTTTGGAGACTATTTTATCAACTATCGAAACTGGATAGCCGTTCGTAGCCGCAATTTACCTAATTAAATTTAATTCTGTATTGTATTTGTCTGGATTTAGAGGAATATTGATTAAACGATGATCATGCTACTGTAGGTTGCCCGTTTATGGTATTGTGGTTGGTTGGATGTATTGTGAATCGTGATATCAGTGTATCGAAAACGAGTGCTTATTCGAATTTTTAGAAATCGTTATGTCCAAAAAGTTTATTGAACTGTTGGTCTCCATTTTGGCTGTAAATATGATATTTTTATGGATGGAATTTAGATAATAATAACAAGGTATCCAACTGTCTCTTAGTATCCGTGAAACATGTCGAAATGTCATTAACATATCGGTACCAATATAAACATTGTATACTAATTTTGTTTTTGAAAATTGTTTCCTCAATATTGTTCATAAACATTTCTGCAAGTAAAGGGCAAATACAAAGATACAAATTTTGAATTTTTCGGTATCTCTAAATTTTTAATATTATTAATGAGTTCATTAGAATTTTTAAGACTGTATTTAGGTTTAAAGTTGCAGTGCTTTTTAATGCATCTATTAAAAAGTTAATATGTTGTATGCTGGTACCGACAAATTTGACAGCAACGGTCTGATGGGATACCCTTCTTTGTGTAATTTGATTAGAGAGTAGAGTTGAGGTAGTTGAGGGTTCATATTGTTTAATTTAAAAATAACATTTTCTGGTATGATACCAGGTGAGTTTTCAATTTGGAGTTTGATTTGTTTTTTTTGTCTTTTGAATCTTTTTTTATAAATCGTAATCTCTTTACCCTATAAATTCTAAAGTTTTCTTTACGTAACATGGTTTATCTACTGCTATCATCCTGTTCCCTTTGTCTGCCTTTGTAAAAATTAATTGATTTCTTCTGCTTTCTCGTGAATTGTATATGCTAATTTTTGTTTCATATTAAGAATTCTCGTATTTTTAAATAACTCAGATTTATTCTCTATTCTATTGGAACCTTTGGTGTGAAACATTAAACTTGAAGAGATTTACCACTAAACACCAAATCACTTTTTTTGAACTGCTCGACGTACATTCCGCTAACCATGTTAGCATCATTAGGAGATGATTTAATATAATTCCAGATTAAGTCATCTCCTGATGATGCTAACATGGTTAGCGAAACGTGCGTCGAACAGTTCAAAAAAAGTGATTTGGTGTTTAGTGGTAAATTTCTTCAAAACTCAGATTTGATAATATTTTCACTATATTTCTTATTCATGAAAGACGGTTGACCTTTTAAAGCTATTTCGGTCTCCACACACAATGTTTCTAGTTCTTTTAATCTAACGTTGTTTTCTAAAATTGTGTTTAAAACCTTTACTTAATAACTGTACTTATTTTTGTAGTCTGAATAAGAGTTCTGTGTAAATTACCTTGGGATATAGATTGTGTGTGTCTCTTTTGCTATTCTGTGTTCTTCTATCTTCTCTTATCCATTTTCTGTGATCATATGTCATTGCTTTACGAGCTGCGTTGCTGTTCTGTGTATTGAGCTTGATATACTTTGGTGTGACTTCATTCTTTATGCACTTGTAAAACCGGATGTTCGGTATTGTTGTTGCACTCTTCGATAGTAGTTTGAAAAAAAGTAGCCAAGGAGCAAATGTCTGCTTCTTTTAAACTGAGGATGGTTGCGGCCTTTTCTTGATGGAAATTCATACTAAATTGTATAAATAAAACAAAGTTGTTTAATTTCCACTTATATTTTTATCTAAAACATAAGGCGTTTCGCTACAGCGAAAGCTACTAGCTACTAGCTTCTTCGGATGGTTGACAAAGAATGAAATTATGTTGTGACAAATAGTATGTACTATTGTAATCAAGTAATTTTACATGTTTTTTTTTCTGACATGAACATTTTAGAAAATTCAGTTTGTATATAACCTTTATTTTCTAGGTGTAAGATTTTAAAATCATTATTAAATATATGTTTTTCTTTAATAAGATGTTGTAAAATTAAAGAATTTTGACTTAAAACCCTTTCTTATTATGGATATATATCTGAAAAACTTAAAACAATATCTTAACAGCTTTAATATAAATATAGCCTTTAAAACCAACAATTGTTAAAAAAAAATTAAAAGACTATAAACAAAAAACGAGGAAAGACCATAAATCAGGCGTCTACTAAATGAATTGTGGTTCGTGCAACACATTTTATATAGGACAAACAGGTAGATCATTTAAACATAGAATCACAGAACATAAGCGCAGCTATCTAAATAAAAAAATTGACTCAACATACGCTTTAGAGAAACATACTATGTTGGAGAAAAAAAATGTGATAATAATATAATGATGATTTAGCTCAAAGTAAACATCCACGATCCTATAGCAACGCAATATTGTGGAAAAGTGATTGAAAATTTTGAGAAACACCACAGACGAATTTCACTTGTTATTCCACACGCAGCTTTTATTATAGAGTTTTCCAATAAGAGTGTCAGAACTTTAAAACGTAATGGTGGCAACACTGTATGAAATGTAAATGTCATGTGTTCAGTACATTGTGTTAATTTGCTATGATAATGTACACGATTCAATAGCGCCTAGAAATTGGAAGTTAAAAGGCGACCTCCACTTTGGGAAAAATAACCTTTTTTTGAGAAGCGCACTTCTAGCTTAATGTGTCTGTGAATAAACATAACCGCAGAATTTCGTCCGCTGAAAGTCTTCAAGTGATTTAGGAGTTACCTCTTCATTGTTAGAAAGTCACTATTTAGTGCGGTTTTTGGGATGAAGGAGTAACAGAGCCTTTGATTTTGAAGGCGATGATAGAAATTGTATTACTGTTAATAATGGACGCTGTAGGAATGCGCTAATGGAATATATTTAATCCGAACTGATCATTGTGGATATAAACAATCTTTTATTTCAACAAGACGGTGCCACTTGCCACATATCTCACCAGACAATCGATTTATTAAGATTAGTTCGATAATCGATTTATTAAACAAAGTTTCGCGATCGCGTAATTTTGTCAAATAGTAATGTCAGCTGGTCACCAATATCATGCGATCTCACGCCCTTGGTTTATTTTTTGTGTTCTCAGGTTAAATATCTGATTTTAGAGAAATAAACTCTGAACGAATAGGATATTTGAACGACATTTTTTTCAAAACAAAAGGCAATTATTTGTTCTTCAAGGTAAAGTAATTTTTTCTTTTTTTGGGTTTTTTTGGGCCACGATCTGAAACTCAAAAAAAATATCAAGAATATCTGTTCTTATGTATATAAAAGAATCACTGGATAAAAACAAAACGGAATAGGCCACAACCATTTAGACAATACTTAAAGTAAAAATTACCGCATTGTGACTTGTACTTTTCATTGTGCCTGTATTACCATTTTAAAATTCTGACATTCTTATTGGACAACCCTTTAAATTAATTGAGATTATATGCTTATCAAATTCGTTTACTCTTTATTTTAAAAACAAATTCTGCAACTTTTGTTGAAAAACCCATTATATACTGTTAATCGTTATATTATCTGTCCAAAACAGCATACCAGAAACCTATTTAAACTGTTCCATAACTCCGTCTGGATTTAGCGCTTCGAACAAAGACCCCGAGACGGCACCGTGGAAGCGCTCTATTTTATTGGAAGCGAGACAAGTTAGACAATTACGAGCAAATCGAAACAATACGAACGTACTATTACAATGAGGGAGGTGCGATAACGGCCTCTACGAATATAATACTCTATTTCGGTCCTCCGCGAAACTAGAAATAGAGAGATACGCGCCAATAAGTGCGGCAAATGGGTCAGATTGCTGCAGTAAAATGCTTTGAGGGGGCTTTCATAATGTCGGAGAAGTATAGTTGCGGTCGTAATGTATGTAGTTATGGTTTCAGTTTATTAGGTTGAATTGTAGTTCAGTGTTAATACGAGGGTCATTCGAAAAGTTTTCGTGCTGACACAGAGATGGCGCAAGCATGACTAAATGACGCTGTCAAACAAACTGTAAGTTTGTTTTAGTGTTGGTTCTAGTGTCAACATTAGTCAGTATAGTCTGGCAAGTCATCATGGAGCGTTTAACATCAGAGCAACGCTTACAATTTCGAAATTTTCTATCAAAATCAGTGTTCTGTGCGTTAAACTTATAGAGTCTTTTATGGTGAACATAATCGCCCAATCGAGCGATGTATTCACCGAATTATCGACAAATTCCGAAGGCATTTCACGCTGCTTGATATTAAAACAAAAACAAGACAAAAAACCTGCGTGTCCCGAAAAATATATCGCCCCTATTGCTAGCAGTGTTGATGAAGATCCAAATTTATCAGTTCGTTACCGTTCGCGGTAACTGCGTTCGCGGTGTTCAATGATTATTTAATTCTGAATTTAACTTGTATTGATTTGGAGAAAATGTTATTACAATAGGATGGTTCCACCTGTTCGAGAGCCAACGCAACAATCGATTTATTGATGGAACAATTCCGTGAGAAAGTGTTTAGTCTGTCAAGTTTAGTAAATATCAAAACCATGTTTAGTCTGTGTCAAGTTAACCACACTAATATTCAGAATATATGGTGACATTAGGATTCAGAACCTCATAGTACATAATTCCTGTAAAATCCTCTTATGAAGATAACACATTTTTAGGAGAAAAACCTGGTTTTACATTGGGTGAATTGGCAAGGCTGGTTGTCCAGGTGTTAACTATTGTTTTCGTAGATGTTTTAATCAAATAATTTTGTCATAATTTCCACTTTATTATACTAAATGACATAGAAAACAGAACAACAAGAAAAAATTATAAGATTTTAAAATATATTTTATAGATTTATTGTTAAACAGTACAACTGATTAAAATTTGAAGATCTAATTACTACAAATTAGGGCCAATTCTACAACGCAAGAATGTACCAGGTATAAGCTATACTCGGAGTAAACCCCCGCTACGCCCGTTCTTCAGAAAGGGCGTTTTAAATTTTATTCCAAGTATAGCCTATACCTGCTATATTCTTGTCAGTCAGTCAGTAATCAGTAATGAGTAGATCGACCACCACTTTGTATACATTCATAGGTGGTTAATTTTCTCTTAAGTTATAGTGTCCCATGCTACTTGGATTTAACCCCGTAATGCCTCCAACGTTTGTGGATGGTGTGGCAATCTGAACAATCTTCGACTTATGATATTCTACATATGCTCTATTGCGGAAAGGTCCGGGGGCCCAGTAGCCATGGCAGTAAACTGATTTGGGATCCTTCAAAATAACGTAAAGTAACACAAAGTGGATTTGGAAGTGTTCGAAGGTAAGGTAACAAATCGGGGTCTACAATTTCTTCGACATACCACTGAGACGTCACACTATCTCGGATAAAAACTAGATGTAACCTACTCCATGTGCGATGGCACTACAAACCATAACACCTACTGTGCGATGTATGTGCCTCTCCATGAAGAACTCCGGATTTCGTCATTCCATTCCGCATCCCACTGATGTCTTTCTCTGCACCACTCCAGCCATTAACGTTGATGTTCCGCCGTTAAAGATAAAGCCAGATATGGTCTGTAAGAAACGAGCCCAAAAGATCTGATTCTGCGGGAGATTGTTCGCATTCGAATTAACTTTCCATGCTCTTCCTATCACTGGTTAGCAATTGACCTTGAAGTTGAAAAACGGTCCCTTATGGCCAAAAGCCGAAGATAGCGCTCCTGCAGTTCGGTGGTGGTTGGACGGCGTCCTGTGCCACTAGCTCGTTGTTGTCGACTTTCTTCGGCCCACGCTCGCCAAGTTCTCAACACTGTGTGAACAGTCCTGTTTATTCTTCTTCCAATTTCCGGAAAATATAATCCGGCTTCTCTTAAACCTACAACGCGGCCCCTCTCAAATTATGTCAACTGGCGGAAATTTGCTCGTCTTCGCACTGTAGGCATAACTTTTTTAAAGAAATTAAATTGCAGTAAAACAAACCACTGTCAAATCGTAAAGTTACTCAATTGATGTATCTTTAAGGAAAAAGTGACTGTGCCAAAAACTTTTTTATACGAACGTTTATTTATTTATAAGGTCACTAGAACTATACGATCATTTATTTCTAAGGTCACTAGAAATAAGTTTACAAAATATAATTAAAATACAAAAACTTCTACTGCGTGTTCCTTTTTCTATGTCACTTAGTATATTAATGTTCGTCAAAAATGAATATTTTCGCTGTTGAAATAGTTTCTACAATAAAATAGATGTTTTTAGGAAATCCACACAGATGCTATTTCTTTGCTCCTTAATAAAGGCAATTTGTTCAGGTCTATCTGGTCATTCGGAATGGTATTCGCATCTTTGAGACGGTTTATTTCTAAACCATCTAGATGGTTTAATTTTTTGCTTTTGTTTTGTACATGTAGAATTTTGAAACCACTGATAAAACGATAATTTTCCTTTGACAAATGCGAGGCGTCATTTGAATTATGTTTCTGTTTGAGAAAACTTATTCCAAGTACTGCAATTATTTTCTTGAAATATCTATTTGTCTTATATACGTTTTCAAATATGATCCATAATATAGTTTATATACCCTCCATTTATCTTATTTCTTTGTTTTTGCTATGCAATTTTTAATAAACTTTCCTAAACTCGTATTTATTTTAAATGCTACTTCTACATTGTTTCCATTTTTTTGACGGTTTACTAAAATATGTTATTAAACGTTAAGGTTCAAAAGTTTGTATTTATTTTAGAACATGTTTATATTTTTAAAATTTTGTTCGTTAGGCAAATTTATTATAGAAAAGAATCACTGAGAAATTTGTCTCCGTTTGATTTTTTGTTTTTTACCCAGTGATTCTTTATTTACATAAAAACAGATATTTTTAATATTTTTTGAGTTTTAGATCGTGGCGAAAAACCCTAAAAAGAAAAAAAAAATATGTTATTGTTTTTAATGAATCGTCTTTTTTATTCTTTTGTGAAAATATTTTAGAGACAGAATTTTTGTGTTTTTAAATGTTATATATTATTCTCTCGGAATATTCATTATTTTGAGCAATTTGCTTGATGGTGTTTAGTTCCTTATGAAAATCTGCATCTGATAAAGGAATATTGATCAGTCCCTATATAAGGCTATGATATTTTAAATATTTATAATGGCATTTATTAAACATTTAGTGTAGACAGCACAATCCAAACAAAATCCAAAGGAATTGTTTTGTTTTTTGTGGATTGCTGTATAGAATCCAATTTTCGTCTCTAGTAACAGTTTGTTGCAGAAAATGATGAACCTGGACAAAAGTGCACTGTAGATGGTTACATGTTGAATTTTGTTTTCAACTAAAAATTGATATGGTATCCACATTTCTTCTCTTTGCACTTTGTTCAGTTGATTTAAACGCCGTGTATTGTATTGTATCGTAAACCGTGAAATTTTTACCTTTCTGGCTAATTTCTGGATGATTTGTGTGGGATCAGCTCAAATTTTCAGTCAACAACAGATTCGTATCAAACTCAACCAGTCTTCCAAATTTTATACCGCCGAAAAGATTGAAATCGCCGTTCATACATTTTTAAAACCAACGCTGAACAGTTGTGCTATCCATGGTATAATGATAAACGGTATTAATGTTATTTGTGGCATTGTTATGCTTTTGAAAGTCATAAAGCATCAAAAATCTAATATGACACTTATTGGTTCAGGGTTCATAGGGTTCAACTCATTTTTTAAAATTTGAGAACAAGCATACTAAACATCAATATATTTATTGGAATATAAGCTATTTTATATCGTTAAATTATAGATGTCAATGATTTTAAAATTTGAAAAAACGACATTACTTTTGGGGTATACCTATAAATTCATGTCTTCGTAACTGTAGAAGCAGCAATGACTACCACAATGAATTTTGAATTATTTTTTATACCATTTAGTTTGCCATATATTTTATCCCATATAAAGGGTGACTTTTTTAGTGTATCCGAATTTCCTTCCGATAGGGGTCGTTGTCAAACGAAATTGAGTTTGCGCGCCTCTAGTGTTAAAATTGTTCAGTATAGTCTGGCAAATCATCGTGGAACGTTTAACATCAGAGCAAATTGTCGAAAATGTCGAAAAAAGTCAAAAAAGGTGAGAAACGTCGAAAATGTCGAAAAAAGTCGAAAATGTCGAAACATTTCGAAAATGTCGTGTTCCTAACATTAATGCCGTAGAGTGTTACAGAAATAAATAGTTTCATCAAGGCATCTAACCGATTTTTCAAACTGATCGGTATTTTTAAATCTTGAATAAAACACAGATGGCGTGAATTTACATAGGTCTTGTTTCATTTCAGAAGTGTAATGTATGACATTTATAAAAATGGAGTCGTACAGAATACAACGAAGCGTAAAAATTGTTCAATTATTTTAGGAAACTGGACGTTCAGTGAAAAATGTTTTTAGAAAATTACGTGATATTTACGGTTTACACAGTCATCCATCTGCAAGCGCTATCAATCGAATTATTCAAAAATTTCAAGAAACTGGTTCGCTGGAAGATAAAAGATGATCAACATATAGCCCTAGTGGTCGCTCATAAGAGTATATTGATTTTAAAAATGAATAAAACATTGTTTTACTTTGTTATCTATAACTTTTATATTTTTTTTTTATAAAAGTGATAGATAACAAAGTAAAACATTGTTTTATTCATTTTTAAAAAATGAACTATCACAAAGTAACGGACAAATCAACCAATAATAGTATATTGATTTGGTACGTGGAAGTGTTGCTGAAGACCCAGAACTTTCCATTAGTCGACGTTTACACCAATTTGACCTCAGTGAATTCGCAACATGGCGTATTTTACGAAAGGATTTAGCTCTGAAAGCATATGAGCTTCAACACAGGAACTAAAGCCATTGGATCATTGAAAACGTCGTACATTTGTCAAATGGATCAAAGAACAAACAGATGATTTTTCTCAAAAATCTTCTTTTCATTTGGGGTGAGGAAAATCCACGATTGATTCACGAGAAACCTTTACATCCTAAACGAGTCACTGTTGGGTGAACATTACAGTCAGGATGTGTAATTGGGCCGTATTTCTTTCAGAGTGCTGCTAGTGATGCTGATGGTGTTCGATATAGTCAGATAATAATTGGATTTTTGTGGGCTGATTGGAATAATATTGATCTGGAGGATATGTCATTTCAACAGGATCGCGCTACACCTCACTCTGCTACTGAAATAATTGATTTATCGAGAGAAAAAATTCCTGGACGAGTTATTGCAAGAAAGGATGATATTAATTGTTCATTGACACTGTTGGACTATTTTCTTTGGGGTTATGTGAAAAGCCAGGGCTATAAGAACAATCCACAATTGATTTGGTTGTTGTTTTATTTTAACTTAAAGTTCGGAAGCACTAAAAAAACCACCCGATAGAAACATAAAGATAAAAAAGCAAATAGTGTATCGTTGAGTGAGTTAATTTTGTGTTTGATCCAACTATGTGTACTAGGTATTACAATTTCTTTATTGCTTGGTATATTTATCATCTTGCTATAAAGCAGGCTGTTCTACATACAGATTTTTTGATTTGAATATGATTTTCCACTGAACTGCGTCGAACGCAAAATCGATGGGGTTTGGTAGAGGGTGGTGGCGGCAATGAGATCGACAACCAACCCCCACGACACAAAGTACAAGACAAATCTAATTTCGCACCCTCTAATTAAGGCATTTTCTCGCCGCTTTGATGCGAAATTACGGCATACGCAACAAGACTGCCATCGGTTCGAATTGCGTACTAACTTCATTACCGCAACTTCCACGAGCGGTTTCGTCAAATCAAACGGCGATTCGATTCGCGGTTTGGTCCGCTCCCGATGTTGTAAATTGCATTGCGGATGGACGGGAGTGCCTGTGACATTGGCGATAGATCCAGCGAAGTTGCGGTTTGGCTTTGGAAGACCAGGGTAGAAACCCTCTTGAAACTGACATGCGATAAATTAAAGCCCCATTTATTTTTATGAAAAATACATGTGGCCGAATATTTTTCCTAATTGAACATGATGCTTTTACGATTCATTAATTCCGACTAAATGATTCGCTGCTGCATATATTCCTTTACGGTATAGAAGCTTTCAGAAACCCAAAAGCTACGACTAACAAAAATAACTAAAATAACAAAGCTACGGGCATGTATGGAATACCGGTAAAGATATATAAAGCTGGTGTTAATATGATTATAAACAAATTCCACGTAATAATTTGTCTGTCCTGGAGAAAGCAGGAAATGTCATTGGATTTAAGAGATGCTTATACTTATTTTTTTAAAAAGGAGATAGAGCTGATTCTAACAACTATTGGGGTATATCATTGCTCTCTGTTGCAGAAAAGATTCTAGTTTTCAGCTAGAGTCATACTATTTAGACTTGTATTGTGGACAGTGGCGGCTCGTGGGATTTTAAAGTGGGAAGGCGTAGAAGAAAATAGTGCTACCAGGAAAACATTAAAATTTTGTATTGTTACTACTTACGAGTACATTGGAGGACAAGTATTCGCGAGGCGAACGAAATACGTGACGCGAGACATATCAAACGCTCCATATCCGTCAAATCAGCGTTTAAAACTAATTACCGATACCCTCGGTCGCAGGGAATCTACGTCCAAATCACGTGTTTTAGAAAGCTGTTAAACCCCCGAATTCTGGCAACCAACAAAACATATAACGCCAACAACGAGATAAATGGATGTAGTGTACGGTCGCTGGAGGTAAACGTCCGACCAATGATGTAAAACTTGTGGCGAGAGGATGGAATTTTTATCCGCATTATTTGGTGTGATGGGTCGACAGACGTACTTCTACAAATGGAGATTTTAATTTTTAATAATATCTTAAAATGACTTAAAGGAAAGAAACTGAATGAAAATAAAATATGGTGTGAAAAATTCTCTGAAAAATTGTTTACTGTTATAAATGTTGGAGGGCCCTCAACGCCCTCCCTTACGAGCCGCTACTGAATGTGGAACTAATGCTGCCAGAGAATCGGTGTGTATTCAAAGCAGCAAAATGAAAGCCTTGTGACTTTTGAGGACCTGACAAATGTGTTTGACACCGTTAACAGACATATAATGTAGAGGTTCTTCGACATCATAGGATACACGCCTAGGCTGGTGCACATGACTACACTTCTGCACAATGACAGGAATGCAAAAGTTCTGACCTAAATGGGTGAAACTGAGGCTTTTGAGATTAAAGCCGGCGTTAAGCAGGACCGAGTGATCTGGCCGACGCTTTTCTATGTGTTTGTTGCCTCTGCCCGGCATGATGTTAGAGGTGGATTGCCGTATTCAGTTGAGATTTCAAACAGAATGGCTAGAGAACTATTCAACCTGTCACGACTTAAAGCCAAATGAGAAACAAAGGAGGTTAGCATTGTAGAATTGCAGAATGGGGATGACTGTGCGCTTGTAGCGTATGGTGCGACGACATTGCAAATGGTGATGGACTTACTTGGTAAGGCCTATGGTGGATTTGGACTTGAAATTTGTGAACAAAAAACAAAAATATTGCAACAAACTGCTCCAAATAAGGAAATAGACAACTGATATTGTTGTGAGAGGTGAATCCCTTGAAGAAGTAGCATGCTTCTCGTTTTTGGGAAGTCAAATTTCTTGCTTTGTCCGACATGCAACAAGCGAGAGTGCATCTGACAATTTTCTGTATGAAACATTGCCCTTTAATTGGTACCTTATCCTTATTTAAACTATTTTTGGTTTTGATTGATTGCGCGGTTGGCTCTTGGTGAAACATAGTAACAATGATAATAATTAAAACACTTGGTATTTGTTTCACAATATATTCAAGATATTCTCTAACATGTTTCGGCCTCGCGACCATTCTCAAAGAGAGTTATGTATAAACTTAAGTTTATACATAATATATTGTGAAACAAATACCAAGTGTTTTAATTATTATCATTAAACTATTTTTACAATTTGCTATTTTCATGCTATTTTGAACATCTAATAATCTCCTATATTTGACATTTCTAAACAATTTTAAGTTAAAATATCCAAGGAAGGTAATATACCTTAGTTTTGAAGTTCGTGTGTACATTTTATTGACGGTACTCTGTAGTTTAATTTCAAAAGGAAATGTTTAATTTAAATTCCTGGAAACGTTCCCAATCAGTCTGAACTAAATTTTTTACAAGTCTCAAGTCGCATGAGAACAATAGGAATAATTTCTTAGTCTCAAGTGAGATGAGGCATCTTGATGGTTCAGGAGAGGGCTAAGAAGAGTATTCTGACTGGAAGAAAGTTTGGTACGATGATCGCTATTTGATTTTCTGTAATCCTTATATGGCTGGGTATAACGAATCTGATTCTGAAGCCTTGTAAGAAGGAATGAGCATTATCCATCTCGGTACTTCAAGGCATTTAAGTAGTATGAACAAATCTGTCAGTCAGAAGGAGAAAATGAGAGGGTGTGCTTTAGGGCATTTTTAAAGGCTGCTATTT
Organism: Cosmopolites sordidus; assembly: GCA_031761425.1. NCBI lineage: Eukaryota > Metazoa > Arthropoda > Insecta > Coleoptera > Curculionidae > Cosmopolites > Cosmopolites sordidus. Next base: position 347,577 of record JARFXV010000740.1, on the reverse strand, counting down.
CCACTGTGAGGATACTGTTCATATGGTGTAGGCTATTGAACGATGTGAGGTCACCATAGACATATGCTCAGCCAACTCCTGTGTCAGACTATCAGTATATGCAGAGTGCAGTGTATGCAGTATGCAGTATATTCCAGAGTCATGAGTATATATGATATTTGAGGGAGGGAGTATTGTTAAAAACTATCCTGGCTATATAGGGGCTAGATGATTGGCTGTATAAAGGGAGTTTTATAGGGAAAGGAACGGGAGTAATGGGGTAACACTTGGGGAGTGGAGAGCCCATAAGTTGTAGCTTGATATCTAAGTTTGACACGACCTACGAAGGTGAAAATTCAGAACAGGGGAGGGTGAATCTAGAGGCTGAAAAAAGGCTGTTGTACGAGGAATAAAGTTTTACATCTAAGGCTGATAGCAAACATTATTAGTAAGTAGAGTCTTCTGTATTTTAGTCGTTCAGTTTCTGTAGGGCAATTAAGACTAGTGATTGGACTAGTATCAAGATTATACTGAACATACTTTTATAAGCCCATGAAATAACAAACTAATTTTGAGAATGGAAACGGCATGACTCACGCGAATGGAAGGATATTTATTACCGTTGTGTGACAATACTACTTTTAGACACATCTATGAATAATCTCCAAGCGTGTGGGTGGTGATTAATACCGAAAGCTTCAAATAGTGCATCGATGTTTTTACCATAAAGAAGATCGCTGGGATCAGTCATTGTGACGGTTTCGAAAAACAGAAACCTTTGTGCCTTTTGCTAAAGGATTCCATTGCTTCAGACGCAAGCTAAGCAGTTCTGTTTGTGCTTTTGATAGATCTAGGTCTCTAACCAAGTTATTTAATTCAGGGGAGTAAATGGGGTCCAGATGAGTGGGGGGTAACGAAGTCCGTCCTGATCTATAGGGCGATCGTTTTCAGTATCGTTTTTACTATCGTTGTCAGAATCATCAAAAGCCTGTGTGAGGACTGGATGATGTTCATCGGGTGGTTGAGGTCTTTTGGTTGAGCTTTGAGCTACTAATGTAATGATATTTTTTTACACGTATTGAACCCTGTAGTTGTATTCATGTAGACATAACAGTCTTCAACATGGCTCTTCTGTTCTTTCCATAACATTGGTGTTGCGAAAGATAGACTTGATCGACGACCAGACAGCCAACCCCGCAAATTCTTACCATAACTTGAACATATCACGTGCGGAACCCACGGTTTATCTTGATATTTAACTGCGACACCAAAGTAAAGTTTGTATGCACGAAAAGTTCGTGGAGTTAATTTTTCACTGTTTTCTTTCGTAGTAAAATTGCCACATATATAACAAAAAATGTTTGAATTACTTTTGCAAATGCGAGGCAATGCTATGATGGCAATATTATGACTTAAATACAGAGATACTTAGAAATAAATCATTATAAATGAAGACAAAAGTGTAAAACCATAAATTGGTTAAAAATACACTTAATATACTATTTAAACTATTTGTTAACACCCTCGCCAGAGTTACCAATAATATATAGAGTTCAAGAATATACCTGATACATGTTTCAACCCTCATGACTCGATAAAGTTGAACTAAGCCAGCTGTAAAACTTATGTTGTTGATGAGTAGTTAGCACGTACTTTTTGATAATATAGCTGGTTATCGTTGAGCAAAAACCTTGTTGACCAGTATTATTATTACAAGTTCTTACAAACATGTTTCTTTCTGTTCTATACTACACGTCTGCATATTTTTGTGTATTGGTATAAACTTACCGCAAAAATTAATCTTCGTTCCTTTTACGCGATTTATTTAAGTAAGGTGAATATAATTATAATTATAATAAATTTAATTAAATAACTAAATTACATGTTTTAATTAGCTTAACTCATAGATTTAAAAGAGTTCTGTGACAAAACGCGCGAGGTTATGTATTACCTCAACCTAAAAAAAAATTGCAATTAAATTTTAATGTTAAAAAATTAATGGTTGCAGTGAAACTTTTTTAGTTTTTTTGATATGTTGACAGTATTTTATTTCCAAATGGAATCAAATATTTTATTTTTGAATATTATATTTGTACAGTGACATTCCTGATGACAATAATTATGAATAACATGCCTTTTTTGAGTTATTGCGTGTTACAACAATGTTTCTAGATTTCAATTTATAATCAATATAAATTAGTGGCTAAAAATCACTGCTATTAGTTTCAATGCTAATTATATTGCAAGCATTCCTAAAACAACAGCACGGATGCAGGATGTTTATTATAAATAGAGTAAAACATCCATTAATTGTAAACAAAGAAAAATGAATTTTTCAACTGGACAGGTAACACACTAATACTATTTTAAATTATAGGTAACCCAAATGTGACGCCTACACGATTCTTTTTAATATAACACAAACTAGTGGGAATTTTTCCAGTGCATTTTTCTTTTCTGTTGAAAATATGATCAATTACAATTATATGTTGAACAAAAAGCATTTAAATGTCCAACTCGATTGAGTCAGCAAGCATCAATTATTTTATCGAAATTTACAATGATTTTTTAAAATGTTTCTGGTGTTGATGTACGAATGCACGAACACTTGACTATTGTATTTTACGAGGTGTGACTGTTAAATAATGAGACTGACGCTGTAAAACATTTTATTTTGATTTCATAGATATTTACTTATTATCACCTTCAATATACACCCCTCCTCTATCCCTAGAAAGCTCCATGCGAATCTTCCATTGTTCGAAACAGTGCTGAAAGTTTTCTCTCAACTCATTCAGAACGCGTTTTCTCTCTCACAGCTTCAACGGACTCAAATTTCGTTCCTTATAATGCAGATTTTACCTTAGGAAACAGATAGAAGTCTATACAAATAGAATCTAACACTGGGATGTTGTACTAGGCTGGAAACCTCTTGACAGACAATGCGGAATGAGCCGGCGCATTGTCTTGGTTGAGAACCAACGATTTAACCTTCCAGAGTTCGGGTCGTTTTTTCCTTATTCTTTCACGGAGTTCAGCAAGAACGTGAACGTAGTAATGTTGATAAATATTTTGACTTTCAGAAACTCAGTGAAGGTACACAATCCCATGAATATCGAAAAAAAAACTATCATCATTGCTTTGAATTTTGATTAGCTCATTCGAGCTTTTTTGGCTCTCGTTTGAGGATCATAAGTAAAAAACCACGATTCGTCACATATTATTATCCTTTCCAATAAGTTTGGGTCATTTTCAATGGCATTCAAAGTGTCAGTACAAACATTTTTGTGAGCTTCTTGTTGTTCAAACGTGAGAATTTTAGGCACCATTTTGGCACACACTTTTTGAACTACAGTTTCAGCAATCGCACGAATATTTAACCGACGGTCAGATCGAACCAGATTACCGATTTTTTCGATATTGTCATGTGTTTTTGGGCGGTTTTGGGCGGCGACCCGGGCGTGGATCATCTTCAACGTCTTCTCGGCCATCTTGAAAACGCTTAAACCACGCTAAAACACGTGCACGCGATAAACGTTCATTGCCATACACTTATTTCAATAAATTCTAATTTTCAGTAGCGGTTTTTCTAAGTTTGAAGAGAAATTTCACAACAATTTGTTTCTCTATTGTTACAATTAAAATTTTTCCGGAGAAGCAAAAAAACAACTCTAATGCGGACGAAGGCTACAGTTATACGGATTTGTTTGCTTTGCAGACGAGATAAACAGCTGTTGGTCGCTAGCGTTTGGCGCATGCGTTATTTAATAGCCACACCTCGTATACCATGAGTTGGTATAAGCTTGACTTTTCAATAAACACCACAAAAAACAATCTACCAGTGATAAATGTTATGTCATTTGAGGTTAGCTGAAATCTGCATTTCGCGAAATTATACGTTAGTAGAATTTTACCTGTTCAATAATCTAAATAGCATAATTATGATATTGCCAGTGGTCTTATCTTCTTAATTGTTAGGTTACTTGAATTCTATATCAGAATTTTTGTGCACAATCCACTATAAAGACCTAGAAGATAAGTTCAACTCATGCGATTGACGTGAAATTAATGTTATCGGTTCATATTCATCATTTTCTTCGAATTTCTTTACTACTCTTTCAGTCGTACAGTTATTTGACGGATTATTTACACTAAATGCGAAGAGATTTCCCACTAAATACCAAATCACTTTTTAAACTTTTCGACGCACGTTTCACTAACCATGTCTCATCTTCAGGAGATCAATCTAATTCTAAAACTAATGAAGCGTGTAAAAATAATGAACCGTGAAGTTTACTGCGCCTTACATTAATAATTGAAAAAGTTGACTGAACGGAATAGATCTTTTATCCCGATTAATGATTTTCTTACATTTTTCTATTTGAGATTGAGAAAAAAAAACTTATAGAACAACCCTTTCCATACCCGTTTGTAGTTAAAATTTTACTCTCTTCCTCATAAAAAAACTTGATCATTTGAAATGTATAACATGTAAACGTTACACAGCGTTGACTTCTGGGCATCACATTTGGATGTTCCTTTAATTTCAGTGTTCTTTTTAATAAGGAAAGATTACATTTTAGGATTATATGTTGATACCGATAGCAGCTAAAAATGTCCCTTTCAATATGTACCTGGAATTGAAACTGTTAAATACAACTTCAATTTAAGTGGTAAAAATGGTCGCCATAAGCTGAAGTCCTCGAATCGATTACAAAAGATCGCATCGTAGTATTCAGTATTTAACAATATTTGTTTAGTGTAGAGGAGGTTAAGGATGTCGTGGTCATGATTTACATTATTCTGTGTTTTTGAGGTTAAGAGCTATCGTGGTTTGGAAATTATTCCTGATGTTTCATGAGCAGAAGATCGATCAGTCAAATCAGATCAATATTAACCACTAGACCTCTCAAGATGCCAGCCATTCGAGCTCTTAACCCTGAAAATATTAGGTATTTCATTATGTAATGTCGGTATTTTCTGTCAAATTTTAAAAACATCCCCATCTACTGATTATAATTTAACTCACGAGGGTTGTATGATAACTACCTGGCATTAACAAGAAAAAAAAATTATGTGTAATATTTATTTTATTTTTCATATCCCCCTCTAAAAAATGCGATTGCTCCAACTCTTCAAAATTAGTGTTCGTTGACTGTTATTTAGTCTCTGGTGTGCTGTGATGAATCCATGTTTCGTCAACAGTTATGAACCAATGCCAAAAATCATTCTGATTGCGTTTTAACATCGTTAAACATTCTTTTGGACCCCTCAGGGGTTCAGAGGGGGAGTTTTCATCCTCCTTCTGAATACGGGCTTGACGTCCCCGAGGTACCCTAGTCCTGTATGTGATCGTTCTGTACCGTCCTGATTATCTGTTTCTCCCTTAAGCTAAAATGACCCGTGGTGATGGATGCCAAGGCAGCTGAGGGTATCAGCTGTTCGGAACGGGGTCTCCAAAGTACCTCCCGCCCCTTTGGAGTATTTAGGGTTGCTGTAACAAGGAGCACTGTTGCAGTTGACATATTTTTCGTGGGATATTTATGTCCATTAACAATTCAACTCCCCCCCCCCCCATCTTCAGGGTCAAAGAGACCCCGGATCGCGTCTCCTATAGAAAGAAATAACACTTGTTCTGATTTTGATAAATACTACATAATTAAAAGTACTGAAGGCTCATAAAAAATGTTTCTCCATTCACAATTCATAAAACTATTCTTGGAAATGTAGGCGACTTGGAATCAATTAAAAAATTAAAAGACGGAACATTGCTAGCTGTGGTTTCTAAATGCCAAACTAGCAAAAAACATTCTAGATCTTAAAAAAACCACACATATGATGTCAAGGTTGAGACGCATAAATCTTTAAACTATTGCAAGGGAGTTATCTCTACCCTAGATCTTTTAATTGTGAAGAGTCAGAAATCCTAGATAACCTGAAGCTATTTGGCGTCGAGGCAGTCAAGAGAATGCTCACAAAAAAAGGAAGGCTCAATCTTTCCAACTAGCAGTCTAATATTAACCTTCAGAAAATTATCCTTGTCTGAAGAATTAAAGCTGGTTATTTATCGCTTAAAGTTAGGCAATATTGGCATGGAGATACCGCTGAACAATGACACCAAGTTGTATACGCTATACTTTGCAGACGACCAGGTTGTAATAGCACAAGGTTACGAAGATTTAAGTTACATAATCAGAAAACTAGTGGAAGAGAATACAAAATGGGGCATGGAAGTTAACGTCAATAAAATGTAATGTGTGTGTATTTAAGGATCATCTCATAACTGTAACTTTGGAAGAGTGGACTTTGGGAGTGAAAATAAACAATGCGCAGAATACAAATTACAAAGAAACAATACAAACACTTAGGAGTGAGAATAATACAAGATGGGAATAAAAGACATTAACAGGCAAGAATGAAAGGCTGTGGTTATGATGAACGGAATACTGTGAAACTAATTGACATCTAATATACAACACCATTCTGAAAAAGAGTTTCTGGAGGCAGACACTATGAGTTTCTGGAGACGTTCAGCGAGAAAATCTAGAAGGGACAGAGTACGAAATGAAAACAGTTTAAAAATACTGGATGTTAAACATACAATAGTGGAGGAAAATAAAGAATTAAGATGGTACCGCCACGTACAAAGAATTCCAAAAGATAGGCTACCAAAACAAATCACAACATGGACACCGCAAGGTTGAAGAAGAAGGGGATGGCCAAGGAGAAGCTAGAGTGACAGAATCGACGAATAAGTGAAAAAGAGATGATGTAAGAGAGAATCTAAGAGAGAATTGTCTAATCTAAGAGAAGAATTGTCAGATGATCTATGGAAGACAGAAAGGGATAAAGATTAGGAATCGAAAAGCGGCGTAGAATGATATAAGCTGATATTGTAGTAAGAATAGAACAGTAATGGGGGGATAAGTTCCATATTAGACATTTAATTTGAAAACACAACATTGCCAATAATGCCATTAATGCTGTTTATCCTGATACTTTGGATAGCAGGACTTATCAGCGTTGGTTTAAAACATTAAAGCTAATCCTAAACAAACCAGCCAGGAATTAGTCACAAAGCTTAAAACTTCAAGGTCCGCAATACAGCTCTGTTTAAAATAACTGAACAAAGTGTAAAAAGAAGGAATGTGAGTGCCATATAATATAAGTTTCCAATGTAAAGTTGTATCTCATTGTATTCTCTTGGGTAAGACAGAGATTCTTTACGTTCACTGGTCCTCCTCGTTGCCTCTTTATTGATAATAATAATAATATTATCACTATTTGATTATTAATTAGAAAGTGTCTTATCTTTTTTATATCCTTTTATTAAAATTACTTTTTTAATATCGCAGTATCTCTACACACAAGCGGTAAAAGAGTGGTCGTATTAAAAAAAGAGAAACAAATATCGCAGTAATTCTAAACTATTCCAATCCAAAAATAATTTCCAATGTAAGTTTCAGTTGAAAACAAAATTCAACCTGTAACTATCCTCAGTGCACTTTGGTCCGGGTTAAGCAGAGATAATTTTCTTAAACAAATTGTCACTGGAGATAATAAGTGGATTCTATACAGCAATCTATATAAGAAAAAACAATGGTTAACACCAGAACAATCACCATTGCTCGCACTAAAACCAGGTTTTAACCCTAAAAAAGTTTTATTCTCTCTATAGTATGATTTTACAGAAATTATTCGGTATGAGGTTCTGAATCTTAATGAAGTATTGAGTATTATTGTACTCAACTTGATAAACTAAATATGGCTTTGGTTCAAAAAAGGCCAAGTGTTGCTCTGCAGTATGACAAAACAAAATTTCGTAGTGCCAGAATCACCCAAGAACAAACCTGACAGTTACACTGAGCAGTACTTCCTTGATGCTGCCATCTCTTCAGGCGTTTTTTTACGAGTTGGAAACGAGTGGGATTACCCCGGGCGGGGTTTCTCGCAACCAAGCTCCCACCTTGGGCAGTCTTGCTAATCGTTTTCATGGAGGCTTCTATTTTCCATCGCTTTCTTCATACCCACTCCCTATGATAATCTTGGTCTTTATGTTTTCCTTCGCTCTATCGAAGTCCACTGTCATACTTGATGGCCACGTTTTCGTCTCCAGCCATGTGGCCATACCAGCTTAGACATTTTGCTTCTACGGACTCCTTATTGATAATAATAATAATAATATTAACAATATTTGATTATTAATTAGAAAGTCTTATCTTTTTTATATCCTTTTATTAAAATTACTTTTAATATCGCAGTATCTCTAACACTTAGTGGTAAAAGGGTGGTCGGATTAAAAAAAAGAACCAAATATCGCACTAATTCTAAACTATTCCATTAAATTGATTGCGTAACTTTTCCAAGATTGGCCTACGTATTTGTTGAGCAGTATACCAATAGGTTCATTTTAATTGAAGATGATTTTTACTCATGCGACATTATCGAATTTGTTAACTCGAAAAACATACTAAAATATACTTTTTTGTTGCAGATAAACAACATGTAGCATTACTTTTATTAAACAGGCTAATTGCGGTAAGTGATATATTTATTTTATACATATAAATTGTTTGGATTTTTGTCAAATTATTATGTGCAATATCTATTATATGTGGTTTAATAAGTTTTACTATATTTTGAAATACGGGGTGATAGGAGAGACGTTCTAAAATTTGTCGAGCTAACAAAGGAAACTCAAGATTTTTTAAATTACCTAGCAATTCAATTCAATTAGATCAATGATGTTCCAACTTTTCAATACCCTCAGTATAATGCGATTTTTTCAACATTGCAATATAAGCGGTTGTTTTAGCTTTGACGTCATCATTTGAACTAAATCTTCACCCAGTGAAACATTTCTTCAGGTTTGAGATTAGGGAGGAATCGCTTAGAGACCTTTGACAAGATTTCTCATTTCCCTAAATTGGCAAACCAAGATTCTTATCATTCAGCTATCACTCAGTCTTCTTCACCCATCACTAATACTTGCCTATCCAATCAGCAATATGGATTTAGAACAGGAAAATCAACTTTAGATCCTCTAATCCAACTTGAAAACTCTATAAGGACGTCCTTCCCTATAAACCATCACATTATTGCTATTTATCTAGTTATATTAAAAACATTAGACATGGTTTATAGGAGGTCAATCATCAGTCGCCTCCATACTTGGAAACTGAGAGGCAACGCCCTTTATTTCCTCTCCAATTTCAGATCATAGGTATCAGTATCATCCAGATCTTTTGTCTCTTTTCCTCTCTAAAAACTGGTGTTCCTCAGGGATCTGTACTTAGCCTTACTGTATTCAACATTTCCATAAATTTGACATAAATTGAATAATTGACTGTAGACCTGTCTATTCATTCGACTCATCGTTAACGATATCCTGACAATCTGCTCCACCTCATCCTAAAGAGTTGATGAGAGACTTCTTTAAAATTGTCTAAATTCCATCTTTCGGTGGTCTCTCACTACTATTTTTCGAAGTAAATCTGCTATAGGACATTTTTGTCGAAAACGTCTTTGCAACAAAATCCACTGTTTAACCTTTCACAACTCCCAATATCCAAATCAAACCTTTAATCAAATTCCTGGAAATAATCTTTGACAGTTATATTTCCCTTACGCCCTTAGGTTAACTCTTGGAGTATTTAAATACAGTCTTATAAAGAGTCTCCAATGCTTTTCTGCATTTCAATCTTTGAAATTTAGAAACACTTAATTTCTACTTCGAGCAAGAGCAGGAGCAAGTTCAAATCCTATGTTTTCAGTAGATAAAAAATTATTTAAACTCTTCAAGTCTCCCATCCCAATCCACCACTCCAAAACCCATGGCACCTCATAGACATTAGCCGAATTATTAAGATCCCTTTCCTTTTCATTTCCGTCTTCTTCCCCCCCAACCTTTAATCCGCCTTGGCTTATGCCACGCCTTTTCTCTCTATCCAAATTTGATAAAGTTTCCTATGCTCCAGCCTTCTTCTAGGCTCAATTTCGTAATATCGTGTCAGAATTATCTTTCTATAATTTAGTCTTTAATGATGGCTTAAAACAGCGATACATGAGGAGGACCCTCATGTATCGCTGTTGCCACACATTTCCCTTATATTTCTAACAAATATAGTCTCCCCCTATAATCTTAATACTGTCAGAAGAGCTATTCGCAATTCATGAAGCTCTCAAAAGTATCTCCTCTGAACAAGACTCCTCCTGGCTAATTTACACTGATTCTCATATCTCATAAATTAATTAATAACGCAAATTCGACTTATCTTTAATCTTTAAAATTTTATACCTTTTGTTCACCACAGACTCCCCATCCTACAAAATCTTTCTAATATGAATCTCGTAACATATGGGTATTGAGATCTCTTTATTCTATAATATCTAATAATCGAAAATAATCGAAAATAACAAATTATAACAGATTAAAAAAGGCTTCTATTCTATAATTCATAATTCTATATTATTTTCTATAATTCTATTATTCTATTATTCATTCTATAATTCATTTTCCCACCCTCCAGATAATCTTAAACTAAACTTAACAGATTTATGATTAGTCGCTGCCTCTTCTCTCATTAATATCTTATGGATGGGAACCTAGTCCCGTCCTGCTCTCTTTTCAGATCTTTCCAGACAATCAGACAATATGATCGATTTCTGAGGCACTACGCGAAATCTTCCTTGTAATTTCATGATTGGAAAGTTCCTTGTCTTTCAATGCAAGAATTCTTCCTGTCTATTGTTTACTAAGTTTCTCACCACGACCCCTACTTAAAATAACGCTCAAAAACACTAATACACATTTTGAAAGCTAGTAAAAAGTGTTCAATCGCGCACTAAAATCTACTGAATTTAAAGGTAAACAATCTGCTTTATGTCGTAGATGGAGTTAATTGAAAGTTATCAAAAACAGGCTACTCCTAGAAAAATATTTGCAGGTTCCATTCAAGGTTTCAAATCAAAATGAGAATATATGAGTGAGTGAATGAGAATGAGAATATTATTTGGACATTATGAGGCTTTGAAAGAGAAATCCACAGAAGAAACTGAAGGTTATACCCAAAATTATTCCCAAAAACTGGATTATTCGCTGACCCAAATGTTTCCTATCAAATTGAGACTATTTTGAAGTTGGCAATTTAAATTTGGATTATTAAACCAATATTTTGTGTTTTATCTCTCTATCTTTTCATTTCAATCTGTTGCTTTATATGTTTTCTTTGTTCGTTTAGATAATTAAAATATAGTTCAATTTCTCTATTCCTTCAAACTCGTCGTTCTCGAAGTTCAAAGTTTGATAAAGCAGGAAGGGCTTGCACGCTATTGCAACGCGCAAACGCCCTGGATCACGGAGCAGGTTGATGTACGATGCATGTGACGTTAGAGCGCGAATTTCCTTTTTCCTGCAGTGCAATTTGGAAAAATTTACCCCGGAGGAAACACCAAACCGTCCGTGATAATTTTATTTTGACCTGTGCATCTTAAAACTACCTCACACACACACATATTTCGGGTGTCGATCCGTTGACTCTGTGAAGTCACGACGTGAGTCAAGACTGAAGAGTGAAGAGCATATATATACATATATATATATATATATATATATATATATATATATATATATATATATATATATATATATATATATATATATATATATATATATATATATATATATATATATATATATATATATATATATATATATATATATATATATATATGCTGTTCAAAACCTCTTATGGAATGACACATATTTTTTGTGTTCTCAGTTTCCTCATCTTGTTCTTTGTTTTGTGTTAAGAGAGAATGGAAAAGTTCATAGAATAATCGAATAGATGGCATCGCCTCAAGTAGTTTTGGTAGTGCAGTGACAAATTCACGTACTGACTTTGTGAAATTTCAGAACTTTACGTTTATTACTTCGTTCTGACAATAGTTAAAGACCGCTAAGAACTAAGAGCCTGTCATGAGCCTGCCTTTTTGAGGATTTGGACAGATTCATAGATAGATACTTCTTCTTTAAGGCTTATTAGCAACTCACTTACAGTGAGATGAAGCATGGTCTGAAGGACTTGTGAAGGACTTGACATATACCTATCTCTTTTCCTATCTTTTCACTTTTCAATATATATTTGCTGATGCGCCTCTAACCCTAACACTTTACTTTACTTAATATATATAGAAATTAATATAATTTATTTTTTAGATTCGTTCGTAAAACGGGAGAAGACCTCCCGATACGTTAACGTCCAAAAGTTTGGATTTGTTTTAGAAAATTTTTATATTTTTTAAAATTTCATTTCTTAAGTAAATTTATTACAGGAAAAGAATCAACAAAGATAATCAAATACAAGAAAAAAATCCTACGTCAGCGATGATCCGAAACCTCCATGCCATATATATATATATATATATATATATATATATATATATATATATATATATATATATATATATATATATATATATATATATATAATTGATATATATATATATATATATATAATTGATATATATATATATATATATATATATATATATATATATATATATATATATATATATATATATATATATATATATATATATATATCAATATATATCAATATATATAATTGATATATGATGATTTTAATATAATTTATTTTTTAGATTCGTTCGTAAAACGGGAGACCTCCCGATACGTTAACTTCCAAAAGTTTGGATTTGTTTTAGCAAATTTTTATATTTTTTAAAATTTCATTTCTTAGGTAAATTTATTACAGGAAAAGAATCACTGTCTCTCTTTGATTTTTTGTTTTTACCCAGTGATTCTTTATTTACATAAGTATAGATATTTTTGATTTTTTGTTGAGTTTTAGATTGTGGCGAAAAACTTAAAAATATTAAAAAAATTATGAACACGCCACAATCATTCAGAAAATACTTAATAAATAGTAGTTTCTCCATATGTTTGCACGCATGCCTTTGCGCTATTTGGCATGCTGTCGATTAAATGGTCAATTTAGGCTTGTGAAATTCTCTCCCATTTTTCACGAGCAGCTTTTTTTAGTTCTCGCAGGGTAAGAGGGGGATTGTTTCATTTCTTGATGCTTGTTTTCAGAATGTCCTAAGCATATTTAATGACATTTATGTCGGGGAAATTTGCTGGCCACCATAACTTGGCTATTCTCTCCTCTTTAAGAAAATTTAGTACTGCTGCTGTTCGATGAGAACCTGCGTTGTCATCCATGAAAACAAATCCGTCACCCACTGCGCTTCGGAACAGACGCGCAACAGGATTTAAAACTTCCTCGATGTATACAGCACTAGCTACTCTTCTCTTCAGGACCAGTAGAGGTGTACCCGTTATAATACCACCCCTAAACATCACGCTCCCACCTTCAAATGGGATACGTGGTTGAGCTGTTTCTAGTCGGGCTTGTCGAACTGGAGCTCTTCAAACTAATGTTCTTCGTGAATCACAAACCAAGCCAATTCTCGTCTCATCGGAAAGCATCACGTTATTTCAGTTGAAACTATGATCCACTATTTCTCGAGACCAATGCAATTAGTTTAGGAACACGTAAAGGTCTTCTGCGATGCAAATTTACCGTTTTCAGTCTGCATGTTATCGTTTGCCGTGAAACATTTACCCCTTCAAGCCTAACAAACTCCCTTGATATACCTCTTGTAGATTCGGACGATTTCTTCGACCTATCATTGATATCTGCCGGTCTTGTCCAGCTGTATCTTGTTTGCTATTTAAGTGTGTTCTAGAAAAAGTAATATAGAAGTGGCGTGTAAAAAAAAATCGACCCTGAATAATGACCAGTCCATTAAATTGGGGAGAACCAACATCAAAATAGATTGTCTGGCGTTTGCTGATGATCTAGCTCAAGATATATTCACGGCACAAAAACAGATTGAAAACTTAAAAGAAACAGAAGAAAAGATGGAACTCCAAATGTCCTTTGAAAAGACACAACACATGTCCTGCAACAGACTATATACCATTTTTAAAAACAAAATATGGTAACATCAGACGAGTCTCTTAATATAAATATTTGGGTGAAATAATCATGGAAAACGGCTTGGAAAGAGCAGACAATAATGGTAGATGTCAAAAAATGGAAACTGCATTGAGACTTACACAAAATATTTTCAACAAAAAATGCATATCTAAAAAATAAAGCATATCTAAAAACATAATTACAACACAGTTATTAAGTCAGAATGTTTATATGGCGCAGACATGCTCATTTTGAATAGAAAGAAGGACATCGAGGAGATTGAAAAGAAAGAAAGAAAAGTCCTAAGAAAAATTTTAGGCCCCAAACAAATATATAGTAACATACCAACTTCGAGAAAACTAAGATATCAAACAGTACACAGATATACATAGCGATATGAGAAAAAGAAGACTTAAGTTTTACGGACACATAAAACGGACGAATCCGAGTAGGATTCTAATTTTATGAAAATAGGAGTAGAGCTAAAATAGAAACAATTAAATGGATTGGTGCAATTAAAGAGTACCTAAGATCAGCAAATATTATACAAAGTGAATTTCAGGATAGAAACTGTTTCAGACACAAGGTTGGCCTGAGAGAAAAATGTAGGAAGACCGGAACAACTTGGTCTGACCAAAGGAAGAATGCTCATGGTGAAAGAATGAAATTAGCATGGGTGTAGAGGCTAATAACAACGAATGCCTCTAACTGTAGTTTGCCTGGTCCACCAGGGCCCATACGTGAACAATAAATAATAATAATAATAATAAATAAATAAAAATATATAAATATATATATATACATATATATATATATATATATATATATATATATATATATATATATATATATATATATATATATATATATATATATATATATATATATATATATATATATCATCATCATCATCATCATCATCATCATCATCATCATCATCATCATCAGCCCGTATCGATCCACTGCAGAATGAAGGCCTCTTCAGCATGCTTCCAACCTTCACGGTCCTGGGCTTTCCTCTGCCACTCGGGTCCAATATACTTAACGATGTCATCAATCCATCGTGCTTTCGGTCTTCTTCGCGGACGTTTGCGATCCAGCGGTATCCACTCCAGGATTGCCTTGGTCCATCTGTCGTCCCATCGCCTCGCTATATGGCCTGCCCATCTCCATTTCAATTGTTTTACTCTTCCAATGATGTCACAGACTTGTGTTTGTTCCCTGATCCATGCGCAGGACTTTCTGTCTCGTCTTGTAATGCCAAGCATACATCTTTCCATTCCCCTCTGTGCCACCCGAAGTTTTTGATTGCGATGTCAGTGTCCAGGTTTCACTTCCGTATGTCATAACGGGTAGAACGCACTGATCGAAGACTTTTCTTTTCAAGCAAAGTGGGAGTCTGCTCTTAAACACTATGTTGAGCCTACCAAATGCCTGCCAGCCACATTTAACACGCCGTTCCACCTCCCGGGCGGTATTGCCCTCCATTGAAATCGTCTGCCCAAGATATATAAAGCTGTCCACAATTTCTAAATCCCTTCCTAAAACTGAAATTCTTCTGTCCTGAGCGAAGTTATTGAACATAACCTGACTCTTTTTCAGGTTTATTTTCAAGCCAAATGGTTCGCCAGCCCTTTGCAGTTCCTGTATGCGTCTTTGTAGCTCCTCTGGGTCTTGTGAAATGAGAATAATATCATCCGCAAATCTAAGACGGTTTAAGTTTGCACCATTGATCTTTACAGCATCCTGTTCCCGATCCAGTTTACGGAATACTTCTTCAAGGCCAGCCGAGAAAAGAATAGGCGATATTGCGTCACCCTGCCGTACACCTCGTTCTATATTAATTCCGACTTCAAGATCATCAAGGTGAATTGTGGCTGTAGCTCCATCATATATCGATTCTAATAGGCTTACATAGGCTCTCTCTACACCTTGGCTAAGCAGTGCATCCATTATCGCATGCTTTGAGATGGAATCAAATGTTTTTTCGTAGTCGATAAAAGCCAAGCACAATGGCATGGTGTATTCGTTGTGCCTTTCTATGACCTGCTGTACGACCTGGATGTGATCCATTGTACTGAATCCACTTCTGAATCCTGCTTGTTCTCTTGGTTGTGCGTCATTCAGTTTTTTTAATATTCTTTTAGAAATTATCTTAGTGAAAACTTTGTACATCACTGATAGGAGGCTTATTAGACGGTAGTTCTTTAAATCTTCCTGTGCTCCTTTTTTATGTAAAAGGATCACTTCTGCATTTTTCCATAAGTCAGGTACTTTTTGTTCTTTGAGGCATTTTGAGTATAATTTTGCCAGTGTTTTATGTAACGTCCGACCAGCAGCTTTTAGCATTTCGACAGTTACACTATCCTTTCCTGGAGCCTTGCCGTTCTTCATCAATTCTATAGCATTTGCTACTTCCTCCACTAGGATATCTGGCATTTGTTCTTCCGTGGGTATTGCTGTCCCTGACTGGCTCTGATCTTCATATAACTGGGAATAAAACCTTCTGACAATCTCTAACATTTGGGTACGCGCCCTGCACACTGTGCCATCCTCACGCTTTAAAGCATATATTTGCGCTCTTTTGTTTCTCAGCTTCTGTTTAGCTTTGTTAATTCCTTTGTTTTCTTCCAGGGTTTTTTGCACTAGCTGAATATTGAATCGGCGCGTGTCCTCTCTAATACGTTTTCTTATAGTTTTGCAGAGCTCAGTGTACTCGACCCTGCCAAAAGGACTACCTGCATTTCTCATTGCTCGCCGTTTCTTCATTAAATCAATGGTCTCACTGGAGATTTTTGTTTGTTTGAGACATTTTTCTTCTGGTGCTATTGAAGCAGCCGTTTGAAGTACATTGTTGGCGATTTCTTCATATTGAACTGATATTTCCACATCCTCTGGATCTTGTAACGCAGCAAACCGGTTTGACAATATATATCAATTATATATATCAATATTGATATATATATATATATATATATATATATATATATATATATATATATATATATATATATATATATATATATATATATATATATATATATATATATCAATTGATATTATATATCAATTTTAATATGGCATGGAGGTTTCGGATCATCGCTGACGTAGGATTATGATAAAAACAAAAGTAATTTCAAATGGTCAAGGTATTTTATTATTTTCAATCTATGTCCATTAACGCACTATCTGCTGTAAAAATCTGTACGTCTGCCGATACCATGTGGGTCCCTCGCGGTTCCTATCTCCACTAGATAGTGATCGCGACCTATTTCTGCCTTTCTTTTTACTTTCTGGTATTCTGGTTAGGTTCAAGTGTTCTTATGATTGAACGAAGGTTTATGTGGAATTGGAACTACTAGCTAGATTCTTAGATAATTTGTTATCCGATATTTTCACAAATCTATTGCTAAATCTGCGTTAGGATTTCTCTAATCAACTACTGCTTGCAAAAAATCGGTCTGTTTTTTTATAACACTATTGACAAATTTACAGAAGTACCATCAGATATCAAGTTGTTGCTGTTTACTGCATAGAACCTGTTATATCAATATTTTATAGTACTGCGAAGTTTCTGCTCTACTGGATAACTTCGCAAATTCTGATTTCAATAGTATTCCTGACAGATTAATTTAGATTTATTGAAAAGCAATTCTCTTGTGGATTTTCTTCTGATTGATAACAAAAAAATAAATCGGGTGAAGAGGAGCTGTTAAATCAACGAAACCACTCCAACTATACGAATTTCTGATGTTCTTAGAATTTTGCCAACTAAAATTTGTCTGGCCTGCCGTGAAATACGCCGGCGTATCGATCTTTCAGCGTCTCGACGCGTCGTAATTGAATTGCTGCATTGCCACATCGTGGAAAATTGAATACACTTTAGGAAAATGTGAAAAGTGAAGTTTCCCTCTTCTCTTTTTTTCATTCTGTCTTTTTTTGCATGATCATCTTCTTCAGGGTGTGTTTCTAAATGAATCCTCTTTCTGATTCTTGGAAGGTCTTTCTATTTTTGGGTATTTTGCAGTCTTATGAAGTATCATATTATAGATAAACTAATTTAATGCTATAATATATTGTTTTATTTAATTCTAAATGAAATATTTAGTTAACAACAAACATAGTTCATTAAAAGTTGGTAGTTCTTTTCTGAGGGAATAGAAAATTCTTACTGGAAAATTAGGGAAAAATAAACGGCAACGGCGTTTTCCATTCCGTCATTTCCTATGTTTATTGTGTTTAGTGTCTTGGTTTTTTCCAATGATATTTTTACGGGGAAAATTTTTATCTGTGATATTTACACTGTTTTTACTGTGACTGTTTTTAGGACAATAAGTCCGGGGTGTTTTTTTATTCGGTTAGTGTTCTGTTATTGCGGAAATCGTTTATTTTGAGGAAAACTGTATGGGGTAAGTTTTCCAGTTGATGAGGTTATGAAAACAGATACCGGCTGATTGTATGAATGTTTTTGTTTTGTGCATAGACTTTTTGTTGTTCTGTTAGGTTTGCTGTATCATATTAGAAGCTGTAAATTTTCTCCATTGCATTTTAGGTTAATAATTTGACTGAATTTTCTATAATAAGTAAAAATTAAAGTGAAAACATTTAATATCCCTATTTACTATATTTACTTTAATATGTGGTATTGCATTTTTGAATTTTTGAATTATTAAACAACCAAAAGTTGAAAAAGAGGAAATTTTGCTTACAGACTGTTTGTTTTGATATAACTTTAATAACTAAAATTATTTTGATTAAAATAACATCGTTCAAATGTTCCCCTCGACTTCATCTGGTGGAATACATTCTGGAGATCCCATTTTCGATTACAAAAGTGTCCTGAAGTGATAAGAATGATACCTAACTTAACATGATAACGCATGATTTTGGTGGCCAGGTAACATTACCATTTTGTGAAATTAAACGTCCAGGAAACTTTTCTTGTAATCAATCGATTGTCTGACGAGATGTGTGACAAGTACCATCGTCTTGTTGAAAGAATACTAATACTTTAATTATATGTATACATATATATATATATATATATATATATATATATATATATATATATATATATATATATATGTATGTATGTATATATGAACAGCTCCTCAGGCCTTTAAGGCCTTTGGCTTGCTTTACAATCTGCCTCCAAACTGTTCTGTTCCTTGTTCTTCTTTCTGTGTCACATTCATTCTGGTCTAATTCTTTTCCACCCCCTGCAGCCACTTTCTCCTCGGTCTTCCCTTCTTCATTCTACTCGCGCAACCTGTTTTGTCACTCTGTTTTCTGGTAGTCTTTCTATACATTTCAACCAGGCTATTCGCCGTGCTCTGATGAAGTGCGTTATCCAAATACCGTTATTATTTCTTTATTAGCCCTTCTCCACTGGTTCTCCACTGGTTCTCCACTAGTTCTCCTTGATACCCCCGTATATTCTTCTTAGCACTCTACACCTTCAAAATTCTTTCACTGCTTTTGGTTAATGTCCAGATCTCTGCGGTATACATCACCCTCTGGTTTCATTATTGTTTTATAAACCCTTACTTTGGCTTTTCTTGATATATTCTTATTTGTCAAGAGTCTCTGCTGCATCACTGCACATTTATTTTCATCTGCTATGCTATTTATTTTCATCTGCCTTAACCTCCGCTTTCATTCCATGTTGTGGACAGTGACAAAAACGATCAGTTCTGTCGAAGTGTAGTGTTTTTCCTTCTACCTTAATTTTCAGCCCTTCCTTGTGGTTCGTCTTTTTTAGTTTTTATTTTCGTGTGTTTTGTTTTGTTTTTATTAACTAGGAGCTCGAACCTTTCTGATTTTCTCATTAATGGTTGGGTTACATTTCTCATTTCTCCTAGTTTTTGTGTTACAATTGTTACCTCGTCGGCGAAGGCTAGACATTGATGTTTTTTTGTCATATATTAGTTGTGTTCGATGTATTTGGCTTTGCCTCAGCTCAGCTTCCAACACTACAAAAAGCAGGAGGCCCGATTCTTACCACAGAAGGTTTTGAATGTTGACCATTTATTTTAACCAAGCTGACGATGTTTTCTATAGTCATTTTTGGTAAAACCTTCAGTTATTATTAACCTCTAACTCTCTCATTACGATTTTCATTATTCTCTTCCAAAAAAATATGGTTCTGTCACTCCTGCAGCCTAAAAAAAATCCACACTAAGCAGTGACTCTGAGGATAAAGAAATAACTCCTGAATCACTTGAAGATGTTCATTAGCCCACATCCTACAGTTACATTTGTTCACAATGCCCTTAAGCTATTGAAACCAAGAGCGCTTGGAGGGTGTCGCCTTAGGCAGGTACGAATAAATTCTACACGCTGTTGAATTATGTATCTTTCCATGGTGAATTGACACAATTTACTGAACACAGCAATATATGAATGACATTTACGTTTCAAGCATTGTTGCCGCCGTTTCAAAGTTCTGACCCACTTACTGAAGAACTCCTTTATAAAGAGTGAATTCTAATCAGAGAATGTGCAATAAATGAACTTTAATACATTTTCTACTAGTGATATTATTGGAATGAAACGATTGGTATAATATTTACGAAGATCGTGCGAAAACTTTGTAGCCCGACGCAAATGGCGCATGATGCAAGTATGTCTTTGGTGACGATGATCGATACACTTTTATTTACATTTAAACCAATTTTCATAGCACTTTTTCTATTCCAATTGAGGTATCTCCAAAACATACATTTTGATCGCATCAACCGCTTCTTCTGGCGTCGAAAATCGTTGACCACGTAGTTTATTCTTTATGGACGGGAACAAAAATATATCATTGGGTGCCAAATCAGGATTGTACGGCGAATGACCCATCAATTCGATGTTTTGTCCGATCGAATATTGAGTTGTTGGAACCGATGTGGGAGAGCTCGCGTTGTCATGGTGAAGAATGATCCTGTGTCGCTAGTTGTTTTTTCTTATTTCTGGCAAGACCTCTGGCAAACCGATGGTTGTGTACCATTCACGAGTTGCACGAGTTACACCTTCCACGAGTTGCACTGTAGCCACATGCCCATAAATCTCAAAAAACAGGCGACCATTTGCTTCGAAGTGTTTCTAGCGCGAACAACTTTTGTTGGGTTTGGCTCATTTTGAAAGACCCATACAGCCGACTACAGTTTATTTTCAGGCTCATACTCATAGATCCAAGATTCATCACCATCTGTGTAGAAGTTATAAAGGTCTTTTGACGTACCATGATGGAATTTTTTGAGCATTTCTTTGCACCGATGGACACGAGCGATTTTATGGAGCGATTGTCAAATTATGCCGAATCCAATGCGCAACAATCTTTTTCACGGCAAAATGTTCGTGTAAAATCTTGTGTATGTTTGTCATACTAATGCCCATGGATGCCTTAATCTCACGGTATGTCACATGACGATCTTGCTTTATCAGTTCGCACACAGTATCGATGTTTTCTGGCACAACAACCGATTTTCGACGATCTTCTTTAAATTCCCCCGTGAGTAAACGACGGCTGCAATTGAATTCACTAAAAGGTTTTAGATGGTGTTTCATCGCCAAAAGTCGAAGTGAGTTGATCGGTGCATTGTTGTTGAGATAATCCATGTCGAAAGTAAAATCGTAGTAAATCGAGATGAGATAAACTGAGATGAAATTTTCAAGTCATTAAACAACACAAATAGCATCTGCATGACAAAACGTTCTGAGTACGTCTACAGTTAACAGTATCAAACTTTACGATGTATATGTCAGATGGCAACTAGCAACACCATTGTTGCTAATTCCGGATAAATAAATAGCAGCCATGGTATTGACTCACAAGAACTCTGTTTAGAATAAAAATTATTGAAAACTACAAGGTGTCCATTATTGTTGTTCATTTTTGTAGGTATAATTAATAGAAGTTGATTTATGGTATAATAATTTTATTATTATAACATTATAGTACAATGTTTGGAAACATATTTAGCAAAAATAATACTGTCGAGATGGTGGCCTTCGCGGCGCTGGCATTCTTGAAGGCATGATCGAAAACGTACTATCACCCTGCCGCATATATGTCTGGATATCAAGTGGATTTCATGAACAATATTCTACTTTAGTTTCAATATTGTATGTGGTTTATTTTCATAAACTTTGCTCTTGACATAACCCCACAAGAAAAATCAAGTGGAGGTAAATCTGGATTTCTTGGGCGCCAATTTATGTCTACGGGATTTCACTTTTCCTGGGAATAATTCCTGCATTTTATTTTATTTTTTGAACAATGTGAATTTCATCGAGATTAAGACGAATATCTTTTTCTAAAATGACATACAATGAAGATTTCTCTTAATGTGTACCTGGCTACTTTGCTTCCTTACGGATTGGGGTGGATTTTCTCTAACCAACTCATGCTCACGTTCAATGTTATTTGCATCTCTGCTTGATCTTGGACGACCCGTAGACGGTAAATTTAGAGTTGATCCTGTAGTTTCAAACTTTTGTATCCACTTCTTTATTAAATTAACACTTGGTGTCTTGTTTATGTCTCGGTCTTGTCTTATGTCTTGTCTATGTCTTGTTTATGTGTCTGTATGTGTACTCGGTTCTATAAAGATGACGAGCTATAAAAAGCGAATTGAAAGTTTCCGGTGAAACGCTCCATGACAACTAATTGTTAACACGACCAGCCCTTCTGCGCCACCTCGGAGTAAACAAGTAATTAAATATGAACGACATTTCTGGACACCTGGTATAAGAAAATACCTTCGATAGGTATACGGGGTATAAAAATAAAGTAATGAGACTGGTGGCCGGTAGCAATTGGCCGGTAGCAATTCTTTTCGTAAACTGGGTTGTTCGAGTGCTCTCTGAAAATAAATACCAACAATTTAGAGCAACGGTGTTGTGAAAAACTGAAAGTCATTTCTAATATGCCCCAAAAAGACAAAACAAGGTTTTTCGGAATTATTTTTGCTCCAGATTTTCTTCATCCCCA
Source organism: Cosmopolites sordidus (assembly GCA_031761425.1). NCBI lineage: Eukaryota > Metazoa > Arthropoda > Insecta > Coleoptera > Curculionidae > Cosmopolites > Cosmopolites sordidus. The sequence continues at coordinate 324,615 of JARFXV010000740.1, read as the reverse complement.
ATTCGTTAGTCAAAATCTGATAAACGGTTGTTTGAGTCAAAATCAACTCTTCCCAAATAATTCTGATTGCCAGATTAATCAGAATTTCCGACGATCAGAACGCATAATATTTCAGATTCTGTGGACATTGCCGGATTCCGGATTCTGTGGATATTAACTCGGCCTTCTGAGAATGCCTTACCAGGTGTGGCAGTTAATAGCTCTTATTTTTTTAAGAGATGGCGTTGGAAACAAAGGTCGCATCAAAGTCTAATCTCTTAAGTCATTTTGTTTCTACGATAGTACCTTTCAAAACGTCATTGCTGGGAAAGGGAAATGATTTGGAAATATTTAGAAGGCAAGAAAATGGGTACCACATCAGCTGAACGACAAACAGATGAAAAAGCGAAAAACGGTGTGCGAAGTTTTACTTTCTCGACCCGAAAGAAATACATTTTTGCATCGGATCGCGACTGGAGACGAAAAATGGATATATTTTAAGAACATAAAACGCAGAAAAATATGGGTTGACTCAGGACAATCATCAACATCGACCGCAAGACCGAATCGCTTTGAACAGAAGATAATGCTGTGCATTTGGTGCGATCAGAAGGATGTTGTGTACCATGAGCTTTTGAAACCAGGTAAAACATTACACACACTGGGCTCAAGTCTGAAACAACATTTGGCAGCGCACTGTTCCTCGAAAATGTTGCCACTCCTTATCAGACTGCACTAGAAAATCTGGTTTACAAAAATAATTGAGTTTAAACTTGCACTGAAGATGCAGCAGATGTTGTCTTGTCACTCCTTCAAAAGGAAAGCCAACAGTGTTGCCATGCCAGTGTTGTTATTTACATAATTCGTACTTGTCTATTTCTTTTGAGAAAATGTTCTTTTTGTTTAAAGGGCATTTTTCCTCTTGGTATTACTAACCTATTTTTTTATATTTATTTTAGTCCACGATAATATCAAAAAATATCCACTTTTTCCATTCAACATAACCCTACATTTGATATATTTTTAATAATTCATTAATGACCTGCCAGGCTTTTCACTGGTCACGCACGAACAACATTTTCCTCAAAAGCTTCGCATGTTTTCACCAATTTTCCCGTTGGAAAACGAGCTCTTTTCGGTTATAATAATTGCTTGTTGTTTTTTTTTCTCTTTGATAAAACATGTAATCAACAATATTGTACGGTATATTGCCATAGTCTTTTATTTTTTGCTTGGGGATAGTGTTTTATGTGTTATAATTGCCAGCGTTAAATTTGAACAATCTGTTTATGAAGCGATTTAAACTTTTATTTAAAATACAGTCTGGTTGCTGAATAATTATAGTGTTGTGCGGAAAGTTTATAGGGATTTGTTTAAGAGAAAAAAAACGCAAATAGTCAAATGTAATTAATTATTATTCTGTTATGTAATTACCATTATTATTTACAACTTTTTGTCAACGTAATGGTAAGTCCATAATGCCTTTTTACCAAACATGAGCATCATTATTTCCAAAATATGACAGCAGGTGGTTTTTCATCTCTTCTTCCGTTTTAAAAGATTTCCCATTTAAACTATTTTGGATGGAGCGGAATAGAGCGAGAATAGAGGTCGTTCATTGTCATGATAAAACACCACGCTTTTCCTGTATGATAATTCTGGCCTTTTTTTATTGCTGCCTTCAACCGATATAATTGTGAACAATAGAGGTCAATGTTGTTGGTTTGGTTGCGTGGAACAAGTTCACAATATACAGGTCCCTTCCAATCTCACCAAATGGAAAGTATAATTTTCCTTGGATGAAGGCCGTTTATCGCCGTACTTAAAACTGTCGACCCTAGCAATCCCCATGATTTTCTTTTCGTTGCACATTGTTGTATACAATCTACTTTTGATCTGCTTCGGAAACGGAACCTCAAATTCTTTTTTCGGCAAAAGATTGAACGAGAAGATTCATTTCAGCATATTTAACTTAATGGCTATAAACGGTCTACTAGCCAATATTTAATTTATCTGCAATCTCACGCTCAGTGGGGCGTGCATTTTCGGCTATTGTGGCCTTTATTTCCTCGAGATAAATGACTGAAGGAGCGCGAAAACGATACTAGCCTCTCAAGTCAAAATCTCTGCCCCTGAAGATACTAAACCTATTTTTCACCAACCGAACTCTCTTAGTAAATGGCACAAAATCTTGTTTTTTGTTTGCACAGCCTTCTTGTCCTTTCTGAAATAAGAAAGCGTAATTACATTTTCAATTAGAAACCAACCAAAAGGACAGTGTAACTGTTGAAATGCTAAAAGTTGGTGGTCGGACGTTATATAAAACACTGACAAAATTATACTCAAAATGCCTCAAAGAACAAAAAGTACCTGACTTATGGAAAAAATGCAGAAGTGAATCTTTTACATAAAAAAGGAGCACAGGAAGATTTAAAGAACTACCGACCAATATGCCTCCTATCAGTAATGTACAAAGTTTTCACTAAGATAATTTCTAAAAGAATATTAAAAAAACTGAATGACGCACAACCAAGAGAACAAGCAGGATTCAGTGCAATGGATCACATCCAGGTTGTACAGAAGATCATAGAAAGGCTCAACGAATACACCATGCCACTGTGCTTGGCCTTTATCGACTACGAAAAAGAATTTGATTCCATCTCAAAGCATGCGATAATGGATGTACTGCTTAGCCAAGGTGTAGAGAGAGCATTTGTAAACCTATTAGAATCGATATATGATGGAGCTACAGCCACAATTCACCTTGATCATCTTGAAGTGGGAATTAATGTAAAACGAGGTGTAGGGCAGGGTGACGCAATATCGCCTATTCTTTTCTCGGCTGGCCTTGAAGAAGTATTCCGTAAACTGGATTGGGAACAGGATGGTGTAAAGATCAATGGTGCAAACGTAAACCATCTTAGATTTGCAGATAATATTATTCTCATTTCATAAGACCCAGAGGAGCTGCAGAGACGCATACAAGAACTACAAAGGGCTGGCGAACCATTTGGCTTGAAAATAAACCCGAAAAAGAGTCAGGTTATGTTCAATAACTTTGCTCAGGACAGAAGAATTTCAGTTTCAGGAAGGGATTTGGAGATTGTGGACAGCTTTATATATCTTGGGCAGAGGATTTCAATGGAGGGGAATACCGCCCGGGCGGTGGAACGGCGTGTTAAATGTGGCTGGCAGGCATTTGGTAGTCTCAACATAGTGTTTAAGAGCAGACTCCCACTTTGCCTGAAAAGAAAAGTCTTCAATCAGTGCGTTCTACCCGTTATGACATACGGAAGTGAAACCTGGACACTTACATCGCAATCAATTCAAAAACTTCGGGTGGCACAGAGGGGAATGGAAAGATGTATGCTTGGCATTACAAGACGAAACAGAAAGTCCTGCGTATGGATCAGGGAACAAACAAAAGTCTGTGACATCATTGGAAGAGTAAAGCAATTGAAATGGAGATGGGCAGGCCATATAGCGAGGCAATCGGACGACAGATGGACCAAGGCAATCCTGGAGTGGATACCGCTTGATCGCAAACTTCCGCGAAGAAGACCGAAAGCACGATGGATTGATGACATCGCTAAGTATATTGGACCCGAGTGGCAGAGGAAAGCCCAGGACCGTGAAGGTTGGAAGCATGCTGAAGAGACCTTCATCCTGCAGTGGATGGATACAGGCTGATAATGACGATGATGATGATGAATCCAACATACAGTGGATCCTAAAAATATTCGGATAAATATATTGCTATAAATGTGCTTATGAAGAAAAAAAAATAGTTAGAGCCGGCCGGACTATAACACCGTGACGCACTCCCAGTTGAGCAGTGCGTCACGGGGATTGATGTTTTTAAAGTCTCCCGAATACTTTACCCTACATGTTGGATGTTTTTAGCTGAACTCAATATTTTTGGTCTAACCACACACTCAATCTTCACAATGTTGACTACCTATTTGAGTATTGTGTGCTTGAAAGGTGTTTCTTTAACAATAAAACTCAGTAGAAATTGACGCTGAATCGAAATAAAGATTCTTCGTTTTTCATTCAATAATTTGTGTTCATTCTGCAAGAAAATACTCCCCATTTACAAGTTTCACTTTTTACCCTATTCTGACAGAAAAGCTAAAACAAAACATGTAAAATCAGAAATAAGATATGTTAATTTAAAACGGGGAACTTTCTTTTGAACCTTAATGAAAACTTCAAAAATCTTCCACTAGTTCTGCACTTTGCACATATTTGTCATTTTTTCTCATTAAAACCTCAAGTTTCAAGAACAGCAGGATTACAGGAAACTAGGTCAGGTAAATAAAGTAGAGATTTTAACCCAACAGTACATGTACACTCAAAGAGATTCACCACTAAAGAACAAACCACTTTTTTAAACTTCCCGACGCGGTATTGCTAACCAAATTAGCATTATCAGGAAATTATCTAATCTAGATAAAATCACCTTAATAATAAAATCTTTGATTGAAAAATATTGGATTAAGACTCAACTCGTACGTTGAAACAATTGGCAGAAGCAGTGAATGTTGCTCAATCCACCATTTTCAAACGTCTTCGCATTGGGAAAGATCGAGAACGAAGGAAAATGGGTCCCATATGAATTGAAGGAAAGAGACATGGAAAGGCTAAAAATCACTTATCAAATTTTACTTGCCAGATAGAAAAGAAAAGGGATTGGTTAGGAAATGTGTTAACTGAAAGCGCAAAAAATAATGGGTAGACCCAGACCAGCCTTTAACATCACAACAACTGCGCAATATATTGGAAAATAGGCTTTGCTTTGAATTTGGTGGAAGTAGGTGTGAATTGTCTGTGTATTACGAGCAACTGAAACCTGGTGAAACGATTACTGGTGATTGATACCGACAACAATTGATAAAATTCAACCGAGCATTGACTATGCTATTATATCTATTTGGATTTATATCTATTATATCTATTTGGAATACGTCAAATGGGACGTCCTCCTCCCTCCGTATTTACCGAACTTAGCCCATTCGGAATACAACTTATTTCGATCTTCGATCGATGCAGCATGAACTTTCAGAACAACACTTAAATTCTTACGAAGAAGTGAAAATTTGGCTTGATGAATGGTTGGCCTCAAAAAAACAAAAGTTCTTTTGCTCGGAATCCATTCTTTGACAGAAAAATGCGAAAAAGTAATAGATAACGGTGGCTAATAATATGATTATTAATGTAATTTATTTTGTTATGGAAGTAAAAGCTTATATTTTGCGAAAAAAAATAGTCAAATTAAACGAAACACTTATAAAAGTAAAGTAAAGTGTTTGGGTTAGAGGCGCATCAGCAACTAGGCTATTTAGCGATTGGACCTATAGCTTAACGTGGGTTCCGAACCACGGTCATCAGCTTCCGACAAACCCAGGCCAGCATCCCCCTCGGGCTATAAACCTTTGGTTATGTGCCTACCCATAAGTCTATCAGGAAACCTACCGACTGGCGAGTGACCAACGTAGAACATTTCTCAGAAGGCATCCGGCCTTACCCAGCCTTTAACTGGCGTGACTGAGGGGTAATTCGTAATCGGATTTGACACTCTTGCCTAGAAACAATCACAAACATTTAGGAAAGATAAACGGACAGAAGAAAGAAAAATAATCATCCGAGCGCTGGAATCGAACCGCTCAGCGCGGATTCGGCAAAGCAGGCGCTCTTACCGCCGCACCAAAGCGACCGGCAAACACTTATTAGAAGCAGTGAAACATTATCGGATTGACTTTAGCTTGTTAGTCAAAATATATTGCAACGCCAACTCTGTAGTTGTGAATGACGATATCGCAGAGAAGGTTAAAATTGAATGAGATGTAAGACTGGGTAACTGCATATAATCAAAAAATGTTAATATAGTACTAGAAGACTATATTAACACTACGATGCACGACCTATTAAAAATTAACAAAAGTACACAACGGTAGTCTATTAGGACCAAATTTGACGAAGTCCTTTTTTGCTTTTATTAATAAATTTGGTAAAAATGTTTTTTAACTTATTTCTTACATTTGTTTTATCGTTTTTTTAATACATGGAAAGATTTTATTTTGCATTATTTTATCGTAATATGGAAATTAAAAAGTCTCATTTTAAACATTTTATTTTAACACATTGAAATAATTACAAAAAACCGCAAAATGTAGAATATAAACAATAAATTCTCAAATAGGTGACCTGAAACTAACAAATAATGCAAATAAGTATCATAAAAAAATTTCCTTGCAGAAATTGGAGCAACCTAAACTTTAACCTTAATTATTCGCTTGTTGGTGCATACGTTCTCTACAGCAGGCTAAAATATGTTCCATGCAGAGCCAGCATTTGCAAAATTTGCAAAAATAAAGTGTTTTGCGTTTTTTACAATATTTGCAATGCTTCTTCTTATTTGGAGGAAGATCAGGTTCATCTTGTCTTCTGGTTTCAGAATATTTCGCAGCGGTGTCGCGATTGTACGTGTGCAGTTCCGATGAATTTGCCCTGGAAGACATGTGATCTTTTACTAGTTGTTTTCCCAAACTTTTTATGAACAGTCGTGGTTCCTTACTATAATAAATCATATCAGAAGTGGGATTATTGTGTCTTACAATTATAAAAACGTTGATAGATGCAATATTTAGCATTCCATAAAAAGCTACTAAGGGCCAACGTTTTGAATTTCCGCCAACATTGTCAGTTGCTGCCATTTTGTCCACTATGTCCATTCCACATTTAATTGTGTTGTAAAATAAATTAATTTCTGGTTTTGCTACTTTCGTGGTCTACTGTATCAATGTGATGAAGGGATGACAACAATAAAACGTTTTTTGCTTTTGGTGGTACATATGAGACTATCATCATTTTCTCTCCAAAAGGAAAAATGGAAGAATCAATAGGTCTATCCTTTACATCAGTCAAAATTCTTGGTATTTCCCGCTAAACTAACACCAGTAAACCAACGACAAACAACGATGTTTCGTCCTGTCCCAGAAAAATTGCGGTACATTCATAAAGTAACTGTTTCCGTGGAGTTATTTAACTTATATGGTCCATCCGGTTATACGCCAGCATATATTTCCATAAGGCTTGTGTAAAACGATCTAGAATCCACAGTGGCGAAAACTTTAATTCCGAACTTTTTGGGCTTGTTCGGAATGTACATTTGGAAACTGCATCTGCCTTAGAAACTTATCGATTTCAGATCTTTCAGCTCTATTTGTTTTGTCATCAAAGCGTACAACCCTCAATAAGAATCTAAACCGTGTTTGGGCCATGGTAGCAATAAACAGTTCACTTCTTAAACCATCTTGGCACCAGAAGTTTTTACATTTTTTTTTTTGATCCATGATCCAGTCTAGCTAAATAGAGTAAACCAGTGAACGCTCTCATTTCCGAGATAGTAGTAATTTTTGCATCACGTTTATCCTTGTAACATTCTGATATTTTCGTTATGTAGATATTTGTGTATTTTACTACTAGATCAGTTACACCACTAAACATTACCATTACCGAAGTCATTATCTCTTTCCCTTCGTGGATAGTTCTTGGCAGATGAGAAACTATATTTTCTCTTGCTTGTTCTAGTTCGAACATTCTTAGGTGGTGCTATTTTTTCCATTTCGTCCCATCTTTACCATAATAGAACAAACGCCGGTCACCCTCATCAATGTTTTCATTATCTGAAAATTCGTCCTCTCCTTCTTGCTCAGACCCACTTTAATGATCACTAAATATCTGTTCATTTCTGTCTGGTATGTTGCCATCTTAGTCATTATCCTCTTCATCGGACAATATGCTGCCATCCGCCACAGAGTTCTCGTCATCAATTAAAACACTCTCAAGAAGAGCTCTGAATAGCAAGACTTCTTTTTCATAAGGATCCATGCTAATATGTTATACCTAAAATTAGTATGAAGAGCATAAATTTTAGATATCGAAAGTTTAAATATATAAATATGTTTACCTTACTTGCAGTAAAAAAACGCACTATGACGATTTTCTTAAATTAACCTCAATTTCAACAAAACCCATTTCGCACGCTCTGGACTGTAGACTAAGAAAAAACTCTGAAAAAGACTAAATAAACGTTTCATAGCACTAGCGGTAGCCGGTGAAGTTTAATTTACCAAATATTTCCTAGGTGGAACCTTTTATCGTGTCACAAATAATATTGCACAGTGTAACAACGGTGATCTATCAGGACAAAAGCTCGGATTACATCGTATTATAGAAAAATATTGATCCCTTCTGTATGACAAAAAGTAGGGGGGTAAATAATCTGAGAGATACCTAAAAGGGCAATATTTAACAACATTTTATCTGTAAATTTACAACAAAAATACTTTATGTATTTTGCCTGGATTGACAGACCACCATTGTGCATCTGAGTTTTAAAGTATATTTTTTATTGGATGATGTACTTTTCTTCCAGTCGTATGGTACATTTAGGAATAGTGTGTAAAGTCAGATACTTTTTAGGTAGATCACGGTTTAATCGTAAATGTGTTTGCACCGGGCTTCCTGTCTAGTAGCTCTCCATGAACTTCAAGCGAATATGTCATTTAGTTTTCTTTTAATAGTCTTAGAAAATTCGAGATATAAAGAAAAATAAGTTCGATATTTTTGCGTTCATCGAAAAAAGCGAATTTCGTGTATTGATTACATACTACTTTTTTTGTGGCAAAACTACGCAAACCAAGCTTGAGTGACGGTTCACGCTCAGGACTCGTTGGGCTTTATAACTTTATTTTCTTGACACTATGGTGGAAATATTAGATGGCATTTTTTAGTTGCACTTTCTAACAATTAGCCGAGTAAAATCTGTTATAGACTCATCATTAAAACAAATAGAATGCAGTTCCAGGTCGAGGTCATATTCAGTTCTAATTCGATATATATCAACGAAATAGTACTTACTACTTAGAGCTGCCATAAACGCTTCACGCACTTGCAAGGTATTTTCACGTTAATTTTGTATCGACAAAAAATCTAAGAAGCTTGTTCATCAAATCCTAGTAAACTTTTAGGAAGACCAGAATATCATATTCGTGCTCAAGTTTGATGTTTAAATTGCCTGATCTTTGTCCTTATGATAGTAAAGGTAGAAATGTCCATTCGCTTCGCTATTTCACGATGGGAGGCAAAACTACTGAAAATGAATATTATTAAAACTGTGCAAAATTGGGTTCAAGCAGTTTAAGTTACATAATCTGATAGTTTGGAACCCTCGATAGCTTTTCTTTGTATATTTGTAACGTGTTTAACTCATTATGTTAGTGAATTTCCATAAGAGCACGTATAAAATTACGATCGTTTTAAATTGCGATAACTTTTAAATGGCTTAGTCAAGCGATTTGAAATTTTCACAGTGGCAAATAGCCAAATCTTTAAACGTTTTGTAGTTATCAATTATCATTAATAATTATCAAAAGTAAATAATATTTCGATGTTTTAATTGATATTTAAATATTATTAAAAATTCCATGTTCGTAGTTCTAAAGATTTAAATAAAAAATGTGTTTACGGAAAAGTTAAAATCAAGGCATATTAACTACCAAAAGTGAGTTACATATTTTTTTATATTAAGTGTTATTAATAATTTAATTCTAGATTATAGGTGAACTTTGTTTTTTCTTTTTTAATTATACATTATTTTCTAGCATTATCTTTATTAATTTTCCTTTTCTATGTTCTGTAAACAAATATATGTACCCATTTGTGATTTTCAGTACTTTTGCCTCCGATTGTACCTCCGATACATCCTTAAACGTGCTTCTTTCCAGCCAATAGTTCCTTCCTTTTTAAATTGGGATATCTGCTTGAAACAATGACCAGAACCACCAAAAAACTGTACAGATTAGTAGCATATGAAAAATATTTGAAAACTGTAAAAACAGCATTTTTTATAGTTTACTTGTCAACATTTTTTATAATCGCATACAGAACCAAAAGGAAAGGATTTACGGTTAGAGACGCATCAGCAACTACGAGGCTATTTAGCGACTGGACAAACAGCTTAACGTTGGTTCCGAACCACGGTCATCAGCCACCGACAACTTAGGCCAGCATCCCCCTCAGGCTATCAACCCTTGTTTAGGTGTATACCCATAAATCCGGCATCCGGCCTACCCAGCTTTTAACTGGCGTGACTGATGGGTAATTTGTTGTCGGATTTTACATTCTTGCCTAGAAATAATCACAGATATTTAGGAAGTGAATGCAGACAGAAGAAAGAAAGAAAAACAACCATCCGAGCGCTGGAATCGAATCAACTACCGCGCCAATACGGTTTCGGTACAGCAGCGGCAGGCCGCCGTTCTACCGTCCACGCCAACGCGACCCCCATACAGAAACATAAAGGTGAACAAACAAAAAATGTATCTAATTTGTGTTCAAAAAAGGAAAAACAAGGAAAGCTTAAAAATAAGGAAACTGAAGCAAAGTATAGAAAATTTTAAAATTTCTTTATAAATAAAGAAATTCAGAAGGAACTTATATATGAGACACTACTACATTATGACATTTGATGTAATAAAAGAAGAACTAGAAATACATTAAATTTTGGACACTTGAATATGAGCAAAATAAAAAAAAAAAAAGAAAAACAGATAAAACAAACACAAACCAAGTATTAGTAAAAATAAGTATAAATATATATATATATATATATATATATATATATATATATATATATATATATATATATATATATATATATATATATATATATATATATATATCATCATCATCATCATCATCAGCCCGTATCGATCCACTGCAGGATGAAGGCCTCTTCAGCATGCTTCCAACCTTCACGGTCCTGGGCTTTTCTCTGCCACTCGGGTCCAATATACTTAACGATCTCATCAGTCCATCGTGCTTTCGGTCTTCTTCGCGGACGTTTGCGATCAAGCGGTATCCACTCCAGGATTGCCTTGGTCCATCTGTCGTCCCATCGCCTCGCTATATGGCCTGCCCATCTCCATTTCAACTGTTTTACTCTTCCAATGATGTCACAGACTTTTGTTTGTTCCCTGATCCATGCGCAGGACTTTCTGTCTCGTCTTGTAATGCCAAGCATACATCTTTCCATTCCCCTCTGTGCCACCCGAAGTTTTTGAATTGATTGCGATGTGAGTGTCCAGGTTTCACTTCCGTATGTCATAACGGGTAGAACGCACTGATCGAATACTTTTCTTTTCAGGCAAAGTGGGAGTCTGCTCTTAAACACTATGTTGAGCCTACCAAATGCCTGCCAGCCACATTTAACACGCCATTCCACCTCCGGGGCGGTATTCCCCTCCATGGAAATCCTCTGCCCAAGATATACAAAGCTGTCCACAATCTCTAAATCCTTTCCTAAAACTGAAATTCTTCTATCGTGAGCGAAGTTATTGAACATAACCTGACTCTTTTTCAGGTTTATTTTCAAGCCAAATGGTTCGCCAGCCCTTTGCAGCTCTTGTATGCGTCTTTGCAGCTCTTGTATGCGTCTTTGCAGCTCCTCTGGGTCTTGTGAAATGAGAATAATATCATCTGCAAATCTAAGATGGTTTAAGTTTGCACCATTGATCTTTACCCCATCCTGTTCCCAATCCAGTTTACGGAATACTTCTTCAAGGCCAGCCGAGAAAAGAATAGGCGATATTGCGTCACCCTGCCGTACACCTCGTTCTATATTAATTCCCACTTCAAGATCATCAAGGTGAATTGTGGCTGTAGCTCCATCATATATCGATTCTAATAGGTTTACATAGGCTCTCTCTACACCTTGGCTAAGCAGTGCATCCATTATCGCATGCTTTGAGATGGAATCAAATGCTTTTTCGTAGTCGATAAAAGCCAAGCACAGTGGCATGGTGTATTCGTTGTGCCTTTCTATGACCTGCTGTACAACCTGGATGTGATCCATTGTACTGAATCCACTTCTGAATCCTGCTTGTTCTCTTGGTTGTGCGTCATTCAGTTATTTTAATATTCTTTTAGAAATTATCTTAGTGAAAACTTTGTACATCACTGATAGGAGGCTTATTGGACGGTAGTTCTTTAAATCTTCCTGTGGTCCTTTTTTATGTAAAAGGACCACTTCTGCATTTTTCCATAAGTCAGGTATATATATATATATATATATATATATATATATATATATATATATATATATATATATATATATATATATATATATATCACAAAGTACATATAAGGTCAAAATATCATAAAAAACACATATACCGCACATACTCACAGAGTCCAACCAGAGACGATATACCTAGACCAGGGGTCTTCAAATTTTCCAGCTGTAGCCGTACTACGGCCATACTGATTACTCCAATAAGTTCCAAGGGCCAAAACCGTTTTAATTTTCCTGCTATTATCTATAATAAACTAGTCGCCGAATACGTGCACTAAACGAGTATACGCTTGCTAAATTCGCTAGTTGCGGGCCGGATTGATAACACTGGCTGGCCGGATTTGGCCATAGTTTGGAGACCTTTGACCTAGACGATTATACATCCACGTCGAGATCGTCGAACCATTTCAGTGATGTCGGTGTGGCATCATTGAGTTCATGTAGGCCACCTGGGAGACTCCTGAAAGGGCAGGAGTTCACCAGATGGTTCATTGTTTGATATAGGTCGCCGAAATCGCATTCAGAAGAAGTCGTAATCTTCCATCTGTGCAACATGTCATTGTACCTGCCATGTCCGGTTCTAAACCTGTTCAATCGAATCCAGAGGCTTCTCCGGAGGTTCAAACCCAGTATTTCCTTATCCCGCAGATTGATTAGGTCGACATTAAGGAATTTTGAAGGAGAGATGTCCACCTTTCATTAATGTCTACGCCATTTTTCAAGTCTGTGTCTATCCAGGTTGGAAGGCCAAGTGGCAGGTTGTTCAGATCGTGTATTCTGTTTCATTGTTCTTTCGCTGCCTTCAATTTGCGCAGTTCCGGAGGAGTAATATTACACAAAGCGCAATAATTATTCTTCAATTTTTCGCTAAAAATCCAATAAATACCATCTCACGAGCACCATATTCACCAGATATGGCATAGTGGGACTTTTTCCCATTCCCTCGATTGAAGAAACCGCTTCGTGGACGTAGTTTTGAGTTCAGAGAAGCCATTCAAGAGAGTTCGCCGCCCGCTTTATAGCACATACCAGAAGTAGAGTATAAAAACTGTTTCGAAGATTGGAAAAAGTGTTGCAGTGAGTGAGGATTACATTGAAGGAGACAAAATAAGGTTGGATGAATAAACAAACACTTTGTATTATACAAGATGTCCCATAAAAAAGTTTCTATTTCATTGGCTCACTGCGCAAACGCAGCAACTGTGAGGGGCGCTGGCGTATGACAATCGATAACGCGTTTAGGAATTTAGTCGGTATGGAGCGTTTCTCTAGAGTGGACCATGCGTTGTGTCAGCGCAGATAAAGTTTTGGAGTCATCGGGGTTTGCGTAACATCAAAGATGTTGCCAACTGTTCCCCTCATCAGGAAATGGGTTAAGAAGTTTGTAGAAACTCGTTCAACTATAAATAAACCTAAGTCATGATCATCGATGGGCGATCATAAATAAGCAGAACTGTTGTTACTGGAGTGCAACGGACTCGAAACACAAGCATCAAAAACCCCTACATTCACCTTAAGTCGCTGTATTAGCTGCAATCTCAGCGCTAGGAATAATTTGCCCGTACCTTTTTGAAGGCATTAGGGGACGCGCAATTACCGGCAAATTCAGAGCGTTATGTGGAAATGTTGGACACATTTTGGCACCTGAACTGCAAAACTTTGCTGGTTATAATCAAAGCACATGGTTTCATCAGGATGAAGCAACGTCACAAACTTCCAACACGTCTCTGCCACGAGTTCTCAAAATTTTCCCAAACAAATTGATCTCCAGGAGAGGTGACATAAATTGGCCTCTAGGTAGTCCTGATTTGAGCCTTTGGACTTTTTCTTGTGGGGCTATCTAAAATCGAAAGTTTACGACAATAAATCGGGTTCTTTAGTGCAGTTAACGCCTAATAATTAAAAAGTCACCTTACTTATGCTGGGTGTTTTTTTGTATCTGGATAACTTTCTATTTACGATACGATTATAACTATGTATGTTATGATAACTAAACTCAAAGAGATTTACCACTAAACACTAAATAACTTTTTTTAAAGTTCTCGACGCACGTTTCGCTAACCATGTTAGCATCATTGGGAGATTATTTAATCTGATAGATTAATTTGTTTATATATTTTTTTAATCTCAGATTTAATCTGATAGATTAAATCATCTCCTGATGATGCGAACATTGTAAATATATATGTTATGATAACTAACCTCAAAGAGATTTACCACTAAACACTAAATAACTTTTTTTAAAGTTCTCGACGCACGTTTCGCTAACCATGTTAGCATCATCGGGAGATGATTTAATCTGATAGATTAATTTGTTTATATATTTTTTTAATCTCAGATTTAATCTGATAGATTAAATCATCTTCTAATGATGGGAACATGGTAAATATATAAGTTATGATAACTAACCTCAAAGAGATTTACCACTAAACACTAAATAACTTTTTTAAAGTTCTCGATGCACGTTTCGCTAACCATGTTAGCATCATCGGGAGATGATTTAATCTGATAGATTAATTTGTTTATATATTTTTTTAATCTCAGATTTAATCTGATAGATTAAATCATCTCCTGATGATGCGAACATGGTAAATATATATGTTATGATAACTAACCTCAAAGAGATTTACCACTAAACACTAAATAACTTTTTTAAAGTTCTCGACGCACGTTTCGCTAACCATGTTAGCATCATCGGGAGATGATTTAATCTGATAGATTAATTTGTTTATATATTTTTTTAATCTTGGATTTCATTTGATAGATCATCTCCTGATGATGCTAACATGGTTAGCGAAACGTGCGTCGAGAACTTTAAAAAACTGAATTGGTTTTTAGTGGTAAATCTCTTTGAGTTTAGTGTTTCACGCCGAAGCTTCCAATTATTGATATATGATATGATATTAAGAGAACCTTCACGGATCAAACCAAACCTTCACGGAAATGAAGACATTTCTGTTTGGTGATTTTTTTCATAGTTTTTTTTGTTTTTGGATCGGTTTCGTTCTGTTTGATTAAAAACTCTTTTGAGTGTGCGATTATTTTGGTTTATTCTATGTTGTAGTTGACTATTTACAATGAAAACAGTCCTTATTTACTATTTTCAACAAAGGAAATTTGAACAGAGACAATGTTTTTAAACTGAATATTTCTTTTAATGATATAAATACAGTTAATTAAATGAAATCAAAAATTGTATAAATACCACAATGATTATCGTGTTTTCTTTTACCAATTTAAGTCCATTTGAGAAGATATATTGTTCAGTAGAATATTTCTCTTGTTCCCTCTGATAATCACTAATTTTACTTGCTGTGCTAGTGGAAAAATCAGTTATAATATCCGTTGTATCATCTGACGATATTTTCATGTACCTCTCCACTCGAGGATTGCAGATTTTTTCCATCGTAACATTTTTCAGGCATTTACCACAACCTATTAACCGTTCAATTGCCTTTAATGGTAAATTACAATCGTGAAAGCAGACATTTTCAGATGCTTCGTCCAACACCATTTTGTAAAACATTTCCAGTTGCGGTGTGTTCGGTCCATGACCCAATTTCGAAAACAACCAGCCCATGTTTTCACACGAACAGAAGAATTTGTTCCTGCCGAACATCATCTGAGTTTGCACGTTTTCATATGAAACGTAATCCGGATTCAAACCATTGGCATCGGCGAAATTCACTACATTTTTACTGAAATCATATATGAACTTGAGTTTTCCGAAATTCCTTCCGGAATCTTGAATCAGACCGGGACTCACTTTTTCCAGAGCTCCGCTTTTCAAATGCATGAAGTTGTTGTCCAGTATAAAGACGTTAGTGGCTAGAATGGAGAGACCGTAAGCCTGAACTGTTTCTACAGTGTTGTTCACAAAGAAAAAGTCTTCTACAGAACCATTGATGCTGCTCGAGGCCAATTCAATAAAACTGTTACCAGAGAACGTGGCTCTACGGGTATATAATTGATATCCGAGATGCTCTACGTAGTCTATGCTGGAATTTTGAAATTTAAACTCGCCGGGAAGGTCCAGCTTCATTTGGATTCCAGAGGTGTGTAACCTCTTGATTCTGACATTGGTGAAAGTGGCATTTTTGAAATTGGTTAAACCGACAATGGCGTTGGAGTGAACTTCGCCAATTGTCACGTTCTTCATGCGCAAGCTTTCAAAATCCACCTTGGGCACAGAACAACCTACTGAGTAATACGGTTTATCGACTTGAGCAAACGTTCTAAAGGGAATGGCATCAATGTAGGCTATGTTTTCAAGAACAACCACGGAAGGCAACATGGGTTCGTACTGGAAGCGCTGAAAACTGAGATTAGTGATGTTCGCAATTTCCAGGTACGACAAAAATTTGTTTTCGCCAGTACATCTTGTCGCAATGCTGAGCTTGTTGCAGTTTCTGATGTACAGTCGTTCAATATTTGCTGGTGCTACCATCATATTGATATAGATAATGATGTCCTGAAATAAAAAAAAAACAGTCAGTCTTGGTCATATATACACACACCATATATATATATATATATATATATATATATATATATATATATATATATATATATATATATATATATATATATATATATATATATATATATATATATATATATATATATATATATATATATATATATATATATATATATATATATATCTGAATCTTCTGAAATCTTTCAACCATTCTCCACGTGGTGCCACCACTCGTTTCTGCCCAACTGCCATCATGTGCCATCACGTATTTCTAGGGACCGGTTTCTAGCCTTTCAGCCGCTATCAGCCGAGTTCCAGATTAACGCAAGGAAAGCAGTTGAAGAGACGATCGGGGCAAGGCCATGACAACTGGTCATTTATTGATCGGTTCTTTTAATTCTTGAATAAAACACAGAATTTGTGTTGATTTTAAAACATTTTTTATTGATAATTGAAACATAGTGTATGACATTTAAACACGAAGGACAATATCTGCCAAATGACCACCTCTTGCAGTTCCACAGACGTTCCCTCTTTTGCCTGCAGTTTGGAGGACATTTTGGCATAACCGTGGCTCTATCTCACCAATGACTGCTATCATTTCATTCTTTAGTTCAGGAATCGATTGTAGATTGTTCTTATAGACCTGGCTTTTCACTTAACGCCAAAGAAAATAGTCCAACGGTGTCAAATCACCTGATCTTGATGGCCAATTAACATCACTGTTTCTTGGAATAACTTGTCCTGGAATTTTTTTTCTTAATAAATCAATTGTTTCATTAGCAGAATGAGGTTTACCGCCATCCTGTTGGAACTACATATCCTTCAGATCAATATTATTCTATTCAGCCCACAATAATCCATTTGTCATCTCACGATATCGAACACCATTCACAGTTACAACTTCACCAGCAGTATTCTGAAAGAAATACGACCCAGTTACATCTCACGCACGCACACCAAACAGTCACTCGCTTAGGATATAAAGATTTCTCGTGAATTAATCATCGATTTTCCTCACCCTAAATGTGGCAATTTTATTTATCAACATAGCCACCCATTTCAAAATATGCTTCATCTGAAAAGATGAATTTTTGGAAAAAAACATCTGTTTGTTCTTTGATCCAATTTATATGCAATTTGTATTTGAACTTTATATGCCTTCAGAGCTAAATCCTTTCGTAAAATACGCCATATTGTGCATGAACTGAAAATTGTTGTGAACGTCGACTAATGAAAATTTCTGGATCTTAAGGAATACTTTCACGTACCAAATCTATATGCTGTTGTGAACGACCACTACAACTATATATTGCTCTTCTTTTATTTTCCATCGAACCACTTTTTTGAAAGTTTTAAACAAGTCGATTGATTGTGCTTTCAGATGGACGATTGTGCAAACCGCCATTGAAATTACACAGATTAACAAATTTAAACTTTTTTTAGATAACTTTGATGAAAATAGGTGTATATGAAATATTTTGTAGTCCCAAATCTGACAATGATAAGATAATTAGTGCAACACATACATTTTTTTGTTATATGGGGTATAATATTTATTTAATATAAACATGTAAAACGTGTTAAATCTATGGAAAGAAAAATATATTACATGGGATATCATACAGATACAAAAACTTTCACTTTTTCTTCTTGTGTTCTTTAGTATCATCTCTGTTTAAAAACCAGCAGTAGTCCCCCAACATCAATTTCTGCCAATTTCATTTCATTTAATTTTTTTTGAAAACGGAAATCATTTAGAAGCTTCCTTATTTGAGGTCCTGAACCAATTGGTCCAGGACACTTAATTGAGGAAATATTTCTTTTAGGTATTTGGAACCATTACCTTCTTTGTCCATGGCTTTGACAAAAATTTTTATTAGTCCAAGCTTAATATGGAGTGGCGGAAGAAGCACCTTTTTTGGCATATTTTATGTTTGAAGTACCAGGTTCAAAAGAAGTTCTATGAGGCCAATCTTTCGTATTGTAATGTTCTTTTGCTGCCCTAGTGTCTCATAGATACAAAAAACACTTTGTACCAAAGTACTCCTTACCTTTGTACTCCAAAGTCAGGCACAAATAATATAATATAATTATAATATAATAATAATTTTTATGTTATCTATATACTAGGTGTGTCGGTAATTACTTTCCGGGTTTTGTAACAGATTTCACTAGCCATAATATTTCACTAGCCATGTATATATGCAATGTTATGATTTGATACATATGTTATTTTATTCTACTAACATTAACCTCAAAACTACACAAGTTACGTTCCGTCAAAATAACAGCGTTATAGATTCATAATTTTTTGAAAATGTCAAGTTTTGTGGGTGAAAAAAAGTGCATTAAATTTCTTTTAGCATTACTTTTCTTGTTTCATCAAAAGAAAAAAGCCGCTGAAAGTCATACGGTAGAGACTTACGGTGAGCATGCTCCAACCATATGAGCATGTGAAATTTGGTTTGGACAATTCAAATGTGGTGATTTCATCGTTCAAGACAAAGAACGTCTGGTAGGCCGCAAACGTTTGAAGATGCGGAATTGCAGGAGTTATTGGATGAAGACCCAACACAAACTCAAAAACAATTAGCAGAAAAGTTTAATGTGAGCTGATCGCATTTTGTGAACGATTACAAGCGGTGGGAAAGATCCAAAAGATGGGAAGATGGGTGCCACATGAATTGAATGACAGGCAATTAGAAAATCGAAAAGTCGTCAGTGAAATGCTGCTGCAAAGATATGAAAGGAAGTCATTTCTGCATTGAATAGTAACTGGTGATAAAAAACGGATCTATTTCGAAAATCCCAAACGAAAAAAATCATGGTTATCACCTGGCGAAGCCGGCACATCGACTGCACAAGACCTAATTGCTTTGATCGCAAGACCATGCTCTGTGTCTGGTGGGACCAGGTTGGTGTCATATACTATATAAATGTTGAAACCGGGAGAAACAGTTAATACTGATTACTACCGACAACAAATGATCAATTTGAACTGTACATTGATCGAAAAACGTCCACGATACTCTCAAAGACATGATAAGGTGATTTTGCAGCATGACCACGCGCCGTCTCTTACGCCTCAAAATCAGTCAAAGAAGTGTTGAAATCACTTGGATGGGAAGTTTTATCGCACCCGCTGTACTCTCTAGACCTGGCTCCATCCGACTACCATCTTTTCGCATCGATGGGGCACGCGCTTGCAGAGCAGCACTTCGCCGATTTGGAAGAAGTTAAAAAATGACTCGATGAATGGTTTATCGAGATGGGCAAAATGTATAGAATCAAATGGCCAATACTTTGAATAAATAGATTTTAACTATCCATTGTAAATAACGCGTCTTCTTTAGCGAAAAAGTTGGAAAGGAATTACCGACACACCTGGTATATTATTTTTTTAATTTATTGGAACTTTCGGTCAGTTAATAAATTTACATTTTTTTATTGTTTTGTTAATGTTTCGGTTCATTCATGAACCATCCTCAGAACAATTCTACAATATAACTTATTTTTATAAAAAATACAAATTTACATCTAAAAACCTACCAATATCTAATTAAACAAATTAATTTCCGATAAGATCGATAAAGTCCGACACGGTTTGACCGATTACCATGAAAATTGACACATCTAAGTATTTTTTCACCGAGAAGGTTTTTAAGCTATCCATTTTGTTGTAACTCGCCACTACATGCCGCTGCAGAACATTAACTTTTACACCGTATAACCGATCGCTATGAAAATAGGTATACATAGATATTTGAACACATAGAATATTTTCGCGCTGTCCACTTCGTTGTACCTCGTCACTAGATGGGGCTGTAGCGCATCAACTTCTACACCTTAACTACATCTTTCCATGCTTGTAATATTTAAATTTAAAAATGCTACCGCACGATAAACAGTGTGGCTTAATCGATATAGATAAAAGAGAAAGGAAATTTGTGCTAAGCGGGGCATAAATATTTGGATATGGGGGACTGCCATATTTATATTTTTATTTTGTATATGGGCGACGGCAAACTTCCGGTTGATTCTACAATACAAGATATCGTTCCCACCTAATTTCTGCCAACTTTCGGCATCAATGAAAGATCTTGAAAATAAGGTTTTCCCGAACACCGCCAATAACTTCAGAAATTACGAATCAAAGAATGATGACGCCAATCGAATCAATAATAAGATTCAATTGAAAATTCTTGGTGCGATTGCAGAATACAAATCCATTGATACAGTTGCACAAGAGGACCAAACTATTAATTATCCAGTAAAATTTCTCAATTCATTGGAGCCACCTGGAATCCCACCGCACAAACCGACGTTGAAAATTGGCTCACCAATAATGCTCCTTCGGAATCTGAACACGCTAAAGTTGTGCAACGGGACCATATTTTCCGTGAAAAAACTGATGCGTAATTTGATTGAAGCAACAATAATTTACGGCAAATATAAATGAGAAGATGTAATGATTTCGCGCATTCCAATTATTCCCACTGATTTACCCTTCACGATTCAAACGTTTTCTGTGCGTTTTGCTTTTGCGATAACAATCAACAAAGGGCAGTTGCCAGATTAAATTTAGAAAATTCATGTTTTTCGCATGGTCAACTATATGATGCTTGCTCCAGAGTCGGAACTCTAAAAATTCTGTACATCTAGACACCGAATCAGAAAACCAAACATATTATTTATCCCCTTGCGTTACACTAGATGTTATAAAAATCATGTCGATCTGTGGTACCTGAAATAAACCCATTTTATATCACGGGAGTTTTATACACGTCAACCTGACATGGTCGCTTGCTACGGTGAAAGTTTATGAGGGGTTCCTTTACAGGTTTTGGGTTATCATTGGCAAATTAGCATTGGCCTCGTAAATATCGGTTAAGTAGTGTGGTATATTCCTAAGTTCCCTGAAAGTTTCTTAGTGTTTGTTCTAGAATCTGCAGAAACAGCAGCTGCTCTCAAAACGTCGACGACCTAAACTTTGCCTGTCTTCAAGATTCATGTCTCCCTCCAGGAACTTTTTGAACGAGAGCTGAGCAGTGCAGATTGATACGGGATCTTCCTTTCAAAAAAAAGCCCTTTTTTAGTCTTATTAAAAATAATGTCTTGTCTCTTTAATAATAAGGCCCTAATTCAGCGACTTATTTCATTCAATTGAACAGTTTTGTTAAAAACCTTCGACTGAACATTCGTGAAGTCACCTTAATACCGAAGAATAAATGTTTATTTGTCGGCGTAAAAAGTTGGAGAAACAGGACTAAACCTCTGATGAGCGAAGTATAATCCTTTATTTTAAAACAAAGGGAAATCCACACGGGCGTAGCCAAGGGGGGGGGGGGGGGGTGTCCAAGCTTATGTTCACCAAGAATGTCCTCTTGCTCTTTATGTACACTGTAGTGCACACTCTCTCAACCTTGCTATTGCTGATTCATGTTCATTAGCAAATGTCCGAAATTGCATTGGGATTGTGCAGTCTGTTGGTTCCTACTTTCGACATTCTGCTCAACGCACTGCTTTGTTGAAAGAAAAAATTCAAGAGCTACTACCCGTCGACAACCGAAAAAGCTTGCTCTCAATGTGTGAAATACGGTGGGTCCACAAACATAAGATTCAGGGAAATTTATTCAGCGATTGGGAATGCTCTCGAAGAAGTCCAATTTAATCACAATAAGGAAACATCGCAACAAGCCGCCCAATTGCTAAGTACGCTTCGATCTTTGGATTTTGTGATGTGTTTAGTGATTCTTCAAAAAGTTATGAGCTATACATTGTCGCTATCAAAACAATTACAGACAATTGACATCGATCTTATCACGGCATTCAAATATGTAGATGATGTTATTAATGTCTTACAACTCCTGAGAAACATCACTGACGTCGAATCATCTCTATGAAGACGCAAAGGTTTTACTGGAAGAAAATGGTGTTATACTGCGAATGCCACACGTCGTCGGAAGACAATTAAATAGACCAAACATTCCTGCATTGGATGTATGCACGTATTACAAAATTAATTTGTTCATTGCATTTCTTGATCATACAATTCAACAATTGGTTGAAAGGTTTACCAAACATCGTAAAGTAGTATCAGCATTATCTGGTGTGCTACCTTCAAATTTTACTGCGAGTTCTGAAATTGAAGAAGCAATTTCCATGTACTCGTCACTGCTTCCCGAAAGCAACATATCAGTGGTTAAAGCAGAACTTGAAGTATGGAAAACAGTGATGACAAGTATCTCGCCTACCCCGAAATCTAGTTTGGAATGCCTAGATATGTGCGATAAAAACCTTTATCCTAATATTTACACATTACTACAAATCTTGGCTACCATTCCTGTATCCACTGCTACCCCAGAAAGGTCTTTCTCGAGCCTAAGGAGACTGAAAAACTATTTACGAAACACTACAAGTGAAAACAGACTTGATGGTTTGGCTCTCATGAACATTCACTATGGAACAGAAATTCATGCAGATGAAGTAGTGGATATATTTAAAAGAAAAACCCGAAGATTTCTTCTTAAATGGTTTTAGATTTAGCGCAGAGGAGCGAAATTAATTTAACCATTTCATTTAAAGTTAAGAACTTTATAAATATGTTGTAATTTTTCCGATGAATATATAGATATTAAATTTCATGTAAGTATATTTTTGTTGTTTTATTTACTTCAAACTAACCCCCCCCCCCCCCCAAACTAAATCCTGGCTACGCCCGTGGAAACCCATAAATACTTTTATTACACACTGATAATAAAATTATCTTTTTAATGATTATCTAATATACTAGATGAGTTCGATAATAATAATACGAATAGAAATACCTGATGATGCTAGTAAGCTATAGCTATTAGTAAGATGGGCTTCATGAATTTTGTTATGACCGAGACCGATACATTTACTTTTTACATAAGAAACTTACATTTACTCCTGGAGGACACGAGTAGAATAAATCGGTTCTCTTGTTCGCGTTCGTGAGGCACGTAAATCCACTTAGAGAACATCTTGAGAAATTAATTTTCGTTGCACCGTTACACAGACTAAACACTGACAACAAAACCAACAAAAATCGAAAAGGTATCATTGTAGATTCTAATTTGTCTTAGTTCGAAATCAAACTGACCGATATTTATATAGTTCGCGGATGGGGATAACCAAGAGGAAGTTCTTATCCAGAGTTTGTCATATTTTCAATTCATTGTGTATATGTTTCGAGGTTGGTTTCATCTCTATCTCGTTTGAATGTTTTGTTTTCATTGTCTAAACCTGATAAAAGTAGTCTCGGTATTTCTCTCTTATCACTGCTATATGCTGAATAAAGTTTTGCATTGAACTAAAAATATCGCTTAGTGTTTTTTGTTTATAATTTGTACTTTACAAAAGTAAAGGCTTATCAAACTAGTACTGCGAGTACTTATTTTATTTTAATTATTTATTATTTATAAAATAATACAAAGCAAACTATTGATCATTCTCGTAGAAACTTTGAGTTTGGGTCATCAGCCAATTGCGCGACTGTATGGAGGGTGTTCAAGGGTTTCCCAATGCATATTCTTCAGTTTTTCGTTCGTCAAAACCGAACCCATCGGGCACAGAGTTTATTGAGGCCAATATGATTTCTGATGACTATTTGAGCACCAAAGCTAATACACACCTTTAAAGCGATTTCATGAGTAGAGAGTCCCCGGTCACCTTTGATAAGGTCGCGAACTGCACTAGCAGTGACACTTGACCTAGGACGTCGATTATAACTTATATTTACCACACTTTCTCGTCCACTCTTAAACTTCTTGGCCCAACCAAACAACCCGCTCGTGCTGTGGAAAGTAATTGTAAAATTTCGGTGTATATTTGATTCACCCTCGTATATATTTTTGTAAAACGTCATAGCAGCCATTTTTTTTTATTCCTGCCAAAATTGACATTAGTTTTTAGTTCTGTTTTGCAAGTCATCATGAAAATATGGCAGTAGTTAACCTACTTAACCTCCAGGAGACCAGTAGTAGTAATAGGCGTCTCCACACTCCATCTTCCTGAACACCCTCAAATATTGATTTTAGTAGCTTTCCCTGGAATATTGAGAGTGAGAACCGACAAAATCAATGTTTTGCACGGACTACTGTGTAATTTTTTCGAAAATATGATTAAATGGCAGTAGCACATCTTATACAAATTGTTTAAATTTATTACAAAGATTATGAATCTATTCGGATTACTTTTCGATCCTTACGTGAAATTTATGGTCAACGTAATTGATCTACAGGGCTTACTAGTCGTAATTTAATTTAAAAATTTAATATGGTAGAGTATGTGATTCTAAGAATTCAATCCGTCAAACACTTAAACGTATTGCTGAAAATATCGATGGTGAAAAAAAAAATGATTGAAAGTGTCAAAGTGTAATTGAAAATCCAGAATAATCAATTACACGTCGTTCTCAAGAACTTGGGCTTTCTTATGACACTACATGGAATATTCTTCATAAAGATTTGAATTTCAAGGCGTATAATTCTCAAATCAAATGACTTTTTGATGCGTAGAAATTTTGCACATTGGACTTTAGAGCAACTTAAAACAAATCCATTATTTTATAAAAGAAAATCATTTTCAGCGATGAACTCATTTTGGGTTAAATGGCTTCGTAAATAAGCAAAATTGTCGCATTTGAAGTGTAGAAATCCCACATGCTGTTCTTGAAACATGTTTACATCCACAAAAATTAACAATTTGATCTGGTTTACGGTTTGGAGGTGTAATTGGACCTTACTTATTTCAAAACAAAAATGGAAATGTAGTTACTGTTAATGGAGAACGCTGCTGAAATATTATTACTGATTTTTTCTGGTGTAAATTGGATGATTTTGATCTGGACGAGATGTGGTTTCAACAAGATAGTGCAACATGCCATATATGTCGTAACACAATCATTTTATTGAGAGAAATATTCAATGACCGCGTAATTTCAAGAAATGTCAATTTTACCTGGCCACCAAGATCATGCGGTATAATTCCATTAGACTTTTTCTCTGGTGTTATGTGAAATCATTGGTTTACACGAACAAACCTCAAATACTGAATGTTCTTAAACCGACATTATTAGTGTGATTGATGAAATAAAGGTCGATTTTGTGATAAAGTGATCAAAATTGGGAATTCCAGAATATATTTCTTTTTAAATTTAAGGCAGAGGGCGGTCGTTTACATGAAATTATTTTTAATAAAAATGCCATGAAGTAATATTTCAAATTAAACAAAAAAATACATTAATATCTTTTAACGCTGTATTTTTTGGAAACTTATTATGTTATGGTATTTGTGTCAATTTATTTATATTCTATCTATTCTTTTTCTATTTTATTGATCTATTGAGATTACCACTCTATCAACTAACACTTTTTTATACTTATTTGCTGTATAAGAATATATATATATATATATATATATATATATATATATATATATATATATATATATATATATATATATATATATATTCTCTTCAATATATATTACACTATATATATATATATATATATATATATATATATATATATATATATATATAGTGTAATTTTTTTTAAACCTGACAGAAATCTAATTGGCTAAGCAGTGCATCCATTATCGCATGCTTTGAGATGGAATCAAATGCTTTTTCGTAGTCGATAAAAGCCAAGCACAGTGGCATGGTGTATTCGTTGTGCCTTTCTATGACCTGCTGTACAACCTGGATGTGATCCATTGTACTGAATCCACTTCTGAATCCTGCTTGTTCTCTTGGTTATGCGTCATTCAGTTTTTTTAATATTCTTTTAGAAATTATCTTAGTGAAAACTTTGTACATCACTGATAGGAGGCTTATTGGACGGTAGTTCTTTAAATCTTCCTGTGCTCCTTTTTTATGTAAAAGGATCACTTCTGCATTTTTTTCCATAAGTCAGGTACTTTTTGTTCTTTGAGGCATTTGGAGTATAATTTTGCCAGTGTTTTATGTAACGTCCGACCACCAGCTTTTAGCATTTCGACAGTTACACTATCCTTTCCTGGAGCCTTGCCGTTCTTCATCAATTCTATAGCATTTGTTACTTCCTCCACTAGGATATCTGGCATTATATATTGTTCTTCCGTGCGTATTGCTGTCCCTGACTGGCTCTGATCTTCATATAACTGGGAATAAAACCTTCTGACAACCTCTAACATTTGGGTACGCGTCCTGCACACTGTGCCATCCTCACGCTTTAAAGCATATATTTGCGTTCTTTTGTTTCTCAGCTTCTGTTTAGCTTTGTTAATTCCTTTGTTTTCTTCCAGGGTTTTTTGCACTAGCTGCATATTAAATCGGCGCGTGTCCTCTCTGATACGTTTTCTTATAGTTTTGCAGAGCTCAGTGTACTCGACCCTGCCAAAAGGACTACCTGCATTTCTCATTTCTCGCCGTTTCTTCATTAAATCAATGGTCTCACTGGAGATTTTTGTTTGTTTGAGATATTTTTCCTCTGGTGCTATTGAAGCAGCCGTTTGAAGTACATTGTTGGCGATTTCTTCATATTGAACTGATATTTCCACCTCCTCTGGATCTTGTAACGCAGCAAACCGGTTTGATAAAGCAATCTCAAAATCGCTTCCTCTCTCCAGCAGTTTTCCAGAATCCACCTTGCCCTTCTTTGATCTTACCATTCTTTCGCGCTCTTTTCAACAGTCAATCCGAACCCTTGCTCGTACCATTCGGTGGTCACTTCCAACATTAAAATTGTTAAGGACAGTACAATTGGTAAATATTGTTTTATCGTTGGTCATGATGTAGTCAATTTCGCTTGTGAGCCCAGATGGACTTTTCCATGTCCATTTTCTGCTGATATTTTTCTTATAGAATGAATTCATAATATATAGTGCTTGTCCTTCAGCAAAATCAACTATATATATATATATATATATATATATATATATATATATATATATATATATATATATATATATATATATATATATATATATATATATATAGTGTAATTTTTTTTAAACCTTACAGAAACCAACTTTTATATTTGGAATCACAGACAAGTACTTCCAAATGCAAAGTGGTAGGAAATAACTTGACTAAGAAAAATTTACAAATAACGCTTTTCGGTGGTTGCTTGGTTTTGCCTTTGTCTGAGAACAATCTGTCGTTTGGCCAATTTTGTGCGTTGACTTACAATGAAGAGTATCGTCTTCAGTAACAACATTTTTGCCCCTTTTGCGGATTCTTGGGCACATACTACCACTTGTTCTAAATTTAACTAAGTTATTTTTAAAAAACTGGATCCGGAATCTGGAAGAACTGGAAAACTTCCGGATCTGGAAGAGACTTTTCGGGATGTCTTGCGTGGGATTTAGCGCACCCATCGCGTAGACAAGCCACCAACATGAAGAAAAATTTATTTAACATTTTCTTTTTGATACAATAACTGATTTATCTTAGCAACTGAATTAAAACGTCATTTGTATACACATTTAAATTTTTAAACACAGCTTTCACATTACACAATGACAGCACAATAATGATGGCTCCTTTCAAACATCACAATTTTTTTTTAATTTCCAAGGCCTAGTATTTCTATATATATATATATATATATATATATATATATATATATATATATATATATATATATATATATATATATATATATATATATACCCCATCCGACGGGAGGTCGGCGAAAACATGGGTTGTTGCTGGCTGTGGATAGGTTCTCCCTATTCTTGATGGTATGGTCTTGGTGGATGGTGGTATGGGTCTGAACCTCGAGAGGCGAAATATATGTCATTTTTATACACATTTAAATTTTTATTGTACACAGCTTTCACATAACACTATGACATCACAATAATGATGGCTCCTTCAAACATCACAATTTTTGTTTAATTTCCAAGGCCTACTATTTCTATATATATATATATATATATATATATATATATATATATATATATATATATATATATATATATATATATATATATATATATATATGTATATATATATATATATATATATATATATATATATATATATATATATATATGTATATATATATATATATATATATATATATATATATATATATATATACATATATATATATATATATTTATATATATATGTATATATGTGTGTGTGTATTTCTTTTCATAGCATTTGTAGAAATCTTCCTGTATTTATGTTTATGATTATGATTATGATTATGATCAGTCATTAACGGGCCATATTCTTTTATCACCAACATCTCCATTCACGAACCGATCAATAATTTGTATAGCCCAAACGGCAGTAAATTTACAATTTTATCGTTAATTGACCGTATATAACCAACACAAAGCAATTTATTTCAAAAGCAGTTTAGCACAGACTTAATAGGATCCCATAAACAATCCAATATATTATTAAGGGTCGCTATGTATACATTACAGGGTATTTTATAGCTTTATTAAATGTTTTTCTTAAAACATTAAAATGTAATGGAAAATATATTTTGTCTGTGAATTCTCTTTAAAACTGATATGTAGGAGTGTGTATGGCTGATTTGATCTTTGATACTATTATGATCAAAAAGTAATGTGAACTATTAATTATTTTCTCTCATTCAAAGTAATTCCCTCTTACTGCAAAATAATTATTCCAGTCTTCGAAACAGTTTTTATACTCATATTCTGGTGTTTCTTTCAAAGGGGCTTGCGTACCTCGCTCAATGGCTTCTGTAGACTCAAGACGGCGTCCGCGAATTGATTTTTTTTCAATTGAGGGAACAGGAAAAAATTACAATATGCCAAATCTGGTGAATATGATGCTTGTGAAATTGTATTTCTGTTATTTTTGGCCAAAATTTTTGGATAATTGTTGCAGTGTGCGATGGATCATTCAAAAACTATAAATTGTTTTGATATAAATCTGCCACAATCTACTAAATACAAGATCTTTTATTTTGGTAATGTTTTCTTCATTGGTTGATGTGGAAGGTCTTCCTGATGAGGCTCATCTGCTTCTCTACTACCTGTTTCAATAAGATAAGACCACTGCCTATACAGCTAGCTTCCAAGAATGTTGTTCGAATTGCATTTCCTAATTAAATTAAAAGAAATCAAATTAAATTTAAAGATTAAATGTCTTCTTTTGGCAATGTTGCATTGCTTCCTCGGTCAATGGACCTTTCCTAAGTGAGTTTTTTAATGTATTTGTGGGTAGTTGAAATTACTCATGGATGTAAGGCTCGCATACCGGAAAAAAGACTGATGTACGTTATCTAATTGGAGAAATAGATGAAGAAAAATTGGGGAGACTTTCAGAAAACTTTCGAGAATGGTTCTAAACGCGTGTTCGCAAAAATGGTTGTCACTTGGTTGATATTGCAAATTTATACTGCAAGTAATGCACAGTAATGAACACTGTAGAAACAATTATTTTATATAACAATGAGCAATATATGGCCAGGGTCAGCCACACCGCGTCGAGCTTCAATTCTAGATAACTGAATTTAAGCGACGCCGAACATGATGAAATTTGGATGGGCCTTTAAAATAGGCATATCCAAAAAACCTTCCCACACTTAGCGGTAAAAGGGATTAAATCAGCAATCATCTAAAAAATGAAAGTGGCAACCTCACTTTGAATAATTGAGATGATCCCTAAGAAAAGAATGTTGGCGCCAACAAATATTTCAGTGTATGTCAGTGTGTGTATTTAAATTATATTTAAAACCAAAATTGTTTTCTGGGGGCGAATATCACGATATGCCTCTTATTTACGAAGAAGATGTTGCAAACCAAATTTGAAATATAGCAGGATTTTTTTCAATGTATTCAGGAACATATGTTGTATCCATCATCAGTAATTAACTTTGAAAATTCTTCTGGTTATGTTGCTGCTGCTGAAGTGTCTGCAGATGCAAGTTCTCCAACTGTTAATATTATGGAGTGATTTTAGCACCTTGAATTTATTGAACCAATCTTTCGATGATTGAAATCCTCTAGCCGTATCTTCATCACCAGGTTTTTTAAAATGTGCGTAATTGTTTTTTAAAATATGCGTTTATAAATACTTTGATAGCTGTTTGTTTTGAAAGGTAACTGGAAAATAAATGGATATTATTCTAAAAATACAATTTGTATCACTAGTTTTGGATCTGCGAATAAATAAATAATATGTTTCCAATATTATATATAGAAAAGCAGTTTTTTGACACTTTAAATCACAAACTGATCCAATTTCGAACTGAAAGTGTTTATGCACCCTTTAGACCTTACCTTCTTGTGTTGGTGGTTGCTTTCGTTTGATATTAAAATGTTCTCATTTAAATACCCTCAAGTTCAGATCATGATTGAAATGACTTTTTCCCTCCACCATTTTCGGAATAAATACATATCATTTACATTTATATTGATGTCTTGAAATCCAGTTTTAAGCTTTAGATGGTTATAGATGATACATTAGAGTGGGTCAAAAAAATCGACTATTTTTTTTGAAAGTGATATCGAAAATATTATTTGTAATGACAAAAAAACATTGTGAAAGTTAGAGCCCTTAATACTTATATTAAGAAGTGTATCATCGCGACTTTCGGTTTTTTAGCAATCGTATCTTTTATCCAAAACTCCCAAATCATCAATTTGAAAAATTTGAGCAATACATATTCTTGAAGGGAATTGAATTCTCTACAAAAAAGGTTTCATTATAAATTTACGTCAAATAAGCCGTTTTCATGTAATCGTGCCTGAACATTGATCTGTTTTTACAATTATACTTTTCAAATTTGAAAATTTGTAACTAATGAACGAATCAATATTTGATAAAATAGAAAACATATTCTTCAAGGAAATTGAATGCACTACAAAAAAGGTATCTTAATATTTTTCGGTAAATTCACTCCTCCCACAGTTATTCAAGGTTAAAGTTAAATTTAACAGTAATTGAGTGAAGAGGGAGTGGGGGAGCGATTATTGTTAAAAAACCGAAAGTCGCGATGATACATTTCTTAATATAAGTATTATGGGCTCTGACTTCCACAATATTTTTTTTTATTATGACAAAAAATATTTTTGATATCCCTTTAAAAAAAAATAGTCGATTTTTTTGGCTCAGTCTATGATACATAACAGAGGTACTGAAATAAGAATTAAAAACATTGAATTAAAATGAAAATATACGTACTCTTGCTTATCTTAAACACAAAAACTGATACCCTATTTTCTTGTTTGCCTTTGTTTTGGTATATTATGGCGAAAAACCTGGCAAAGTAAACGGTTTAAAATGTTTTGGTTTGAAATAGTTTGTAAGATATTTTTGTATGATCCTAAACTCATCAGTATTCTTATGGTTTTATGTGTGTAGTGCTAAAATGTTACGAGTTTGTACACCACATTGCTTCAGGCAAGTATCTGAATTTCTGAAAAGGACCGGCCATTACTATGAAAAACGCAGATGTTGTCTTACTCAGTAATAATAAAAGAAGATCTCAAAAATATGCTGACCGAGGTTCTCAGAGCGCCAGGACGGATGGGATATATATACATATATATATATATATATATATATATATATATATATATATATATATATATATATATATATATATATAACGGTCCGACCACCAGCTCGAAATGCTAAAAGCTGGTGGTCGGACGTTACATAAAACACTGGCAAAATTATAATCAAAATGCCTCAAAGAACAAAAATTACCTGACTTATGGAAAAATGCGGAAGTGATCCTTTTACATAAAAAAGGAGCATAGGAAGATTTAAACAACTACCGTCCAATAAGCCTCCTATCAGTAATGTACAAAGTTTTCACTAAGATAATTTCTAAAAGAATATTAAAAAAATTGAATGACGCACAACCAAGAGAACAAGCAGGATTCAAAAGTGGATTCAGTACAATGGATCACATCCAGGTTGTACAGCAGGCCAAAAAAACGAATACACCATGCATGGTTTTTATCGACTACGAAAAAGCATTTGATTCCATCTCAAAGCATGCAATAATGGATGCACTGCTTAGCCAAGGTGTAGGGAGAGACTATGTAAACCTATTAGAATCGATATATGATGGAGCTGCAGCCACAATTCACCTTGATGATCTTGAAGTGGGAATTCATGTAGAACGAGGTGTACGGCAGGGTGAAGCTATGTCGCCTATTCTTTTCTCGGTTGGCCTTGAAGAATTTTTCCGTAAACTCGATTGGGAACAGGATGGTGTAAAGATCAATGGTGCAAACTTAAACCATCTTAGATTTGCAGATGATAGTATTCTCATTTCACAAGACCCAGAGGAGCTGCAAAGACGCATACAAGAACTGCAAAGGGCTGGCGAACCATTTGGCTTGAAAATAAACCTGAAAAAGAGCCAGGTTATGTTCAATAACTTCGCTCAGGAAAGAATAATTTCAGTTTTAGATTTGTGACAGACAGACAGGAGATTGTGAGACAGGTGAGGGAGACAGCTCTATATATCTTGGGCAGAGGATTTCAATGGAGGGGAATACCGCCCGGGAGGTGGAACGGCATGTTAAATGTGGCTGACAGGCATTTGGTAGGCTCAATATAGTGTTTAAGAGCAGACTCCCACTTTGCCTGAAAAGAAAAGTCTTCGATCAGTGCGTTCTACCCGTTCTACCCGACATACGGAAGTGAAACCTTGACCTGAAGAGGCCTTCAGGTCAAGTGGATCGATACGGGCTGATGATGATATATATATATATATATATATATATATATATATATATATATATATATATATATATATATATATATATATATATATAACATTTAATATTTCCACGGATGGTAGATAATATTTCTAAATCATTCCGGGTGTCGATCCGTTGATTCTGTGAAGAGTCACGACGTTTCGCCAAAATCTGATTTGGTATTTTCAAGTGTTGTGCTCTTCGACTGAAGAGTCCAATTGTTTGGTTTGAGTTATGAAACATTACATATGAAAAAGCTTACGATACATGCATACTCCCGATTACAATGTATGGTTTAGAGACGATGACATTACGATACATGCATACTCCCGATTACAATGTATGGTTTAGAGATGATGACATTGACGAAGAACAGTATGACAGAGCAGAGAGCCATGGAAAGTTATAAGTAATTTTAGTCTCCGAGAAAAAATCCTAATGAACAAATTAGATAAAACACAAAAACAACGGATACAAACTAAAATATGTTAAAGAGGAAGTGGCGATGGGCTGGACATGTAGCTCGTCAGCAGCCGGACCTTTGGGATACGAAAATTATAATATGTAGACCAAGACTAACAACACAAAGCAGAGGGAGACTGCAGAGAAAACGGACTATAGTGCAATTAGCGGGAAAATGATGATATCGGATCGATGGAGGAAGCTTGATTCGGAAAGATGGAGGAAAGTTGAAGAGGCCTTTGTTCAGCAGAGGATAGGTTGGCGCTGATTCAATCGAGTTTTCGTAAATAGTAGGATAACTGGGCATTGCTGCTTCTACCGTTATGAGGTTTGAGAATCAGAGTTATGTCCAAGTACGAGGTATACTTTATTTGCTTTAGCAATGAGTCTAAATTTTGTTTAGGTCAGCTGAAGATAAAAGAGCTAGATACTTATGCCTCGTAGAGTTACAAAATATAATAAACTTCGTGAAACTATTCATTTTTAATATTGTTGTATTAACTGTAAGTAGAATTTATTTTTTCATCTAATGATTTCTTATATTTATGATGCTATCATGGTATTCACTAAAATTACAAAATTAATCCAATTAAGGAGACACAAGCGAATTTTATGGAAAAAACACGAGTTTCCAAGTCTAAAACAAGAAAATCGGTAATTGTCTTAAAATATATGTAATTGAACAATGCTTAAAATTTGAAAATTATTTACTGTCTAGTATTCTAGAAAAATAATATTTTCAACCGTTCTTAAACACAGTCTCTTATGGTAAAAGATTTCCGCTACGGATTTTTCTATTTTTTTCACTATTAATTTTCCTTATATTTACTTATAGCATAAAAAATATCACATGGTACAGTTTAATTTTAACTTTTTATTTCAACTTTCGATTACTAATAACGAAACACCAGCAAAACTCATGACATTTATCTGAATTTGGGATAAAAAAAGTTATTTTTCTTAGATAATGTACCTTTGTAGCTAGAATGCATTTTTTTTCATATAAATTTTCTATCTTGTAGCATCAAAATTCTCATACATATACACAATATACACTGATAAATATGCAAACACAAATGCGCTGTTGCCACATCTTTTTTAACGAACCGCGTGGATAAATAATGACGAAATCAATTCGTTACTTTTTATAATAAATACTAATTTATTAATAATTATAAAATTTGTTTTAGTATTATAAATAAAAATTGTGAAGTACTTCCTTAAATATATATTTTTATGATATTTTTGAATATATTTCGATTAATAAATTAAATCATTTTTCTGGAAAAATAAATTAAATTACCTTATCGAAATTACTTTAACGTTGCTTTTAACTTTCGTTTTTTGGACGGATGTACCTTTTATTTACGAGAATGTGCTGAAAAGTTGTAGAATAACGGATAGATGGTGTTATTGATGGAGTTTTTGTGGCGCGCTGGAAAGTTCACTCCATTTTAGATTACTGCATTCATTAGTTTCGTTTTGATAGCTGTTCAGTTAAGAGTGTGTTAGAATTTTTGACGAGATGGATAACGTTGAATCTCGTACTGTGTTTAGGAACCTTTTCTTAAATGCTTACCGACATTCATAATAAAATGAAGGATGGCTTGAAGGATTCGTTCAATCTCCTCCCTTGATAAATAGATTTGTGAATGGAAGCGTTAAAGATGTACTTCTTAATGAATGCTCATAACTGGATGAAAAGGGTATTCTTGTAATTGATTACCTTCGAAAAGGCCAAACCATCAAAGACAAATAAAGTGTTTTCTAATAAGAGTGTCAGAACTTTAAAATTAGGCACAATGATAACTACAGATGGAAATCCTGTCATTTTTATTTTATCTTGAAGTACTAACAATGGCATTATTTTTTGGAAAGAATGTTCAAATGCTGCATCTGGTGGTAGGCATTCTGGACGGACACTCACTTTGACACTCACCCACCATGATATATATATATATATATATATATATATATATATATATATATATATATATATATATATATATATTATATATATATATATATATATATGTATATATATATATATATATATATATATATATATATATATATATATATATATATATAAATATATATATATATATATATATATATATATATATATATATATATATATATATATATTTATATATGGTGTTAGCCAGACGTTCCCCCCACCTTATCTTTTAAACGGTTATACTTAATTATTGATTGATTTGTCCGTTACTTTGTGATAGTTCATTTTTTAAAAAAGGAATAAAACAATTTTTTACTTTGTTTTCTATAACTTTTATTTTTAAACAAAATTTGTGTGACTATGGTTTCGTAAAACAACTTTACATTCTCAAATATTACTTTAAAACTAAGGTTTTACAGCTATTTATATATTCTATGCTTTTATTGGGGTTAATTTTTTACAATAGTTTAAATAGTGGAGAATTTCGGAGATCCGTCTGATCTTTATTATATTTATAAATTTGAATAGCTTCTAAAATGTTTACTTTTTTGCTTTTGGGCGCTGTATGTAAAATTTTCAAATTTATAATCTCGGGAAATATATGTCCGGTATCTATGAATGGTTCGCAAAATTAGAGAGTTGTTTCTTTAATATGTAGCAGTATACTTTTAGAAATTTTAGTATTTATGTATTTTATGCATCAAAACTACCTTAAACCCAAACAAAATTAGTATGGTTGAATAGATCTTTTAAATACCTTTCAAACGAGGTGTCACTTGCCACAGGATGAAACACCATCCACAGCCTTGAAAATTATTGATTACAATGGCAACGGGACTTTACTTCTGATGATTACGTCATCAGTTATCACTGTAAAAGGAGTTTACGTCCAGCCACGGGCGTAGCCAAGGGGGGCCAAATATTACCTAATATTATACCGAAAAAATACGAGGAGTGAAGAGAGTTAAATTATTACATTTGAGTTGAATATATATCCGAACTAGTGGACGTTGCGCACGGTAGCGCCATCTCTTGTCGAGTAGTCGAACTATTTTGTATCGTATGGAAACTTTGCGTTGTTTCTCGATTATTCGCCACGCCCCTCGGTCGGAATGAGCGGAGCTTTGTGGAAGTTTGTGGTAGTTTCTGGACGGCTACTACTGGGCTGCTATATAAGCCGCGCGTGACCGCCCTTACGGCAGTATTGTTACATGCGAACTCGAAGCGAATATAAGTGAAAAGTGGTGAACGAATAGTGAAGAGAATTAAGTGTACCGTGTAAGTGAGTAATTTTAGTGCAGTCTTATTCCGTGACCTTGTTAAGGATAGATACATGAATCATTATTACTGTCGAAAAATGGAGGGGAAAAAAAGGAAGGATGATAAACTTAAAGGTATGGACTACTGGAAAAAGTGGTGTAGTCAAGGGGTTTCTAATAAAGAAACAAATTTGGATTTAGCTATCAAAGCTTCAGCTACCTTGCATGCTGATAAGAAGACAGTGATGACAAGCGGACCCTGGACCTCGACCTCAATTACCATACCGAATGTCGAAATCGATGCAATGTCGGTGGTGCCCTGTTCGATACCTTCAACTGCCGAATCTACATCTAGTCTGCAACAGGCCAGCTTGCCTGTTACCTCATCTTTTACAACTGTAGCTAAGTTGGATGTTGGTTTTTACGCGAATCAAGAAAAAATCTTGGATGAATATTTTAAAGTACAAATTTTAAAAACGCCATGGAACCCACCCAGAGATTGTAAGTTTCCTATTTCCACAAAACGAAACTTGCGCTTTCAATTGAAATGGTTGGAGAGATTCCCCTGGTTGTCATATTCGGAATATAAAAGTGGAGCATACTGCAGAGTTTGCGTGGTAATGGGACGTTCGCTTGATGAAGGTAAAGGCGGTCATCAAAGGAACGGCCAGTTGGTAACCGAACCTTTTTGTAAGTGGAAAAATGCCCTAGAAATATTTGAAGCTCCTGCGAAATCGGGATACCACAAGCGAAATTCAGAACTGGCAGAGAACTTTCTAAAAGTAATGTCTTCGCAGGCTTTTTCGTAATTTTAGAGCCCTGTTGCGGCTTGCGGCTGAGTCTGGAGATAAAGATCTGGCTGAGCATTTGAATACTTCACAGAAGAACGCCCTGTACACAAGCCCTCAGATCCAAAACGAAATAATTGACATTTGTGGTGAATTAATTCAACATAAAATAATTGAAGAAGTAAAGAAAGCCAAACTATTTGCGATTCTGGCTGACGAAACCACCGACATCGGACGTGTAGAACAAGTCTCGTTATGTCTTCGATATGTTGATTTTACAGATAATAAACACCATATACTTAAAGAGATGTTCCTTGAGTACATTCCAACGGTCGATGTTTCAGGATCCGGTCTCGCAAATCTTATTATTACAGCTCTGAAAAAGCATGGACTTGAATGTTCTCATGTGGTTGGTCAAGGTTACGACAGAGCTGCAGCTATGAGTGGGTATTTGCACGGTGCCCAAGCTTATGTTCGCCAAGAATGTCTTCTTGCTCTTTATGTACACTGTAGTGCACACTCTCTCAACCTTGCTATTGCTGATTCATGTTCATTAGCAAATGTCCGAAATTGCATTGGGATTGTGCAGTCTGTTGGTTCCTACTTTTGACATTCTGCTCAACGCACTGCTTTGTTGAAAGAAAAAATTCAAGAGCTACCACCCGTCGGTAACCAAAAAGTCTTGCTCTCAATGTGTGAAATATGGTGGGTCCACAAACATGAAGCTATTATAAGATTCAGGGAAATTTATTCAGCGATTGTGAATGCTCTCGAAGAACTCCAATTTAATCACAATAAGGAAACATCGCAACAAGCCGCCAAATTGCTAAGTACGCTTCGATCTTCGGATTTTGTGATGTGTTTAGTGATTCTTCAAAAAGTTATGAGCTATACATTTTCGCTATCAAAACACTTACAGACAATTGACATCGATCTTATCACGGCATTCAAACATGTAGATGATGTTATTAATGTCTTACATCTCCTGAGAAA
Source organism: Cosmopolites sordidus (assembly GCA_031761425.1). Lineage (NCBI taxonomy): Eukaryota > Metazoa > Arthropoda > Insecta > Coleoptera > Curculionidae > Cosmopolites > Cosmopolites sordidus. The sequence goes on along the minus strand of JARFXV010000740.1, from coordinate 285,833 downwards.
CAACACTGACGTCGAATATCTTCATCTCTATGAAGACGCAAAGGTTTTACTGGAAGAAAATGGTGGTATACTGCGAATACCACGCGACGTCGGAAGACAATTAAATAGACCGAACATTCCTGCATTGGATGTATGCACGTATTACAAAATTAATTTGTTCGTTCCATTTCTTGATCATACAATTCAACAATTGGTTGAAAGGTTTACAAAACATCGTAAAGTAGTATCAGCATTATCTGGTGTGTTACCTTCAAATTTTACTGCCAGTTCTGAAATTGAAGAAGCAATTTCCATGTACTTGTCACTGCTTCCCGAAAGCAACATATCAGTGGTTAAAGCAGAACTTGAAGTATGGAAAACTGTGATGACAAGTATCTCGCCTACCCCGAAATCTAGTTTGGAATGCCTAGATATGTGCGATAAAAACCTTTATCCTAATATTTACACATTACTACAAATATTGTCTACCACTGCTACATCAGAAAGGTCTTTCTCGAGCCTAAGGAGACTGAAAAACTATTTACGAAACACTACAAGTGAAAACAGACTTAATGGTTTGGCTTTCATGAACATTCACTATGGAACAGAAATTCATGCAAATGAAGTAGTGGATGTATTTAAAAGAAAAAGCCGAAGATTTCTTCTTTAATGGTTTTAGATTTAGCGCAGAGGAACGAAATTAATTTAACCATTTCATTTAAAGTTAAGAACTTTATAAATATGTCGTAATTTTTCCGATGAATATATAGATATTAAATTTCATGTAAGTATATTTTTGTTGTTTTATTTACTTCAAACTAACACCCCCCCCCCCCCCCCCCCACACACACACTAAATCCTGGCTCCGCCCGTGCGTCCAGTCATTTTCGCATTCCAAATTTTATTAGTTTAAGTATAACCATTCAAAAAATAAGGGGGGGCGGTACTTTTGGCTAGCACCGTATATATACATATATATATATATATATATATATATATATATATATATATATATATATATATATATATATATATATATATATATATATATATATATATATATATATATATATTTTTCCTTTGATTTCTTTGATCATAATATTAATATACTATTTTCCAAAAACTTCCATATTGTTTTGTAATATAATTCATATTACGAAACTAAATCATTCAAAATGATTTCCCTTCGGAGAAATCTAAATCTTTATAATTGCCGCATATATTTTCGTCGATGTAGAAACGAAAAGATCCTTTAGGTTTCATAAGATAAATAATAAATTTGACGGAAATAAACCGAATTGAAGTCATTACACGCACAACTTTGCGATCCAACCGTATATCTTCGATGTTTGTTTTCGTTTTCTTCCGGAGAATTTATGTAAACATGAGCTTAGTTGAATTTATACATGCTTCTGCTTATTTGGTCGTTGTTAATGAGTTGGTTATGATATTATATTAGATTTTATTTTTTTAATAATGTATAGGATTCTTTCTGGTGATATTGGTACAGATCATATTAAAAGAGAAATATTGATAAAGGTTAAAAAATTTTACTATTTCGTTGTAATGACATAAATTCATCCTCTAATGGTGAGGGTGTGTCATTTCAATTGTCAATAATCTTTTCCAGTGTCATTTGCGGATTTTATTTTTTAATAAGGCTAAATGATGTAAACAGGTCAGGTCGTTCAAATATGTCAAGCAATAAACATGAATTGGGGTAACAAAGAGAATCGTACCGCTGATATAGCGCTATACAAGTACAGTGAATCTGTAACGGATATTTTTGGGCTATAAAACGATACAACCAGGTCTTCTTTGTCGACGATAGAGCAAGCTATAGCCGATTTGGTGATATCAGAATTCCAGCAATTGTCAAAGCGGTTGCTGAGAGAATTCCGAGAAATCATGACCTAAGGGATAAAAATACCGTCAAGGACCATGTCGCGCATTATCATCTTGGAGTTTACCGAAGACCTAACGGTAGGTCTACGTAACATAAATGTTACGAATACAAAGGTGCTATTTGAACAGCATGCGAACATAGGTCACAGGAAATTTCTTTTCAAAGATGGAAACATTTCCACTGCTGAAGAGAAATTCAATCACCAAAATGACGGAGTGTACGCTCATATATCTCGAGAAGCTGCCTAAAAAACTGGGAAAGTGATGATGGATGAAGCTTATGATGGTTTGGAGGGCTTACCGCAACGGATATTTTCTTCCATAAAAAAAATGTTCAATAAATTTTAAAAAATGGCAATCTGCTGACGGTGAGGCATCAGGAGAAGTCCATGGGTGAGGAAGGACTTTTCAGTCTAACTCTTCGATTTTTTCTTGGCACTATGATTTTTTCTTGGTACTATGAGGTTGCTATTGTCAGCCTGTAGAATAACATCTTTTCGATTAATCATTGGGCATTGGACTTTTTTTGAATCACAACTATATTTAGTTTGTCAAGTACGATACTTGTCAGCACTTATGGTTTCATTAAAATTTAGAATCTCATAGTAAATAATTCCTGCAAAATCCTACCATACTAACTATAACAATTTTTAGGATGGAGTCCAGGTTTCTGGACGAGTTATTTCGCGAAATAGTGACGTAAACTGGCCACCAAGATCATGCGATCTCATGTCATTGGATTATTTTTGGGGGGTTAAGTTAAAGCTCTACTTTACGGAAATAAACTTGACTGTGACGAAACGTTCAGGCCACCATTGAAGATATACCACGCGATATGTGTGAAAGAGTAACAGAAAAATGGGTCTCCAGAATACATTGCACCGAGAATACTTTCTTCGTTCTTCATTCTTCATTGCGTACAATGGGTGTACGTCATGTAGCAAAACAAAACAGGGCGAGTATCCAGCGGCAAAAAAAAATTTCATCATATCATATCATATCATCTACGGGAATAATCTTGGGAGAAAATTCTGCACCTTTCTTCGGTGTGAAACACGAAACTCCAAGAGATTTGCCATGAAACACCAAATCACAATTTCTCAACGCTTGTTTCGATATAGCCATATTAGCATCATCAGCTGATTTGATAGATTGAATCATCTCCTGATGATGTTAACATGGTCAGGGGAGCGCGTGTTGAGTTGTTTAAGAAAATGATTTGGTGTTTCTTTGTAAATATCTTTGAGTTTAGCCTGCCTACTATGCAAAATATCTATAAGCTCAAAGCGACAGTGAAAAGCTTCACACTAAGTTGAACTATAGGAAATAATCGTACTTGTCAGCACTTATGGTTTCATTAGGATTTAGAATCTCAAAGTGAATAATACCTGCCAAATCCTACCATACTAACTATAACAATTTTTAGGATGGAGGCCTGGTTTTTGAGTGGGGAATGGTGCTTGCCTTGGTGTTAACCATACTTTTTTCTTGCTTGTATGGCTCTATATAGAATTCACTTTTCATCTCCACTAACAATTTATTGAAGAAAATAATATCTGCCTAACCAGGATAAAGTGCATAGCAAATAGGTACACGTTGAATTTTTAATTGAAAGTTTATATATCATCCGCATTCATTCTCTTTGCACTTTGTTCACTTCTTTTAAACAAAATTATATTGTAGAAACCGAAGTTTTAAACTTTGTGGCTAATTTCTGGATATATTTTTTTCTTTATTTGAGTTTTTCGCCACGATCTAAAACTCAAAAAATATCAAAAATATCTGTTCTTATGTAAATAAAGAATCACTGGGTAAAAACAAAAAACCAAACGGAGACAAATTTCTCAGTGATTCTTTTTTTGTTATAAATTTACCTAACGAACAAAATTTGAAAAATATAAAAATGTTCTAAAAAAATATACAAACTTTTAACGTTAACGTTTCGGGAAGTATTCTCCTCCCGTTTTCAAAACGAATCTAAAAATAAAGTATATTAATTTCTATTAATTATGAAAAGATAAGTAAATATATTTTTTGTGTATATATCAATGATACTTACATTGACAATTAGTTTTTAATGACAGTGACATACTACCAAATATATATATATATATATATATATATATATATATATATATATATATATATATATATATATATATATATATCATCATCAGCCCGTATCGATCCACTGCAGGATGAAGGCCTCTTCAGCATGCTTCCAACCTTCACGGTCCTGGGCTTTCCTCTGCCACTCGGGTCCAATATACTTAACGATCTCATCAGTCCATTGTGCTTTCGGTCTTCTTCGCGGACGTTTGCGATCAAGCGGTATCCACTCCAGGATTGCCTTGGTCCATCTGTCGTCCCATCGCCTCGCTATATGTCCTGCCCATCTCCATTTCAACTGTTTTACTCTTCCAATGATGTCACAGACTTTTGTTTGTTCCCTGATCCATGCGCAGGACTTTCTGTCTCGTGTTGTAATGCCAAGCATACATCTTTCCATTCCCCTCTGTGCCACCCGAAGTTTTTGAATTGATTGCGATGTGAGTGTCCAGGTTTCACTTCCGTATGTCATAACGGGTAGAACGCACTGATCGAATACTTTTCTTTTCAGGCAAAGTGGGAGTCTGCTCTTAAACACTATGTTGAGCCTACCAAATGCCTGCCAGCCACATTTAACACGCCATTCCACCTCCCGGGCGGTATTCCCCTCCATGGAAATCCTCTGTCCAAGATATACAAAGCTGTCCACAATCTCTAAATCCCTTCCTAAAACTGAAATTCTTCTATCCTGAGCGAAGTTATTGAACATAACCTGACTCTTTGATATATATATATATATATATATATATATATATATATATATATATATATATATATATATATATATATATATATATATATATATATATATAACGTTTACCGTGTGATTGTATTTACTTAAATGTTTTTAACTGTATTCTTTAGAACCATATTGAATTTAAATCTACCGAAGGCATAGCAATACACTTATTTTTATTTAAATTAATTATAGGGGTTTCTCTTAATTTTCTGTATTTTGTTACCGATTGTTTTAATACCGTTTTGGAATTATTCCAATTGATTTTATGACCCGATTCCCATGCGTGTTGGCAAATTCTAGTTTTATTAAAATTGCCCTTTCTATGTTTTTATGTTCTTTTATTCTAAGTAAAGTTTTGGGGTTAGAGGCGCATCAGCAACTGAGAAGGCTATTTAGCGACTGGACCTACAGCTTAACTTGGGTTCCGAATCACGGTCATCAGTTACCCAAAACCCCGGTCAGCACTCCCTTCGGGCTCTCAACCCTTGGTTTTGTGCTTAACTGAAAGTATCTCGAGAAGCCTACCGACTGGCGAGTGACTAACGAAGAAAACCTCTCAGAAGGCATCCGGCCTTACCCAGCCTCGAACTGGCGTGACTGAGGGGTGATTCCTTGTCAGATTTTACACTCTTACCTAGAAACGTCGTTTTAAATGTCGTTCTTATGTTGTATTTATCTTTTAATTGTGTCAGAAATACCGCGGATATAAGGAATTGTGAGGTTAATTGTTTGAGTGTTATTATTGTTATTAATAACTTGTCTGTTTTCTCTGGTATAAAATGTTTTGGGTAATTGTTTTTTTATTAAAATATCTTTTATGTGATTCGTTTCTTTTTGTAGTGTATCACTGTCGATACAAACAAGTTTTGCTCTGTCAACAGATACCTATCTGTGTTTATCGGTTTTCTGTAAACTGTAGTTTTAATGTGTTGTTTTGTTTTAACATTAAAGTGTCGAGGAATGGCAATTTATTCTCCTTCTTCATCTCTAAAGTAAACTTAATTGTAGGCTCTCGAGAAATTATATCTTGTGAAAAATATTTAGATCGTCAATCCTATGTTGACATATAACAAAAATATCATCAATATATCTAAGCCATATTATTGGCTTTTTAAGAGATTTATTTAATATGTCATTCTCGAGTTCCTTCATAAAGATATTACTCATCAAAGGAGAAAGAGAAGAACCCATTACCATTCCGAAATTTTGTTGATAATCATCATTTTCTAATTGAAAATATGTGGTTTTAAGGACAGAGTTAATAATTCCAAAATTGTATTTATGTTTAATTTATTGCAGTCTTTTAATGTTGTGTCATGTTCTAATCTTTTTCTAACGATTAAAAGTGATTTATCAACTGGTACATTAGTAAATATACTCACCACATCAAAACTGACCATTAAATTTTGGTTTGTAATTTTAATGTTCGAAATTTTATCTAAAAAATCTGAAATATTTTTAATATATGAATTTGTTCTACCCGAAAGTGGATTTAAAATATTTAATAAAATTTTGCGAGTTTATAACATAGGGAATCTTTGGTAGGTCATAGAAATGAGGTGGTTTACTATAATGTGGTGTAAGTTGTGATCTTTCTAGATTTGTAAATTCACGTTTGTATTTATATCAGGTATTGTAAATTTGTCTCTATTTTTAGTGTTGGATCTGTAGGTATTTTAGTGTAATTTCCCTCATCAATTAAAATTTTATATTCTGATTCTAATTGATTAACTGATTCTAATTTTGTTATTATATTCTGTAGTGTCCAGAATAATTGTGGCGTTGCCTTTGTCTGATGGCAATATTTTAATAGATATGTCTTTTTGTGCCGAAAAAGCCAAATAAAGAAAAAAAAAATATGAACACGCCACAATAATTCAGATATTACATAAATTGAAATCACCATTCTTAAATTTTTTAATTAGGGTAGTGATATGTTCTATTCAAGGCACCAGAATAAACAACATTTGTGGAATTACTGATGTTATGCTTTTGAAACTCATAAAACATCAAATGTCTAATATAAAACTTATCCACACTTTGATCCTCCGTTCTTATAGGGTTTTTTTTTAAATCTAATAAAAATCACACTTCTTCTTCTGATGGTGCTACAATCCATTAGTGAGCCTTGACCTCCTTTAACCTTTTCCTCCAATCAGATCGATATGCCAGAACTGTTTCACCTGGTTTCAGAGGCTTATGGTACATGACATCCTTCTGATCCCACTAAATGCACATGTTTTCCACACGAAAAAAATATGATGCTAAATCGAAATCGTTTAAACAGCTATGGCGTTTTGCAAGGTACTGTCCTAGCAACAAAATGACATAAGAAATTTTACTGTGAACCAACCCTTGTTTCCAGAGGCATCCCTTAAAAAAATTACGCATTATTAATCGTTACACCTGGTAATGAATCAATCTAATTTGAGGCTATGTACGAGGCTTACTAATAAATAATGTAATGAGACTGATGGTGTAGCTGTGTAGGTGTAAATTGAGTTTGATCTGTCAACACTGTTTGCTTTTCATTTGGAGGGGTGGCAAGTCAACATCTGGTACGTATTCAGTACTAATTTGGCCTAATTTTGCAAAGCTTTAACATGCCTATTAAAACAGTGTTTCCAAGAGTTCAGGTTTTCATATGCTTTAAGGATTTTCCAGAAGGCTGAAACTCGATTGAATTCGGACCTCAGTGTTTTTTAATGCCTTAAATGAGTTACAAAAATTTCGAGCAACGGTGCGCTTTCAATTTTTGTGTCATATTTGGTTACAATGCGACGGAAATGTTCGCAAAACTTCAACAGGCCTACGAAAACAGTGTTTTGTTGTGTTTAAACCTAACTTAACATGAACTTCGCAGTAGAACGCATTCCGCTCCAAAAAATGATGTAAATGGTCTGCAAATTGTTGGTTGACGGCCAGAATGATTGGCGGAGAGTTCAATTTAACTCCACATAATAAACACAACCGTTTATTTGATTTTTTATCCATTTATCTGAAGAAAATTGCGCTAAAATGGTTCCGAGAAACCTTTCGCAGGATCGGAAAGGACGACAGGAGGGAACATGTTTTGACTCTTTGGAGCAGATTAAAAATGACCCCCATTTTCTAGAACATACGATTACTGGTGACTAGTCTGGGATTTTCACGGCCAAGGCACAAGGATTCAACACCGTCAAAAAAGCCAGAATGAGCAAATTGAAGATATAAAGCATCCTGATTTTTTTTGATAACCTGGAATTCGCTCATAAGGAATTTGCGCATTAGCGCCGAACGGTAAAGCAGCATTTTTGACGAGGAGTTTTTGATAGACTTTTTAGTTTATATTATTGTTTAATTAGAAGTTTCGAAATACTTCGAACATCAAGAACACCTGTGTGCAGCATCACGACACTGCGTCTTATCACATATCGATTTCAATTAACGAGTTTTTGGCAAGTTAAAACATCTCTGTGGCTTCGCAGCCCTTTTATTTACCATACTTCTTTCATTTTGGGACATTGGAGAACATTGACAAGGCCGTAACCGATCAGCAGCTAAAGGCGATTCCAGTATCTGAGTTCTTCAGATCTTCAGCACTGTGGTTTTTCAAGGCAACTACTTTGAAGGAGATAATGTTGAATTTTACTTTCAATTGAATAAAAAAAATATTTTTATTTAGTTGCATAAAAATCAGTCTCATTACTCTATTTACACATCTCGCATCACGTGTCGTAGATACAATTGTTTTCGGGGCTGGGACTGCTAAGCCCACGTCCAAACAAGAACCATACTGACTGTCCATATATACTGAGTGACATAGAAAAAGGAACACCAAGAAATAATGATAAAATTTAAAAAATTATTTTATAGATTTATTGTTATTGTTAAACAGTACAACTTATTAAAATTTGAAGGTCTAATTACTACGAGTTAGGGAGCTACAATCAGTAATGGGTGGATCGACCTTCACTTTGTATACATTTATGGAGGCGCCTAGGTATTGATCAATTAGGAGGTCAATTTCCTCTTGAGGTATAGTGTCCCGTGCTACTTGAATTTCATGTCGTAGTGCTTTCAACGTCTGTGAATTGTGTGGCAGTCTGAACAATCTTCGACCTACGATATCCCATACATGCTCTATTGCGGAAAGGTCCGGGCATCTCGGTGACCAAGGCAGTAAATTAATTTGGGCTCGTTTAAAAGGACGTAAAGTGACATGTGTAATGTGTGGGTGTGCATTATCCTACTGGAAAAGTGGATTTGGAAGTGTTCGAAGGTTGGGTAACAAATGGGGATCTACAATTTCTTCGATATGCCGCTGATCCGTCACGCTACCTCGGACAACAACTAGAGGTGACCTACTACCATGTGCGATGACACACCAAACCATAACACCCACTGTATGATGTAAATGCCTCTCCATGAAGAACTCTCTTCTCCGCGTTATCTTCTTACACGAGCATGGCTGTCATGACCACCTATACAGAAGCGGTATTTTTCACTGAAAACAACACGATTCCATTCCGCATCCCACTGATGTTTTTCTCTGCACTACTCCAGCCGTTGACGCCAATGCTACGCCGTTAAAGGTAAAGCCAAATGTGGTCTGTAAGAAACGAGTCCAAAAGATCTGATTCTGCGGTAGATTGCTCGCATTCCAATTAACCTTCCATGCTCTTCGTACCAAGGTTAGCAATTGACCTTGAAGTTGAATGGTCTCTTATGGCCAAAAGCCGAAGACGATGCTCCTAGGGTTATGTAGGTGCTGGATGGCGTCCGGTGTCTCTTGTTCGCTGTTGTCGACCTTCTTGGGCCCACGCTCCAATCTAGGCTTTTTCCCAAAAAGATAACCCGGTCTCTCTTAGACCTACAATGCCTCTCAAATTGTATCAATTGGCGAAAATTTGCACGTCTTCGCACTCTAGGCATGATAACTTTTTTAAATAAATTAAATTGCAGTAAAACAAATCACACTCAAATCATAAAAATTACTCAAATGATGTGTCTTATGGAAAAAGCGACAGCGCTAAAAACTTTTTATACGAACAAGTGCTTCTTTGCTATGGCTGACATTTTATTCATTTATTTCTAAGGTCACTAGAAACAAGTATACAAAATAAATTACAATACAAAATCTTTTACTGAGTGTTTCTTTTTCTAGGTCACTTAGTATATCTAACTAGAATTTAGGTTATGTTGTATTAAGTTAAATTATTTCCTGTAGATACTAGTTTTAAAAATTTGAAAAAAAAATTATTTATAGGTTATACCCTATTAGTTTGTTCAGTTTTTGTGTGCTTCCAAACGAGAGTTTAAAATCTGACAATGAATCGTCCTTTTAAGTTCTTCTCAACAAACTAAAGGTAAAACACAAGGATGAATACTGTTTACGTTTAGCTGTAGGTTTAGTCGTTTAATATCGCCTCTAATCCTAAATTTTAATCACATATCAGATCTGTAAATATGAAATCGAAATTTACCCATAGATGGCCCTAGCTGTCAGTCTATTTACCGTCAAACCGCGTCATTGGCGCTATTTCCTTATTGACATCTGACAAAGATTTTCAACTCAGAGCAATACATGTTTCATACAACCGCATAGTTTGTAATAACGTTAAACATGTCGAATTTTATGCCTGGACACTACGATTTGCGGACAGCATTGATTTTCTGTTACTATTTGAAGAAAACTGCTGTAGAATCGCATTGAATGCCTGTCGAAACTTACGGTTTGCATGCTCTTCATAAATCACACTGCTTTGATTGGTTTAAAAAATTCAAAAGTGGCATTTTTGACGTGAGTAACGATGAACGTGGAAGACTACCGAAAAAGTTTGAAGACAGCGAATTGAATGCATTGTTGGATGAGGATGACGCTCAAACGCAACAACAACTTGCGCATCAATTAAATGTGACACGAGAAGCTGTCTCTATACGTTTGAAAGCCATGTGAGGTACAAAAGAAAGTCGTTTCTCCATAGAATTGTGACTAGTGATGAAAAGTGGATATATTTTGAGAATCCTAAGCGTAAAAGATCATGGGTAACGCCAGGCGAACCATCCTCATCGACTGCAAGGCCAAGTTGCTATGAACGGAAGATAATGCTCTATGTTCGGTGGGATCAGCAAGGTGTGATCTATTGTGAGCTGCTAAAACCTGACGAAACCATTAATACTGAACGTTACCGACAGCAAATGATGGATTTGAATCAAGCTTTGCGTAAAAAACGATCAGAATATCAGAAGAGGCAACACAAAGTGATTTTACTAATATACCATCACATACAGCAAAACTGGTGAAGAAAGCGATTGAGGCGTTTAGTTGGGAAATGCTTTCACATGCGGCTTACTCACCAGACTTGGCAGCGTCCGATTACTACTTATTTGCATCGATGGAACACGGACTTGGTGAGTAGCGCTTCACTTCTTACGACAATGTACGAAGATGGCTCGATAACTGGTTTGTCTCAAAAGAGCCACAGTTTTTTTGGTGTGGCATCCACAATCCACAAATTGTCAGACAGGTGGGAAAAACTTATAGCTAGCGATGGGCAATACTTCGAATAAAATATTTTTCATCATTTTCGTACAATAAACGTGCGTTTTCTATACGAAAATGTCGTTTTCATATTTACATACCTTCAAATATTGAAATCTCGTGTTTAACAAATTTGTAAAATTTTCAATAAATCACAGAAACCACGAGCAAACGTATTTTACGCTAGAGACGCCCGGAAAAATTCAGTTAAGGAAAAATACGGAAAAAGCGAGCGCGCGTGATGGCTCACCATTAAAAATGACATAAAACGGCTCATAATTTTCGTTTTTACGGCGACTTAGATTGACGTTTAATCCAATTTTTCAACGGGGAGAATTTACGACCGTTATTTTTTTTTATTTATTTGTTATTGTATAGCTTTAAATTTGTCCATTTTGTGGAGATTGTTTGAAATATGTTGTTTTTAAATAAACAAACATACAATATACATATTATTGAAATTTATTTTTGTTAAATTTTATATTTGTTAAGTTAATAATTAATCTCTTTAAAGTGGTTGTAGTAGATTATTTATCATATCAGTTGATATCACGTCGCCATTGGGGAAATACAGTATGCAGTAAAGTCATTAAAAAGCGGAGGAGAACCTGCAATGAATCAAGTTACTCAAGAGATGTTGAGTGCTACGGGAAACGAGACGAGACTATTTTAACTTATTTGGAAGACATAAGGACTATCAACTGCATGGAAAAACTCAATCATTATGCCAGTCAATTCTTATATTGGAACCTTTGGTGTGAAACACTAAACTCGAAGAGATCTAGCATCATATGCAATGTATAATTATTCTTTTTCTGGACATACGCCTCCCCAATTTGATGCTCTTTATTTCGATCTACTGTCATGCTAATACATTGTTGTCCGGTACTTTTCTGTATGTCATCTTTTCACCGAGCTCTTTATTTATTCTCGTTATTTCTTTTTCTTAGTTTGGGTCTCCACTTCGTTATATGTTCTGTTTTATCTCTGACTTTTGTTTTGATACGTACCCATTTATTTGTTCTTCTTTTGATTAGTCTTACTTCCAACATCGACCTTTCCATCTTTCGTTCTGCTATTCTCCAATCTCCATAATAATGTCTCCATAGACCATGTTTCTGAGCCATAAGTTAACACGGAAAGGGCACATTGTTCGTACATTTTGTCTTCAGGTGTTGAGGCATCTTTCAGCTTCCCGAGGGCAATCCACCTCAGCTTTATTCGTCTTTGGATCTTGGTGTCTGGTACTTCTGCTTTAACAAATATTTTTGCTCTCAATACTAGACTAGTTGAAAGGTTCGCGGAGCGGAATTGATAAGACAAGTTTATAATTAAAAAATACTTTATTCTTCTGTATATTTTCCTTTAAGCTCAATAAATACATTTTGTTCCTGCGGTTCTCCAATTCATTTATTTCATCTCTTAAGTCCTTCAAAATATTCATCTACGGCTGCTATAACTTCTTCATTTGATGAAAAACGCTTGCCATGTAGGAATTTGTTGAGATTTGGGAACAGATGAAGGGGGGGCCAGATCTGGTGAATATGGTGAATGCTCAAACAATTCGTAGTGTAACTGTCTAACATTGTCCGTCGTTTTTTTCATTAAATTAACGGTTTTATTGGAGATTTTTGTCTCTTCGAAACATCTATCTTCTGGTGCTATTGAAGTAGCCGTTTCAAGCACATTGTTGGCGATTTTTTTATATTGGTCTGTAATTTCCATCTTCCGGGTCTTTCCATTCGCCGGCTCTTGCAACACAGCAAAGCGGTTCGACAAAGCAATTTCAAAATCTCTGCCCCTCTCCAGCAGCTTCCCAGAATCCACTTTCTTTGATTTTATCCGTCTTTCATGCTCTTTTCGGCAGTTTATCCTAATCTTTGCTCGTACCATTCGGTGGTCACTTCCCACATTCAAATGGTTAAGGATAGTGCAATTGCAAAATATTGCTTTATCATTTGACATGATGTAATCAATTTCACTTGTGAGTCCAGATGGACTTTTCCATGTCCATTTTCTGTTGATCTATTTCTTATCCTTCAGCAAAGTCAACCAGCCTGTCACCTCTGTTGTCCCGCTCACCATTTCCATATGGCCCAGTTGCTTTTTCACCAGTTCTTGCTTTTCCGATTCTGGCATTAAATTCACCAATCAGGATTTTATATCTACACTTCTCCTTGTCTAAAAGTTGGGGCCACATCATCATAAAATGTTTCAATTTCCTCATCCCCATAGCTTAAAGTTGGTGCATAAGCTTGGACGATCGATGTAATAACCGCTTCTTCTGTAACGATGAACTTCATGTAATAAGTAACTTTATATACGCTGCCACATTTCGTATGATATTCCCAATACTCCATTGAGATGATTAAAATTTCATTCGCTATCTCTCGAAATCCTTATTCTCCGCTCAATTTTCTACCTCTCAGACGATTCCGTCATCAACAGAACGTACATCACTTTTTATTCGCAGCGTAACGTATTTACTTGGTCCATTCAACCGGGTTGTAAAACACGCCGCACAAGAACGTCGCCAATCTTTTATTTATGCGCTGAGGAAAACACGATGACTACGTCAGGAAAAGGACGACGGCGACCTCTGGAATTTCCCTCACGTTTTCGAGTTACTGAATTGTTAAAAGCCCAGGGAATTTCGGCAGCTTCTCCCCTTACGCCACGGTTTTTGTATCAAAAGCGGGATGCTGGTCAACGGACACGAGATATACTGACTTCAGTTTTATTTGCTTTTCGCATATATTTTGGTATTTCGTTTATGTTTATCGTGCAGTTACCTAATGAAGATTATTAATGTCAGAAATCTGAAAATATACTGGAGAACTAAAAGCGCCATGATAAATATATTTTTTTGATAATACAGGCCGACAAATGAACAATTTTTGAGCATTGTTTTCACGTGTCCTCAATTCAGAAGTATCTAAATTTTCTTTACGAGGATTGATCAATGTACCTGTGTTTGAAATAAAGGCGTAATTTTTTTCACAAATTTGTTTTTATTTATTTATTATATTATATATTTATTTTTGTTTCTCCAACTATTTTAAGCCGTCTAAAAATACGATTTTTTAAACTCTCCAAAATACGCCTCTGTCTCGGCGATAACCTCTTCATTTGAACTGATTTTTTTTCCTGCGAGCCATATTTCAAGTTAGGGAACAAGGGTGTTACCCAAAGTAACCCAAGGGGTACCTACCCAAGTAAGGTGAATGCGAAAGCAATTTGTAGCGTAGTTCGTGCAATTTGGCCGCAACAATTAAAGATGAATGTGCCGGTGCGTTATGGTGATGGAAGAGCACTTTTTCCAGACCTTTAGCCACCATACCAGCACCTTTAGCCAAATAGGGCCGTGTCTCCTTCAATTTCTTATTAGATCTCTCCAACAACTCACTGCAGTACTGCCCTGGGGCATCCATGAGGATTATTCCTTTGGAATCCCAAAAAATCGTGGCCGCAACCTTTTCGGCTGATGGAACCGTTTTTACCTTCTTCGGAGCAGATTCATCCGCAAAAATCCATTGTCGTGACTCCCTTGGTCTCTGGCGTGTAATAATGTATCCAGGTTTCATCAACGATGACGATTCGACGTAAAAAGTCATGCGGATTTCGCTTAAAGCGGTTCAAACGGGCCGACACTTTCCTCATGCCTAGTTTATCATTTCAAATCTTGATTGTCATGCCGTACGAGAAACCTACGGCCTCAGCTACCTCGCACACTTTTGTTTGGCGATCAGTAAGAATCATATCATGGACCTTTTTGACGATTTCCTCGGTAATCACGTCGGACAGGCATCCTGGCCGTTCTTCATCGAAAACAGTTGTACGACCACGCTTAAACTCGTTAAACCAATATCTCATGGTTGTCATAGATGGTGAACAGCATCCAGCTTCACTTTTATTTCTTCGAATGTTTTTCCATCTAAAAATAAAAAACGAATTAAGGATCGATATTGCTCTTTTTCCATTTTATTGAGAAATACGAAACGCGAATGATACAACTGGCTGTCAAAAAAAAACTAACCTACGAATTTAGCTGAAATTCAGCATGAGGTCGTTTAACAGTCTGCAGTATACGATGGTAATGCCAATTTCACTCGTCAACGGCATCTGTTATCTAACACGGGTACTTAGTGATTAACTCTCGTATATTACATCTAGTTTTTCTACAAAATTAAAAAAAAAACGTTAATTATACATTATTAAAGATAAAATCAATTATCAAATCAAAAAAATATTTATTCGAACATTTACAAAAAAAATATCAATTACAAATGTTAAATTAAGATTATTCTGAGAGATATATTTTGCATTTTTCCATAAAATTACGCCTGAGAGTGATTTTTTTATGGATTGCATCTGGAATATCACATTTTATTTGAGAAAACAGTAATCAGCCATCATATTCACATTCCATTGACCTTGGTATCTGGTTTTCATAGTTTTAATGTCTTAATGAAATTGTTCACCCCAAGGAAAACAACTAGATGTGTATTTAAAAAGGGCAGTTTTATACTCATATTGCATCTCAATTTTTGATATTTATCTACGATATTATAATCTGTGTGTTTGCGATTGCTCAAAAAATTATGTACAACATTTTTGAACGCAAGCTAAGCTTCTAATGCGGTAATAATCAATCAAGGATCTTTATTTTTGCATCAGATAATGTAGTACATTTTTTACACAAGTCCGTAAAATAGTTTTTAAGCTCGACTAAATTTTTCGTAATATATTTGTGGTTCCAAGTTCAAGCTTATCTTGAGGAATCCATTGTTCTTTTAGATAGTGTAGTTGCCGTGCTCTACATTCACATAATAAACAAGGATATTTTGTATATCCTGATTGTTCACCTCATAACATAGATATAATTTTAAGATCTCCACAAAGCTGCCAACCGTGATTTTGTGACTAAATTTTATAGAGTAATAATTCAAAATTTAAGTAATAATTTAAGTCTTCTTTAACTGAACAGAGTGAGCGATAGACACAGACGCATATTGGTAGGAGTTATGCAAAAGAACCCTTTTTAAACTTCCTTTCGACGAATCGATGAAAACTGTCCACGTTAAAGGGTCATAACATTCTGCACCCCGGTTTTAATAACAAAAGGAATATTATTACAATAAACTAATGATCCTTCTTGATAAAAATAAGGTACAAACTCCGTTTAACGTTTTCTGTATCAAGCAAATTGTGTTCCAGGAGCTAATAGGTGTTTTGAATGTAGTCTTGACTCAAGGAGTTGAGCAACATCTTTTCAAAGACCTAAATCTTTTGTCAAGTCATTTAATTCTCCTCTTCAACATGGATATGTTTTGTCAACTGTTATGAACCAACGCCAAAGATCAGTCCGATTGCATTTTCACATCGCTCAACATTCGTTTGAAGTTGACCCACGTTGATTATCAACAATCACTTTTGCTATGATATTTATCTTTTTGAGACCACTCCAACCAAACAAAACTAGATGCTATTTTTTCAAATAGTTTGGAAATATGCTTTTTTCGGTTATTTTAAACTATTTCCTCCATATATAAATCCAACATAAACATCAATTTACACAGATAGGTCCAAGTCTGACCAAGGAGTTGGCTGCAGCTTCGAAAAATCCCTCTTTTATATCAAGTCAAATCTTCAAAATTCCTGGATCATTTTCTCTGATTCCAGGAATGCTTTTTCCATGATTGAAAATCGCTTTATTTTCCATCCAGTTAGTGCACAAATTACAGACCTGCAGGATTCTGCTCTTCTTTTCGTCTGCTGTCCAGAGCATAAGGACATCAAGGGCAACGAGGAAGCAGATCGCCTTGCAAAACACGCAATTCAGCACAGTCTCCCTTACATGCGCGGTTTTCATCCGAAAGAACCCCTCTCTCGCGAAAAATTATACCCAATCGTTAACACAATCCTAAAGGGATGATCCCGCTAATCTTAATAAACTAAGAGTCCAACCGTTATTTTCCCAACCTGCATCAGAATGTATAATAGATAGAAAAATTACAGTCAAATGGTTGCGGCTCATTATTGGACATTCCAGATTTTCTCATGAATTTCTTTTAAAACAAGAGGACACTCCTCTTTGCGAATTTTGCAACGAGCTCCTGTCTCTTAAACACATTCTCACCGATTGCACCGCATTATCCCCTACCAGATCTCTATTTAACTTGAATCAGAGCTATACTCAAAATCTTTGCCCCGCCAATATGTTCGCCTGAAAGAAATAAACTACTTCACCAAGATCTAGTCATTCAAAGCAATAATTGCTTCAATATTTGTGATTTTAACATGAGCAAACCAGTCCAAATATCTGTGATTACTACACCTGTGATATAACTCATTTGTGATACCGTAATCTGTGATATCACTACCCTTTGTAATGCTAGTTCCTTAGTACTGATTTTAAGCTAAAGTTTTTTGGTCGCTAAATGATCCCGATATCGATGCGACCTTAATCCTAAAAATTCTCTCTTCTCTCTCATATTAGGGCTTTTTCAAGAGTACCTTGAACTAATACTCTTGAGAAAGCCCTAACAAGGTGAAATATATGTAGAGGAAAATCCGTAATAAACATTTGAAACATTAAAAAGCTATAAGTATATCCTTTAAAAAAATAATATTTTCGAAATAAAAAGGAATAAAACAATTTTTTACTTTTTTTGTTTTGTTTTTTTTTTCGATTCTTCTGTTGGAACCTTTGGTGTGGAATACTAAACTTGATTTAATCTAAGATTAAATATAGATTAAATCATCTCCTGATGATGCTAACATAGTTAGCGAAACGTGCGTCGAGCAGTTCAAAAAAGCGTTTTGGTGTTTAGTGGTAAATCTCTTCAAGTTTAGTTTGTTTTTTTTTGTTTAAAAATAAAACTGATAGATAACAAAGTAAAAAATTGTTTTATTAACAATCACAAAGAACCAACTGCGGAATCCATACATATTATTAAAAGAGTGGATGTCTGTGGAGCTGCAAGAGGTTGTCATTTAGCAGATATTGAAACATCCTCAATTATGTATATGTAATAAAAATTGCGAGACAGTTATACTACAGTTTGTTATTTAAAATCACGTTTTTTAATTAAAAAACACATTGCATCGTTTTGACTGTGAGTCACTCTAATTTCCAAACAGCACAGCAGTCCCTGTTCTATGTTCCATCATTTTCTGTACTAATTTAGTGAATATTAGTCAACTTAAATCAAATACGACCTCTAATTGCATCGCACTCAATCCCTTAATCCTCGATTTTGTGCGGTCGTAAACCGACTTTTTATAATCCAATGTTTCTTTTTTTATGCTGTTTTGAATCGTTTGATGGGTTTACGAGGTGTTTTACGGGTTTATATGAAGGGTGGGGGCTTTGGTAAAAGGGCACACACGTACAGCGTTTCTGCACGTGGCCATTCTTCGGTTTTATTACTATAATAAACGTCTTATTCAATTAAAATGCCGTGTAAAAATGTTAACGGAGACGTTAAAAAGACGTAAAACTTTCGTAATTGAAAGCACTGTCTTTTTTTTCTACTTGTTAAGAAGTGAAACTGAGTCAACTATGATATTAATTTAATTATTTTAAGGTTTTAAGATTTGATTATTTTGATTATTTCACAGGACTTTCATTTTAAGTTGATGAATAAATTATTAATTTTTTGAGAAATGGTTTAAATTTAATCGAAATCATAAATGGCAGATTATATTTTATGGGACCTAGAATTATATTATATTATTTTTATGGGACCTCTCTTCTTAGTAGGAGGCTACTTAGGTCTGACTGTCTTAGGTGGTTACTTATGGTTTTTGTAATATTTTTTGCCTCATTGTACATACATCATTTTTATATCCTATATTTGCTTTTTGTTAGTAGCTCTGTTTTCCATTGACTTCAATTTGTGGTATCCAAAAGCAACTTTCGTCTTCCTATAATACTCTTTTTAATGTTAGTTTGAAAGCTACGCTTTGTAGTCTTATATACTTCCTTCTAATTTAATTCTTATATACTCCATTCTTTTTTATTTTATTTACCATAGTAAATAATATGATGTGCTAATAGTAACTGACATTTTGTTTACAATATTACCAAGGCATTTTATTGCTGCTGATTTTCTTAAATAATTTATTTCCTCCTAATGATTCCTACTTCAGTACCAATCTGATAAAATATGTATTTATTTTATTGATACAGCAAAAATGATTCTAATTTCCACTGTATTAAAGTAAATAGTGGCGGCTCGTGAAGAAGGGTGTTGGGACGTCGCCCCTCCAGCATTTATCACAGTAAACAATTTTTCACAGCAAAACACCATATTTTATTTCCGTTCAGTTTCTTTCATTTAATTCATTTTAAGATATTATTAAAAATTAATATCTCCAAGTGTAGAAGAATGTCTGACGACCCATTACACCAAATAATGCGGATAAAAATTCCATCCTCTCGCCACAATTTTTCCATCGTTGGTCGGACGTTTACCTCCAGCGACCGTACGCCACGTCATATTATCTCGTCGTTGGCGTTACACGTTTTGTTGGTTGCTAGAATTCGGGGGTTTAACTGCTTTCTAAAACATGCGATTTGGACGTAGATTCCCTGCGCCGAGCGTATTGGTACGGAGCGTTTGATATGTCTCGCGTTGCGTATTTCGTTTGCGTCGCGAATAGTTGTTTTGATTTGGAGTTTACTACGTGTATACATACTGAATAGTACTTTTTAAATAAAAATAATAAACTTTTAATTGCAAGCATGAAGGTGTCTGATTTAAAACACTAATTACGGCGAATTTAAATTTGGAAGATAATGTTGAATTGAAAACTAACGGTCGTCCCACGCTCGTGTTGAATTTGAGTCAAGCTCAAAAAGAATGGTAAAATAGGGCAAGTTTTACGGGAAAATTTGACAGTAAACACACAGTTGATATTTTTTTGAATTTTTTGAACTTCTTATGAACTTTTTTTAATTTTCTCTATTAATTTGCAGTTACAATAAACTGTTTGAATGGTTTACTTTTTGGGAAATGGTAAGTACCTACTTATTCATTCCTTTATCTGTGCAACAAGCAACAACCCAGCCTCCAATGTCCTTGTAAGTAGTAATAATACAAAATGTTAATGTTTTCTTGGTTCGTCTCCTGTATAGGGTAAAAATAGCATGAAAAGTAAAAAGGAGGAAGGGAAAAGCAGAAAAAAATCTTCACCAGTACTGCTGAAGAAAGGCCTTTAATTATGCAGTTGAGAAGTCAAAACAAATCTTACGCATCTTATTACGAATCAAACCGTCCCCATGTCTAATTGCTAAAGCTTTGAAAGAATCATAAGCGACCTAAAAACAATCAGAAAAGGTAAAGGTAAAGTGTTAGGGTTAGAGGCGCATCAGCAACTAGGCTATTTAGCGACTGGACCTACAGCTTAACATGGGTTCCGGACCATGGTCATCGGCTTCCGACAAACCCAGGCCAGCACTCTCCTCGGGCTATAAACCCTTAGTTATGGGCCTATCCATAAGTCTATCAGGAAACCTACCGACAGCGAGTGACCAACGTAGAACACTTCACAGAAGGCATCCGGCCTTAACCAGCCTTTAACTGGCGTGACTGAGGGGTAATTCGTAGTCGGATTTTACACTCTTGGCTAGAAATAATCACAAACATTTAGAAAGTAAACAGACAGAAGAAATAAAGAAAAACAACCATCCGAGCGTTGGAATCGAACCAACTACCGCTCTAGTGCGGTTTCGATACAGCAGCGGCAGGCCGCTGCTGTTACCGTCTTACCGTCCGCACCAACGCGACCGGCAATCAGAAAAGGGGGGCTATCCAACAAAACCTAAGAAAATAGATAATCGTATTGTACGCGAGGCCTTGAAGAATCCTTTTGCTACCACTGTTATAAAAAATCTTGTGTTAAGTATTACCAACAAAAACCATAATATGATGTTTACAACAAAAAATGAGATGAATGAAACATCAATGAGATGGCTGCATTCTCATCTCAGCCAAGTGCAGAAATGCCATCTCTGATCGCTTTCGCTGTGTGTGATGGGGCAATGTCATACTACAAAATCACTTTTCCGTGTCTTATAGCCCATTCTGGTCACTTTTCGATCGATGCATGATTCAAATTGATTATTTGTTGACGGTAGCGAACTGTATTAAGTGTTTCACCTGGTTTCAGAAGCTCATGATACATACCTTTCTGATCCTACCAAATGCACAGCATTGCCTTCTTTCCAAAGCGGTTCGGTCTTGCGGTCAATGTTGATGGTTGTTTTGGGTCAACCTATGATTTTCTGCGTTTTAAGTTCTCGAAATATTCGATCTCACCATCCAATGCAAAAAAATATTTTATTCATGCCGAGAAAGCAAATCTGCGCACACTGTTTTTCGTTTTCCATCTGCCTGTTATTCAGCTGATGTAGTACCCAGTTTCTTGCCTTCTGGATCTTTCCCATGACATGCAGACAATCACAAATGGTTCAGCAGCCAACATTTAACCTTTCTGCCATTTGTTGATGAGTGTGCATATTGTCTTCGTTCAACAATACTTGTAATTCGGAATCTTCATTTTTTTTCGGTTGACCTGGGCGTTCTTTGCCTTTCAAGTCGAAATCCTCTCTTTAAAATCGTCTAAACCAACACCCACAAGCGCTTTGTGTTGAGATATTGTCACCGTAGGTTTTCACAAGTATACGACGGCTTTCACTCACGTTTTTCTTTTGATTGAACCAGATAAGTAGTACATGTCGCAAATGCTCTTTATTTGGCTCCAAAATAAATATGACGCTAACTCGAAATCGTTTAAACCTCAATGGTGTTGTGAAAGGTATTGTCGTAACAATAAAATGCCATAAGAGATTGCATAAGACGCTTCAAGAAACTGCCTGTGTTTCTAGCGCCATCTCTTTAAAAAATAAGAATCATTCACCGCCACACCTGTCTTTACAGTGGTTCTTCCAACGAAACAATTATCCTAAACATACTTCGACTGTGAGTCAATGGTTCGAAAGCAAAACACTTTAAAGTTTTAAAGTGCCAAAATCCAATTTAAAGTTATTTAAAGTTGAATAATTTAAAGTTAAATCCAATAGAAAACTTTTGGAAATAATTAAAACGACGTCTTACTGGTAAAAAAATAGTAAACAAGAAGACATTGTCAATTCTTCTATTGGAACCTTCGGTGTGAAACACTAAACTCGAAGAGATTTAACACAAAACACAAAATCACTTTTTGCAACTTCTCGAATCACGTTTTGCTAACCATGTTAACATCATCTGAAAATGATTTAATCTAATTTTAAAACTAAACCATATTCTATTTATATGATAACTAATCCTGCCCAATGAAGCACGTAAAAATCATGGATCGTGAAGTTTACTGAGACTTACATTAATAATTGAAATAGTTGACTGAACGGAATAGGATTCATCCCGGTTCATGATTTTCTTACATTTTTCTATTTGAATGCTTTCATATGCATCCTGTTGTTATTTACACTTTTTACGAGTCTTGAATTTTTAATATCTATATTGTGGTCATGTTCGATTACATGTTGGGCAACATATGATTTTTTATTTCTCCTATATCTATTGTAGGCAATGTGTTCTTATATACCTTCGATCACAATCTTGACAACTGATTTCGTAAATCCCCTACTTTTCTTGTTGATCTATTTTATCCTTTGGATTACCCACGACTTCTCTTAATTTATTTTATGCTTTGTACACAACCTTAATGTTCACTTTTGTCAAAATTTTGTCTAGTCCTCGTGTTAATTGAGCATCAAACTAGTATTGAGTATTACCATGAATTTTGAAAAGTTGAATCCTTTCGAAAAGTCGAAGATTTTTTCAATAATTTTCTAAACTTATGTTTTTTAATTAATTTATCTACATTGTTTTTATTATAACCGTTCACTTGGGATACCTCCCTAATTAATTTTAATTCTTTGTTATAATTATCTTTGTTTAAAGGAAAATTGATTAATATATTTACCATAAAATTTACTCTAACCATCTTATTTTGAAAGCTATGATTTAAATCATTAGGAATGTATCTCGGTACGTTTTTTCTACAAAAAAAATGAAGTATTTTTTCTAAAAATATCAAAATCTAACCTATTTTCATTATTTCTATTGACTAAAACATCCAGAAATGGCAAATTATCGTTGTTTTCGAGTTCATGCGTGAATTTTCATTTTTTAAACCGAAAATTGCAAAAATGTCATCCACATATCTTAACCATACCTTTGGAAACTAACTGAATGCATCTTTAGCATCGGTTTCAAATTTACTTATGAATAAGTTGGCTAAGAACGTTGACGTAGGATTCCACATTGCCGTTCCTTCTTGTTGTTCGTAAAACCTATTATTAAGCTGAAAACAATTTTGCTTCATACGTAATCTTGTTAGGGAGATGTACTCAGAAACAATCTTGTTATTAATCGTTTAATTCCCTCATATTAATATTAACTCCCTCAGGTATTTCAAGGTATGTGGAATCGGGCACTCGGAAGCAACGATGATACGTCAAAGGAAACAAAGACCTCACCTTCCTGTAGATGTGTGCTTTTGACTCTCAAAAAAAATGATTTGGTATCTAGTGGTAAATCTCTTCGAGCTAAGAATACATTGTGAACAAACTCAGACTGCTTGATTTTGTATACCAAGCATGGCGATGTCTTATCGACTCCATGCCAAGAAGTTGTCCATCAGTAATTAAAAATAAAGGCCCTGTTACAACGTACTAATTTTTGATAATTATATAGACTAAACAATTTTATTACACTTTTTTTAATTAATCTTATTTCTTGACCACATATTTTTTTCTAAAATTATGAATAAAGTAATTGTTTATATTTAGACCATTTGTGCCTTTTAAATCCTCTGCAAATGTATTCTGAGACATTGATATTGTCTTAGAAACAACGTAAAAATGAGTTTAATTAAAATATATTAATAAGGCTTCCCTCTATTATTTTATTGGCCTTTACTATGTACTTATATACTTGCTATATTATCTCGTTATTTCGTTGGTTAAATCAATCAATAATAGAAACATACCTCAAAAACATAAAATAACATGTACTATAATTGAAATAACATGAAACCAAAAAGTTATTTAGACAAATATATTACATCAAAAAGTAAGTTGTAAATCCAAAGAAAACATCTTTTCCACAAATTTAACACGACGATGTTTAAAAGAAATAGTGTTTTCAGAACAAGACTAAATTGGCGACCACTCAGGACGTTAGAAAGTGTTTCTGTTTCATGAAAAAGAAATGGAACAGAGATAATACACAGGAATCCTTCTGATTACCACTTATTCGGGTCGCTCTAATATC
Source organism: Cosmopolites sordidus (assembly GCA_031761425.1). Lineage (NCBI taxonomy): Eukaryota > Metazoa > Arthropoda > Insecta > Coleoptera > Curculionidae > Cosmopolites > Cosmopolites sordidus. The sequence goes on along the minus strand of JARFXV010000740.1, from coordinate 261,232 downwards.
AGCAGTGCTGACAAACTTTTTATAGCACTTACACGAAAACCTACGAAAACGTATTGATGACTTTATCGCCTCCCAGCCAGTGAATTTGAATGGTTCCATAAATCTCTCATATTAGTAACAAAGAAAACTTTGTTTATATCCACGTTTATCAGTTCAGGCCAAAGAAATTCTGTTAACATATTCCTATAATGTTCACCATAGACATTAACACGATTTCCATCATCTTCAAAAAAATATTATCTTATTATTTATTCAGCTCAAAAACTACACCAAACAGTGACTTTCTGAGGATAAAGAGTCAACTCCTGAATCATTTGAAGATTTTTATTGTCCCAAATTCTGTAATTATGTTTATACATAAACCCATTAAGCTAGGAGTATTCTTCGTCGGAAAAGATTATTTTTCTCCAAAGGGTATCGCCTTTCAAGGGGTCTAGTGTCCAATTCGCGAATGGGTATATTTGCAGAGTGGGACGTATGGACTCGAGAATGGTCTGCACAACAAAATAACATACCTTGCATCACCCAAAATCCAAGAGGCTTCGACTTACCACATAAAACATGGTTCATGCTTAACAGAATCAGAATCCAACAGGGCAGGTGCGCATATTCTCTACACCGCTGGGACAAACAGCCGTTCTCTTTTTGTGAGTGCGGCAAACCCCAAACTATCAGGCACATCATACAAGAATGTCTCCCGAGATCATATAATGCCTGACCTGAGGATTTTCTGTTGGCGACCCCAGAACTCTTAAAGTATAACATTAATACAAATATTGATTATCGCCTATAAAATAGACTCAATTTAATTTGATACATGCATGCCAACGATTAATCCATCCATGTACTTGGAATACGCCTCGGCCGGAATGGCTTTCAGTTCCTTCAGCGAATTATTTTTAATATCCTCCCTCAATCGAACTGAAACGCATACCACGAAGTGGATATTTGAGTTTGGAGAAGAGAAAAAGGTTGCATTGTGCCATATCCGGCGAACTCCGTGCGTGAGCGATCATTTTCAGTATTACTTTGGGCAAAAATTACGCACAATTAGAGCCGCATGAGATGGCGCGTTTTATGCCTAGAATATCACCCAAAATGTACTGATGTGATTCACTATTCACATGAAATTTCACACACATTCTTTGTTCAATTTTTTGTTCTATAGCAAAAATCGCCAGGATAACTGTTCGTAACATAAACAAACATCTACTAAACACACACTAATTGACATATAGCGCTCAAACTTCACATGCATGTCACATACGGTTGTACCAACCTAAGAAAAAAATACCTATTCATAAACCACGCGCGGTTTAAATGACTCAGTCCCGGTCTCATATTTTTTTATCACATGGTACATCTACATGTTTATATGTTGCTGTTTATTTACTATATTAGATATAATTTTTATTATATTATATTATTTATTATATTTTACCAAAGTGTGTAAAATGATACTGAATAAAACACTTGGCATTTGTTTTACCATATATTTGAGATATTCTCTGACACGTTCCGGCCTCGCGACCATTCTCAAATAGTTATGTACACATAAACCAAACTAAAGCTTCAAAGTTCTATCCAATCGAAGTCGGTTTTTTAATAGACTATCTCTATCAATTTATGGCACTTCTAGTTAATGTTTTCGAAGTATAGCTAGGTATTTGTTAGATTTTTACCCTCGTTATGGGTTTTTTAATTTTGGAAATATCCAAGTAATTTAACACTCTGCTTTTATTGAAGCTATTGGTGTAAACAGGTGTTTTCAGTCTGTGTATTGTTGGGCAACTCCCATCTTTCTGTAGTTATTTACAATTGGGTATTTATGTTTCTTTAGCCTACCGTTTGCTGCTCGTTATATATATATATATATATATATATATATATATATATATATATATATATATATATATATATATATATATATATATATATATATAGATTATTATTATTATTCACGTATGGGCCCTGGTGGACCACGCGAAGTACAGTTAGAGGCGTTTGTTGTTGTTAGCCTTCCTTTGCGCCCATACTAATTTCATTCTTTCGTTATGAGCTTTTTTCCTTTCGTCAGACCAAGTTGTTCTAGTCTTCCTACATTTTTCCCTCTGGCCAACCTTTTAAACGTTAACCTTGTGTCTGAAACAGCCTCTATACTGAATTTCACTTTATGTGATATTTGCTGATCTTGGGTCCTCTTTAATTGCAGCAATCCATTATAATATATGAATCCATATCAATATAACAATCCACAGATATATATATATATATATATATATATATATATATATATATATATATATATATATATATATATATATATATATATATATATATACGACAGATATATATATATATATATATATATATATATATATATATATATATATATATATATATATATATATATATATATATATATATATATATATGTATATAAAGGGTATTCAATTAAGAGGTTTCGAATGTTGCTAACGAATAAAAGAAACGTTTCATAACATACCTGAAAGTTATTTATGGCAGTGCGAAGCTGGATAGTGTACAATTATACGTGGAATACAACATCTGTCAAATGACCGCCACGACTTCTCTGGCAGCTCACAATTCTTTTGTTGAAATAAATGTTTTTTGTTGAATAAACAAAATTGTCGTATCTCTGCCAATGAAAATCCTAGAGAAATCCACGAAATCCCGATGCATGCTCAACGTGTCACACTTTGGTGCGGTTTTTGGGCTGCGGGTATCATCGGACCGTATTTTTTTGAAGATGAAGATGAACGAGCTGTTACAGTAAACGGAGAACGATACCGAACGATGATTGATGTTTTTTTATGGGATCAAATAATGGACATGGATTTAGAGAATATGTGGTTCCAACAAGATGGTGCGACATATCATACAGCACGTGAGACATTGACTTTATTGCGAACACAGTTTGGAGGGAGGCTGATCTCCCGGAATGGGGACGTAAATTGGCCACCAAGGTCATGCGACTTGACGCCGCAAGACTATTTTTTGTGGGGCTATGTGAAGAGCAAAGCTTACGAAAAGAATCCGCAAACCGTTCAACAGTTGAAAGAAGAAATTAGACGAATAATTCGTGACATAACTCCGCAAATGTGTTCACCAGTAATCGAGAATTTCAACAAAAGAATTGTGAGCTGCCAGAGAAGTCGTGGCGGTCATTTGACAGATGTTGTATTCCACGTATAATTGTCCACTATCCAGCTTCGCACTGTCATAAATAACTTTCAGGTATGTTATGAAACGTTTCTTTTATTCGTTACCAACATTCGAAACCTCTTAATGGAATACCCTTTATATATATATATATATATATATATATATATATATATATATATATATATATATATATATATATATATATATATATATATATATATATATAGCATTGATGAAGTTTATTCTTATTAACAGTAATTAGATTTAATAAGATTTAATAATTTTAATTAGAGAATTTTTCTATTCTTTATTCATTATTATTGTTACTATGTTTCACCAAGGGCCAACCGGGCGATCAATCGAAACTAATGTGTCTACAGCCTACGATAAATAAACATTTACATATCTAATAGTGTTGTCTAATAGTTTTATGGGACACTTTATGGGAAACCTCTTTATAAAAAAATCTCAATTCTATAAAAAATATATCAACATATTACTAGAATTTAATGGTTCTCATACTGCTTTTGAAAACGAATACTTTATTATTCATGGTATATCCTGCGTTCAAAGGCCATATCCGCTATATTTCCACGGATTAAAACATCTTTTAGAACGAATACATTTCTTGTTTTATTTTATCAATGACAACTTTTTCATAACTATATCGTCATCTCATAATGAAAATTTTAAATCTGGGCTTGGGTATAGATCGTTTTGATACTGTGTCGCACTGTATAAATGATAAAACATTAGAACACGGCTCTGAAATTCAGCCAGGTCATTGCAGTGACCCTTATCGACCCCCCAGTCCCATCAATCACACGGCCGTACATTTCTTTAAGCTTCCGAACACGAAATATAGCACATGTTCAATAGAAGAGTGCTACCACAAAACAGTTCTCGTTATCATAATCGTTTGTGGATCAGTAGTAACGATAAATCAATATTATTTTTTATTTCCCCTTTTGAATACAATCTGTTCTATACAGCGGATCTCAAAAATATTTGGACACCCTATTAAAAAATCTAAAGGAAAAAACAAATATTGTTTTTATACACGTCAGACATATTCGGCCGCGCAAACAACAAAACAAATCTGGATTAATCTGTATTAAGATAAGTGGTAATCTACGAATTTTGTTTACTACGAATACTAATTGGCTGATTGGTGTCGAAGGAACATCTTAAAATGGATCATGTACCAAATAAAAAAAAACTTTATATTATGAAGGAGAAATTAGTAGTCGGTAGGAAGAAATTCCTACCGAAAAATTGGGCAAATGCTTCAGTTAAGCAAAGTTCAGTTCAGTTAAGTACGGTTGGAAAAATCGTGCAACGATACAAAAATGAGAACATGAAAGAGACCAATGCTTTATTTTAAAAGAAGTACATAAAAACCCTAAAATTAGTCCACCTAAGCTCAAAACATTAGAGGAAAACCATTTTCAAAATGTAGCCGGCACCGAAACAATAGACCGTTGTATAAGAACACATGGATATCATGGACGTGTGGCCCGGAAAAAGCCTTGGCTAAGTAAAAAAAATATTAAAACTCGACTGAATTTTACTAAGGAGTATGTTTTGAAGCATGAACGATGTTATTTTATGCGATGAGTCAAAATTCAATATTTTTGGCTTAGAATGGTGTGACGAAGGGTTAATAAAGAGCACAACACAGAAAATATTTATCCAATTGTTAAACACGGTGGGGGACGGTAATACTTTGGGGGTGTATATTCTCAGAGGTAACTTGTTGTTTATTATTGATTGATTTGTCCGTTACTTTGTGATAGTTCATTTTTTAAAAAGGAATAAAACAATTTTACACTTTGTTATCTATCAGTTTTATTTTTAAAATGAGATCATTGAGACCTGTGAGACTATTGATTTAATGAAGAACTTTGGACAATGAAAAATGCGGGGAGTCCTTTTGGCAGGGTTGAGTACACTGAGCTCTGCAAAACTATAAGAAAACGTATCAGAGAGGGCACCCGCCGGTTCAACATGCAGCTAGTGCAAAAAACCCTGGAAGAAAACAAATGAATTAATAAAGCTAAGCAGAAGCTGAGAAAGAAAAGAATGCAGATTTCTGCCTTTATGCGTGTGAATGGCACAGTGTGTAGGGCGCGTACGCAAATGATAGAGGTTCTCGGAAAATTTTATTCCCAGTTATATGAAGATCAGAACTAATCAAAGACAACAATACCCACGGAAAAACAAATGCCAGATATCCTAGTGGAGGAAGTAGCAAATGCTATAGAATCAATGAAAAACGGCAGGGCTAAACGTAAAACACTGGTAAAATTATACTCAAAATGCCTCAAGGAACAGGAAGTGCCTGACTTATGGAAAAATGCAGAAGTAATTCTTTTACATAAAAATGAGTACAGGAAGACACACACAAGACCCAGAGGAGCTGTAAAGACGCATACAAGAGCAGCAAACGGCTAGTGAACTATTTGGCTTAAAATAAACCTGAAAAATAGTTAGGTTATGTTTAATAAATTCGCTCAAGACAGAAGAATTTCAGTTTTAGGAAGGGATTTGGAGATCGTGCACCACTTTATGTATCTTGGGCAGGGGATACCGCCCGGGAGGTGCAACGGCGTGTAAAATGTGGTTGACAGGCATTTGACAAACTCAACATAGTGTTTAAGAGCAGATTCCCACTTTGCCTAAAAAGAAAAGTCTTCTATCAGTGCGTCCTACCCGTTATGACATACGGAAGTGAAACTTGGAGACTCACATCGCAATCAATTCAAAAACTTCGGGTAGCACAGAGGGGAATAGACAGATGCATGCTTGGCATTACAAGACGTGACAGAAAGCCCTGCGCATGGATCAGGGAACAAACGAAAGTCTGTGACATCATTGGAAGAGTAAAGCAATTGAAATGGAAATGGGCAGGCCATATGGTGAGGCGGTGGAACGACAGATGGACCAAGGCAATTCTGGAGTGGATACCGCTTGATCGCAAACATCTGTGAAGAAGACCGAAAGCACGATGGACTGATGAGATCGTCAAGTATATTGGACCCGAGTGGCAGAGGAAAGCCCAGGACCGTGAAAGTTGGAAGCATGCTGACGAGGTCTTCATCCTGCAGTGGATCGACACGGGCTGATGATGATTATATATATATATATATATATATATATATATATATATATATATATATATATATATATATATATATATAATCATCATATAACTTACATGGCGGTAGAGCAGAAAATTTAACTTCCCAAATACGGGTTGCTTGTTCCAGCGGTTGACCATCTAGACTAATATCAACTGTCTCTCTTTCTCTTCCTATTAGGAGCAGTTTGTTGCAATATTGTCGTTTTTTGTTCCTGCTTTTATACTACCATGCAAATACTATTTAGTTATTCAGCCAAATTTATTTTATCTTCTTCGAAGTAATCTTCTCTCAATGGAACGAACACTTATTCCAACGATTTTTCCAGTCTTCAAAACAGGATATCCTTGATTATGAAAATGATTGATTATAATTACTGCGAATTAATTCCTCAATGGTTGAAATGGATTGTCTTCCCGAACGAGGTTCATCTTTAACTGCTTTTTTGAAGTCTGTACCACATGTAAACATTTTTTTATATAGCTTCATCATTATAACACTTTCTTAACAATACTAATGCACCAGCAAAAGAAAATTCGTTTTTTTTTTCGTTTTTTCCGGGTCTTGTAGTCCATTCTGGTCGCTTTTAGATCAATGCATGGTTTAAATTGACCATGTGTTGACGATAGCGAATTGTATTAACTGTGTCACTTGGTTTCAGGTACCCAATACCCTTCTGATCCCACAAATGAACAGCATTGGCTTTTTTCCAAAGCGATTCGAACTTGCGAGCGATGTTGATAATTGTCCTGGGTCAACTAATGATTTTATGCATTTTGGGTTCCCGAAATATATCCATTTTTCATCTCCAATCATGATCCGATGCAAGAAGTCTTTCTTTCTTGCTGAGAAAGCAAAACTTCGCATACCGTTTTTCCCTTTTCCCTGTGTCTGTTGTTCAGATGTACTACCCATTTTCCTGTCTTCTGGATCTTTCTCATGGCATGCAGATGATCACAAATGGTTTAGCGACCATCATTTAACCTCTCTGCTATTTGTTGTTTGCATATTCTTTCAACAATGAGTTATCTTAAAATTGTTTGGGTTGCCTTGGGCGTTCTTTGTCTTTCAAGACGAAATCATCACTTTTGAATCGTCTAAACCAACGCCTTCAAGCGTCTTACGTTGGGACAGTGTCACCGTAAGTTTCACCGTAAGTTTTTTACTCGCGTGTTTCTTTTGATTTAACAAGAAACACAGTAAGTGCCGGAAATGCTCTTTATTTGGCTCGAAACTCGAAATTTTTACTGTTAAAAAAAAATATGACGCTAACTCGAAATCAGTTAAACATCAATAACGTTTTAAAAAGTACTGTCGCAGCAACAAAATTACATGAGAGATTAGACTGTGAACCGAACCTTGTTTCCAGCTCGATCTCTTAAAAAAAAAGAATTATTAACGGAACGTCATTGAAGTTTAAATGAAGTCTAAACAAATTACTACTTGTATTTTTACATAGAAGAAAGAAATATTTAACTTTCAATTAAACTAATTAATTTTCTTTAAGATGTTTTGAATATATTAGTTTTATTTAAAGGTGGGCTCTAAAAATTCATATTTTCAATTTCTATTGCAGGGGCATACATTTTACAATACCCTGTATATAAAATGTAGGAACGCCAGATATCATTTTCTTATTATTTAAAAGAAAAAAATGTTAACATTTTGTTAGTCATGGTCGTGGGTCTTTTTTCTAACAAAAAAATGTTTACCGATATTTTTACTTTTCTTGTTATCTGAATCATTTCAAGTAAAGACATAATACAGTAAGTGTGTAGTTATTGTTGTCGATATTTGTAGTGCAAATTGTGTTGATAATATAATATCCTTACAATTTTTAATAAGGTACGTGGTTGATTTATTTCAACTTTACATTGTAAATATTTTTATTTTGGGTGAGATACCATTAGCATTTTTTTAATATACCCCCACATAGTACTGATATTTGCAGTACTTGAATATATCGATTTTCCTCCATTTCCTTTATTTTAAAACTTTTTTACTATTGTGGTATCGTGATTGAGACTTGTATTGTAACACATGAGCTGAAAAGTCCCGGGCCTAACAAAGAAAACACAGTTTTTTTGGTTCAAAATTAGCTTTATTCATCAACGTAATCTCCATCAAGAGCAACGCAATCATTCCAGCGCCGCTCTAACATTTCAATACCACTTTTGTAGAATGATTTATCTTTTGCCTCAAAATAGGCCTCAGTTTCCGCGATAACCTCTTCATTCGTGCGAAATTTCTTACCAGCGAGCATTTTTTTCAGGTCTGCGAACAGCCAGTAGTCGCTGGGAGTCAAATCTGGCGAATACGGTGGATGTGGGAGCAATTCGAAGTTCAATTCATGTAGTTTTGCCATTGTTTTGATTGACTTGTGACACGGTGCGTTGTCTTGGTGAAACAAATTTTTTTTCTTTGCCATATGCGGTCGTTTCTTTGCAATTTCGGCCTTCAAATGCTCCAATAACGCTGTATAATATTCACTGTTAATGGTATTTCCTTTCTCAAGATAGTCGATGAATATTACACCACGCACATCACAAAATACCGAGGCCATAACCTTTCCAGCCGATTGTTGTGCTTCGGGCGCGGTGGACGAGGTTCACCAGTTGCTGTCCACTCAGATGACGATCGTTTTGATTCCGGAGTGAAGTGATGGATCCATGTTTCATCCATTGTCACATATCGACGCAAAAATTCCGCTTTGTTACGTTTAAACATGGCCAAACACTGCTCAGAATCATCAACACGTTCTCGTTTTTGGTCAACAGTGAGCAAACGCGGCACCCACTTTGAACAAAGCTTTCTCATAGTCAAATGCTTATGCAATATAAAGCCAACACGTTCTTTTGATATCTTTACGATGTCAGCTAACTCACGCAACTTCACTTTTCGATTATTCAAAACGATTTTGTGGATTTTTTTTATGTTTCTGTGGTGTTACCGCCTCATTTGGACGTCCACTGCGTCATCGGTGTCTCTACGACCACGTTTGAAGTTAGCAAACCAACGTTTTATTGTTGTTTCTGATGGAGCGGAGTCCCCATAACACTTTTCAAGCCATTGCTTCGCTTGAACGGTATTTTTTCCCATCAAGAAGCAGTGTAAAATTAAAACACGAAATTGTTTTTGATCCATTGTTTTGAAAATAACAAAAGTAGCGTCACTCTTAGCACAATAACTCACAAACTAATGAATAGAATATCATGAAATTTTAACAGCTGTCTTTTGAAGGTTAGTATTAACTGAAAAAAAGGTGACTGCAATAAAACTAGCGCCATCTATGTCTTAGGCCCGGGACTTTTCAGCCCATGTGTTAAATAATGTTAGTGCTGACATGGATATAAGATCCTTACAATTTTTTAAGCTACATAGTGGATGTATTTCAACTATACATTGCAAATATTTTTATTTTGGGTCAAGAAAAATATTCGTATGTAAAATTTACGTTACTCCGTATATAAAATTTAAACCGCAAAATATTAAAATATTTATTTTAGCCATAATATTTTTAGTATTCTATTCGAAATGAGCAATCTGAAAAGGCAACAAATTTATATGTTTACTTTTTTATTTCCCATGTTTGTTACATGAATCATTTCATCTAAATAGTTCGGAGGGCTGTGCTCACTTTTTGGAAAAGTAAAACAGCTTTTTTTTAGTGAAAATAGGCTTTATTGTTTTAAGAAAAATTCCGTAAAGTGTCATAAGGTAAATCGTTGCTTTAGCGCAGTATTACACGATTGAATTGATTTTGGATATTGAACAACTCGATTTTTCTCATTTTTTCATTTAAATATTTGTTGTTTAATAATTTTTCATTTGTTGTTGAGTTTTCATATCATCTTCTTCCAACCATTCTTGTACTACGGTACATTCAAATTTTTTCCGTTGACTTGGGTGTTCTTTGTCTTTCAAGTCGAAATTACTACTTTTTGAAATGCCTAAACCAATGTCAAAACCTAAACGCCTAAACCAATGCCAAAAAACGCATCTTGCGTTGAAACACTGTCACCGTAAGCCTGTTTTTCTTTTGATTGAACAAGAAAAGCGATGTTTTTGCAATGAATCAGAATACTATTTATTTCGCTCGAAACTCGAAATGTTTATAGTTATATGAGGAAAAGAAGACTTAAGTTTTACGGACACATAAAACGGATGAATCCGAGTAAGCTAACTAGACAAATAGTTGGATTTTATGAAAATAGGAGTAGAGCTAAAGTAGAAACAATGAAATTAATAGCTGCAATTAAAGAGTACCTAAGATCAGCAAATATTACACAAAGTGAAATTTAGAATAGAAACTGTTTCAGACATAAGGTTAACGTTTGTGAGGTTGGCCAGAGAAAAAAATGTAGGTAGACCGGAATAACTTGGTCTGCCAAGAGGAAAAAAACTAATAGTGAAAGAATGGAATCAATATGGGCGCAAATGAAGGTTAACAACAACAAACGCCTCTAATTGTACTTCGCGTGGTCCACCAGGTGAATAATACGTCCGTGATAATACTATATTCACGTACCTCGGTACGTGAATAATAATAATAATAAGGCAGGGGCGGAGAGTCCGCTTGGTGAGTAGCGCCACCACCTACCCGAGCTAAGAAGAGTAAACCTCTGAAGTAAAAAAGAATCCCCCAAGCTCAAGGTAAAAATTCATCGTGCCGAGGAGCTGAATGGCACAGGGTTAAAGTGTCTCTAACGATGTCTCCGGATACCTAGCGCTTTTCGGTAGTAAATAGCTTTCCCATGGTAATTCGGAGCTCTACCTTAGGTGATCGTTTTTTCCCCTTAAACGCAAAACTAATATTTATGGAGAAAGATACAGATAAAAGTATTATACAAGGCGGTAGGGTTTTGCGGAAAAGAACCCTTCGGAACCGTCGGGGGATTTGTTCGGGGTTGGTGAGGCTAGAGCGAGTGGCGGCTCCCAACTCTATGGCACCACAAGAATGGCGACGAAAATGACGACATCTCAACCAACAACATCCATTGAAACTGTTTTGCCAGTTAGTAATCCTATACTATCTGCGACCACCCAGGCTGGAAACAAACGAACACGCATGAAATGGACGCTTGATATAAACACATTCATCATGCGTACATTTTACAAAGTCACAAAATTAGAAACAGATCAGACATCATACCGAAATGAACTTCACAGGTTATTTACCTTGCAGTATCCAGATATCCCAGTTACAGCACAACGTATATCTGATCAAAGAAGGGTCATAATAAGAAATAAGCTCATTCCGCAAAACGTACTCGATTAATTAAAGACCCTCATATTAATGAAGATATTGAGAATACTAGAGCAAGCACTCCCACCGATGCTTCACATGATATAATCAATAATATTACATCAGACCAAACATATATTTCAAATGATGCCCAATCCGATAGAAAACTAGTTCGCTTGATCCGCGAAACGTTCACTACTACATTAACGGAATACCTAGGAACGGACCCAACAACAAGGCCTTATATACCAAAACAAAGTTCCACAATAGGTACATTTCTTGCTTGGTTATCGTTATGCTTCAGTATGTGATTGGTAAATATATGGCGAAAGAAATACTAAAAATGCTATATGGCAAAATAAAGCATCCTATATGGCAAAATTTCCATCTTGACAGAACCACTAACATTGACTGACAGAAATGACTGTTAAACAACAACCGATCGTCTAATATGGCTGAAATTTTCAAGATTATCTTTCAACGCATGCGCAATTATATTACCAGAATATTTTTGAGGACTAACACCATCATGTTGAGGCTGGAAACTTTTCAGGCTACCCTCGTAGACTTCTTGCTTTATGAAATCGACTGGACATTTCCGGCAAGCTCATGATACTTTTGTTACAGCTACAGGTAAAACTGTTAATCGACATTTACTTGCGACGAGACATTTTTTAACTTAAGCTTAGAGAACAGAAAATCTCAGTCAAAATCAATTTTGCCTCTGCAATTTGATAAAGAAAAACCATTTTTGTAACATCACACCCTTTACACTGACTAATATCAGCGATGTGTCGGTCCAATCTTTAATCTCTTTCGCCCACTACCTGTCCGTATCCGAAATCCATTTATTTTGACTCCGGAAATGGATTTTTCCGGAGGTTTTCTCATCAACAGGTAAAAAAACCACGGAATTGCCGAACGGATTTTTTCTTTTTTGCCCTGGTCATCGGCCAGGGAGGGTGAAGAGGTGGATTTAGATCGATTGGACGAGGTTGGAAAGTTGGGAAACAAAGGACGATCTGGAAAATTGTTCCTGCACTCCGGGTAACTTTGATTTAGTGAAATGACAAAGCAACTTGCCATCGGTGATGCATTAGTTTTGTTTCTTTATTGCGGTTTATTTCGTTAATGTTTTTTTTGTTTTCGTTAACTATTCGGTTCGCAAATAAGTTTGATGCATGTACGATTCGATTTGTTTTTCTTGACTTGACCTCTCTCGCCCTTTTTGCGATTATACGGTTGACGGTTATCAAGAGACTTCTTTCCATTCTATTCAGAATAGATCCTTTCAGCATCGAAATTGGAAAAAACTTTTCTAACTCGTACGATTTCCACTGAAATTTGACATAAAATTTGAATACACTTATCTATTGGCACCTGTGAAACACTAAACTCGAAGAGATTTATCAGTAAATTCGAACTTTTTTAATTTCTTGACACGCGTTTCTCTAACCATATCAGCATCATTAGGAGATAATTCAGTCTAATTCTAAAACTAAACTATGTTCTATTTGTAAGACAATCGTACGTAATGAAGCTTGTATAAATCATGAACTGTGAAACTAACCCAGCGTTACATTAATAATTCCAAAATTTCAAGCTTTGCTTATATTTTACTATTTGAATGCTTTCATATGCATCCAAAGCTGTATAAGTCAACTGTTTTAACAAGTAACAAGTTGCTAATATTTTCATTATGGTCATGTTCCAATGCATGATGGGTAAAACAAGTTGTTTTCATTTCTGCCATATTTAATGTGGGCAATACGTTTTTTTAATATGAATCTTTTAGTTTGCTCAATATAACTTCGATCATAATCTTGATAACTAATTTCGTAAATCCCTAGTTTTTCATGTTGCTCTACTTTATCCTTTGGATTACCTATGTCTTAACTTATATGGTTTGTAGGTGAGTTTAATATCCACTTTTTTCGGAAGTTTGTTTAACCATCGTATTAATTGGGCATCAAGGGTTATTACCATCAATTTGTTTTGGTTCTGTTCTTTTTGAAAAACCGAAGATTATGTTTTATGTTTAACTTAAGTCAAGTTAAACATTTTTAACTCATTGTTATAAGTATCTTGATTTAAGGGAAAATTAATTAACCTGCCATAAATTTTAAACCAGCCATTTTGGTATGGAAGCTATGATTTCAATCGTTACGAATGTATCTCGAAGGGGTGGTGTGTTTTCATAAATATATCAAAAATCTAACCTATTTTTTACTATTCCTACTCACTAAAACACCCAAAAATTGCAATATATCTTTATTTTCGACTTCGATCATTTTGCAAAAACCTTATCTGCTAAAACATTAGCATTATCAATTACATAATCTATATGTATGTGGATGATGTTTTTGCAATTTTTGATACAAAGTATGAAGATGTAGAGGAATTTATTAGAAGCTGAAATGGAATATTCCAAAAATGTAAAAAAAAATTAAAATCATGTGATTTCTTAATAGACCGAGAACTATTTTAACGACCCTAGTATTTTATGTTCTTTTTAGTTATAGCTATTATTCCAGTTTAATTGATATTAATTTGCATGTCATTTACATCCACATGGACATATTTACCTGCAGATTTTCTTCAGCATTGGTAAAATTACCAAATCATTGTTTGCAATTTTAATTGGCTGGAATTTTTTTCAAAAATGTCATCCAATAATGTAATAATGCCATACCAACTTCAGTATATTTCCTTTTTTGTTTTCTGTCGTTCAGTTTACAAAAGTTAAAATAACTTAATTTAAAATTAAAAAAATATATAATTAAATAGAAAACTAAGTATATATAATCTATAATTAAAATTAGGTATGTAGTTCCTCTTTCTGGTCTAAAGGTTGCCTTAAAAGTAACTGAAAGTTAAATTTTGTTTTCCCAATTAAATCTTTTATTTCTTCCTCCATCTTTTTAAGAATATATATGTATAACTTTAAATTCAATAACCATGCCTTGAAACTATTAATTTTATGTGAAATAACATTCAGGGGCATTAATGTTTCAAAACAATTTGGCGCGGCAATTGTCCGAGTGACCTTGGCTTTCAAGGCATTAATAGTTGTTGGATTATCGGCAGAGACCAAAGATTTTGGTCGCCAATTAATTGGTCCGTTCCTCGAAATAATTTTCTTACCGAATTGTTCCTTCAATAAATTGATTGTTGCATTGGTTATATGACGAGTGGAGCCGTTTCGTTAGAACCACATCTCCTCCAGATCAATGCCGTTCAAATTCTGATCATTAAACTGATGTTAAACTTTCAATGATGATTTGCCAGAGATTTTATGTGCCATGACATTTGCGATGATGAGTTGACCGCTATCTTTATCGGAATTTCAGATACACTAAAAAACTCACCCTTTATAACTCATTGAAACTAAAATTAGAGTATCATATTTGTATGGCATCAATCAGTTGTGACAAATATTTGTGTAATTCAGGATGGTGAGGAATCCTGAGAATTTTTATGTTATGCATACATCCAATTATAGTAAGAAAAACGGAAAAACCTTACAGTATATGTGGCACAGCTACATATTGAAGAAGCTTTTCTTGAATTCAGTCAGTGTGGTACGAATGAAAATGGAAACCATTTATAAAAGAACTTGAAACTGCCCAAATAATTAATAAATAATTTGACAGTTTAAACAACTGTCAAAAATATTTTTAATTGAAAGTAAATAAATGTTTTTATTTTAGAGGAATATATATTATGTATTCTTCTATATCTTCTTCCCACTTATAATTAGGTATATTGCCTAATTAATTGCTTTTTTCCTTTTTCTTGATTTATAAATCGTAGTTCCATCTTTTCTTTGGTTGTCCTGGTGGTCTTGTTCCGTTCGGTGACTTGCCTCTTACAATATGCACTATACTGGTTGCAATCCTTCCTATGTGTCGATCCCATTCGACTTTTCTTCACTGTGTCCATTGGTTGATATTTTCTACGTTACACGTACGCTTTATGACCTCACTCCTTTCTCTGTCTCTCAGTGTCTTGTTTGCTGTTCTCCTTAAGATTCTTACTTCTATTGATTCTCTATCTTACGCTGGTCGTTCTCTGTTTCCGCTATTATCATCCGCTTAGCATATGATTTTTCAATTCTTGGATTCTATATCCCCTTTTATCCCCTTTTATTCCCCTTATATTCTATATCCCCTTTTTGTTTTGACTTGCTTTATGATTTGGTCCGTAAGTACGTAATTAATTGGCTCTGCTGACCTTGCTATTACTCTATTGTCTTTGTATAATTATTCAATTGTCTTGATTAGATCTAATGACATGCTCTTATTATACAGTAGATTCTCAAAGTTTTAATTTATTTTAACAGGTTGTAGAAGTCGTAAAAAGATGTAATTTTACCAAAAATCATTAATATAAAAGTGGCAAAATAAAGAAGTTATTAACAGTTGCAAAATTTGAAAACAGATGCTGAAACAGAAACTGATACTGGGTATGACTAGTTTTTGTTGACTAGCGCGTATTTAATTTTTGGGTAGTGTCTACGATTAAAGTACCACACGTTTATGAAAACAATAAACTAGTGGACATAATATTAACTTACGGGATGTGCCAACAAAATGCAGCCGGAGCATGGCGTTTATACGCAGAGGTTTCCTCTAAGAAATCATTGGCTCCACGGATATTTGTAAATTTAGTTATAAGACTTCGCGGCAGAGGGTACTTAAAGGAACAACAGGAAAATCACGCTGGAAATGGTTTTTACATCAGTCCAACAGAAATGAAAATTTTACCCAATTTATTTTGGCTACCGACGAGGTCATATTTACAAGAAATGGAGTAAATAATTTCCACAACAACCATGTTTGGGCAGTCGAAAATCCGCATGCTGTGAAAAGAACCCATTTTCAGCACCGATTTTCAGTAAATATTTGGGCTGGCGTAGTAAATAGCATGCTTTTCCAGGTCAACTGACAGATGAAAATTATTTAAACTTTCTTCAAATCAATCTGCCACAATTATTACAATATGTTCTTTTAAATGTTAGACATAATATAATATGTGGTTTGTACATGATGGAAACCCGGCACATTTTATACGAGAAGGCCCATTTCTGGGCCTACACGCTCCCCGGATTTAACGCCCTGCGATATCTTTCTTTGGGGCTATTTAAAAAAGCAAGTTTATCACGATGGAGAAGTAAATACTGTGGAAGAACTACAACAGCGCATCGAAAACGATTGTGATATTATTCGAGGGCATTGGAATTTTATTTTTGAGGTATGTAGTGACTCATGGGTACGCCGAAGAAGATTTTGTGCTAAGCGTACAAATGGTAATAATTTTGAACAATTTTGTTACTTTGGTTACTTTTATATTGATGCTTTTTGCTAAATTGACTTCTGTTTGTGAGTTCTACAACGCAGTTGTAGATCAAAAAGTCAGGTCTGTTTTCAAATTCTTTATTTTACAGCTTTTTTTATAAATGATTTTTGGTAAAATTACTTCTTTTTATGAGTCCTGAAACTTATTAATTTAAATTACTTACTAATATAATTACCTTTGAGAACACCCTGTATAATAGATGGATAATATCTTCTATTTGTAGTCTGTCAAAGGCTTTTTTCAAATCTATCAGATAAACTGGAATGTTTTACTCTGGGGGACTTATCCCTAACCTCTCCATGAATACGGCATCGGTGCAGGAGCGTCTATTTCCAAAGCTATCTTCCAATTGTATTTTTTCGTTAATTTTTGTTAATTTCAATCATACATTGAAATGTATAATTAAGCAGATTTATTATTAGACTTTTCCTTTTCTCCTTTCTTAAGCATTAATATAATTATCACCGTTCCCCATTCGTCCGTGTTTCTATACGATCTTACGATTCTCTGTATGAGTGTTTGAAGCTGCTCAACCGGATAGTGTCCTCCGTATTTCAATCGTTCATTCGCTATCTCGTCTTGACCGGGAGATTTACGATTTGTATGCTTTCCCAGAGCTTCTATCGGTTTTTTTTCTGTTATAGTTGCTGTTATATAATTGCGTAAGATATTGTACCCATTTTTTTTTATTTACATATATATATATATATATATATATATATATATATATATATATATATATATATATATATATATATATGTATGTATATATATATATATATATATATATATATATATATATATATATATATATATATATATATATATATGTATATATATATATATATATATATATATATATATATATATATATATATATATATATATATATATATATATATATATATATATATATATATATATATATATATATTATTATTATTATTATTATTATTATTATTATTCACGTATGGGCCCTGGTGGACCACGCGAAGTACAATTAGAGGCGTTTGTGGTTGTTAGCCTTCCTTTGTGCCCATACTAATTTCATTCTTTCGCTATGAGCTTTTTTTCTTTCGTCAGACCAAGTTGTTCCAGTCTTCCTACATTCTTCTTTCTGGCCAACTTTCCAAACGTTAACCATGTGTCTGAAACAGCCTCTATCCTGAATTTCACTTTGTGTAATATTTGCTGATCTTAGGTCCTCTTTAATTGCAGCAATCCATTTAATTATTTCTACTTTAGCTTTACTCCTATTTTCATAAAATTCGACTATTTGTCTAGTTAACCTACTCGGATTCATCCGTTTTATGTGTCCGTAAAACTTAAGTCTTATTTTTCTCATATCGCTATGTATATCTGTGTATTGTTTGATTTCTTGGTTTTCTCGAAGTCGGTATGTTGTGCTATTTATTTGTTTGGGCCCGAGGATTTTTCTTATGATTTTTCTTTCCTTCTTTTCAATATCCTCGATGTCCCTCTTTCTATTCAAAATGAGCGTTTCCGCAGCATATAGACATTCTGCCTTAATAACTGTGTTGTAATGTCTCAGTTTTGTGTTTTTAGATAGGCATTTTTTGTTGTAAATTATGGCCGCTTTTTCCAACCGCTTATTGGCGCTTATTGGCCGCTTTTTCCAACCCATTTTCCATGATTATTTCACCCAAATATTTGAATTGAGAGACTCGTCTGATGTTACCATATTTTGTTTTTAGAAATGGCGTTCTTAGTCTGTTGCAGGTCATGTATTGTGTCTTTTCAAAGGAAATTTGGAGTCCTATATTTTCTGCTATTTCTTTTAGGATTTCAATCTGTTTCTGTGCCGTTAATACATCTTGAGCTAAAATTTTGACACAATCAATTTTGATATTGGTTCTCCCCAGTTTAATGGGCTGGTCAATATTCAGGGCCGACTTTTTTTCATGCCACTCCTGTATTACTTTTTCTAGAACACAGTTAAATAAAAATGGCGAGAGTCCATCCCCTTGTCTCACTCCAGTTTTAATTTCGAAGGACTCTGAGATGTCACCCATGAATTTAACTTTTGACCTTGTGTTAGTTAACGTTGCTTTAATAATTGCCAGCGTTTTCAGATCTAGTCCTTGTTCTTTCAAGATTCGGAATAAAGATTCGCGGTCAATAGAATCATATGCTTTTTTGAAATCCACAAATGTACAGACGAGATTTTTATTGTACAGTTTTTGATGTCTTAGAATCAAGTTCAGATTCAGGATCTGTTCAGGGCAGGATCTGCCCGGTCGAAAACCTGCTTGATATTCACCAATGTTAGGTTCTAACTGTCCCTGTGCTCTGTCTAGTAGACATTGAGATAGAATCTTGTAACAAACTGGGAGAAGAGATATCCCTCTATAGTTGTTTACATCCGTTCTATCTCCTTTCTTATGTAGTGGATGGATTAGAGCATCTTTCCAATCTTCCGGAATCCGTTCGGTTCGCCAAATTTCTTGTAGAATTTTGGTTATTTCCCTGATTGTACCTGGACCAGCGGATTTCAAAAGTTCCGCAGTGATTCCATCTTCACCAGAAGCCTTGTCATTTTTAAGCCGCTTGATTTGCCTAATTATTTCATCTTCATTCGGTGGTAATGAATCTGGGTTTGTTTGTTTAGGTTTTAATGTTGCTAATTTGTTTAAGGGCTCAGGACAGTTTAGTATTTGTTCAAAATATTTCGCAAGTTCTTTGCAATTGTCTTGGTTATTTAGAGCTAATTGTCCGTTTTCCTTTTAGAAGCAAAGACTTTGCGGTTGATAGCCTGTTAATTTAGTTTTAAATGTTTTGTAAAAGTTTCGAGTGTTATTTTTTTGGAAATCTTTTTCTATTTCATTAAGTTGATTGTTTTCATATTTTCTTTTAGTTTGTCTAATTAGCTTCGATGTTTCTTTTCTTACTTCCAAAAATATGTTATAGCTTATTGCTGTTTTTTGACTGTTCCAATCTTTGAATGCTTTACTTCGGCTTAATACTGCTTGGTCGCAAGCTTCATCCCACCACGGATGTTTTCTACGTTTTTGTAAAGGGACCAACTTTAAGGCTGTTTTAATAATTTTTTGTTTCACTTCTGGCCAGTTCTGTGCTGGTTGTTTATCAAGTTGTTCTGTTAGGGCTGGTTTTATTTTCGTTGGGTCAAACTTTGGTATTAGCAGCCGCTTTTGAATAAGTTTTCGAGGTTTTAAGCTAAGTTTGATTAAGCTAGTCAAGTAGTGATCCGTGTCTATATTTGCTCCTTTCCTGACTTGAACATTCAAAATCTCTTTATAATTGGGGTACGAAATGGCAACATGGTCAATTTGAAAGTCACCCATGTACGTGTTTGGGCACCTCCAGGTCTTTTGTTTTTGATATTTTCTTCTTAAAATGGGTTGACATTATTTTTAGATTAAACTGCGAACATAGTTCAACCAATCTTCTACTATTATGGTTAGTCCATTTATGAGCGGGAAAACTGCCGACTGTTTTTGTGTACTTTTTTTCTTTCCCTAGCTGGGCGTTGAAATCACCCAATAGGATTTTTACATGGTTAGAGGGAATTTTAGAGATAGTCTTTTCTAGAATTTCCCAGGACTTATTTACTTTTTCAGGATTAGATTTATTTTCTTCGTTAACTGGGAGGTGTGCATTGATTAATGTATAGTTTTTTTAACACACTTAAGGGATAGTGTCATAAGTCGATTATTTACTGGCTGGACATTTGTTATAGAACCAAGGATGTTTCTTGAGACAGCGAAAGCAACACCGAGATGTGGTGTATTTTTGAGTATTTTTTTGTCCGTTTTACTTTTAAAAAGTCTGTAGTTGCCGAATTCCAAGGTGTTATCATCTGTCAATCTAGTTTCTTGCAAAGCTAAAATTTGGGTTTTTTGCTGATTTAATGTTCGCCCCAATTCGTGTAGTTTTCCTGGACGCAGGAGAGAATTGATATTTACCGTTCCAAAGGAAGTTTTTGTTTTCGGTTTCAGACGTTGGCCAGAGGTCTCCGACTCCCTCTGAAAGATTTTGCGTTTAAGCCCGGACGCCCCAGAATCCGAAAGTCCGGTTGTACCACCAAAGCTGGCAGAGGATTGTCTACTTCCTGGGGTAATTTTGTATTTACGAGAACGCTTCATCTTGTACTTTGAATTAAAGGTTTGAACCATGACGGTTCAGAGGTTAAGACTGGAGGGGTTAGTTCCAGAATTTTAACATCAGCCGCACCACTGGTGAACAGACGCTGACCACTCAACCGCTTGATACAAGTCAGACGCTAAGTGGATTTAGTTTTTTTTTTGCCTTGGTTCGGGGCTGCTTATTTTGAGATATTCGCAGCCGTCCATTTATATATATATATATATATATATATATATATATATATATATATATATATATATATATATATATATATATATATATATACTCTATCAGTTCTTTAGTCTACCTTTTTTTGCTGGCTTATGAATCTTCAAATCTGTTTTTGGTGACCATAGAAGTATTATAGTATTATATAGACTTATTACTATGTACTAGACATAATCAAATTTGAGTTGAATATTTTAATTTATTTTGTAACTGATTTAATATATTTATGAGCATACGATTAAAATTTATATTATAATGCATGCTACTCAAGTAGAGTTTTAGAAACATAGACACCACTATTTACACATTTGCAAATTCCACATATGTCAATGAACGATATGTGTGACAAACATCACGCCACTTAAAAAGTCGGTTCGCCAAGAATTCTACAGATATTTATCTTTTGTCATTTTAAGGATTATAGAGTATGTATTAACAACTAACGAATTTCCTTACCAGAACAACGCTAAGCAAGAACCATCCTTGGCTGAAAAATCGCAAAGAAGAAGCTAAGTAAGGGTGCTGTAAAAGTCTGTTCACTTCTCATCGGGTGCGCGACACATTTTACGACGCGCATTTTTAAAACTGATGTTCAACCACCTCATCCTTGACATCCAGACAACGGGCGTTGGCACCAGAAACATGTAACGGACAAGGTGATTCTAATTTTTTTTTGTGTATCCCTCCCAATAATCTATTCTTGTTTTTCTTACTAGTTTATAAGTTTCTGTTATAGTTCTCTTATATCTTATGAATTATATTATGAATTCCTTCTTTCATCTCCATATGAATATTCCATTCTTTCCTGTTGTTAATTCTGACCGATTTTTTTTCAATTGTTGCCTGCAGCTGTTCCTTGGCTGCAAAACCATTACCAAAAAATCGCACGGATAGATTCGGACAATAGCCATTTTTTTCAGATGGTCAAAAACAGTCAATTGCCAATATTTACAATATTTTACAAATAACAAAATAACAAATAATAAACATTAAATTGGGACAATTATTTTAATAAAAGAGTCTATATATACGAACATGTACTAGTATATTTACATTACATCTATCGAATGGGAAATATTTTATTGGAAAAGAAAACTTCTTCAATTTTTATCCCCCTAGTCTATATATCTGTAGCAAGATTTCCCCCTTTCACCCTTCAGTCTTTATCCTAATAATTTATTCTGGACCTGTGATCAATCCCGAAAGACTGCCTTGGAACTCTCACCCCCTCTCTATCGCAATTACTGTATTGTTGCCCACGGCAAATATAGGGGAAAACGAAATTTTATCAGTTACTATCGGATAGGGGCAGCGACGTTTCGACGTCTTTGACGAAAATGAGTTAAGATTTGCACATCGAACGGACTTCTTTTGGGACGGGAGTAAACAGTCCCTGAAGCTGTTTCCCGCTTAGACGACAGGAAGTGGGTATTAACATACAAATTGCTAGTTTTATTGGATGGGTGCGAGAAAAATGTGACAGGAACAAATATTGACAAATGAATTTTGCGGGGATTGTGGTACATTTGTCACCAAAATTGCGAAATAATGAACCAGATATGTAAATATGAAACCGGAATTTTTTATATAGAAAATACACGTTTATTGTATGATAATTTTTTAAAAATATTTTAAGTATTACCTATCGCTAGTTATACATTTTTCCCATTTGTCTGACAATTTGTGGATGTTATGCCAAAAAACTGTTGCTCTTTTGAGGCAAACCGGTTATCGAACCATTTTCGTAAGTAGTGAAGCGCTGCTGAGCAAGTGCGTGTCCCATCGATGCTAAATAGTAGTAATCGGACGGAGCTAAGTGAGTAAGCCGCATGTGAAAATATTTCCCAACTAAACGCCTCAATGGTTTCCTCGACCAGTTTTGCTGTGTGTGATGGTGCATTATCATGAAGCAAAAACTTTGTGTTCCCTTGATATTCTGGTCGTTTTTCACGCAAAGCTTGATTCAAATCGATTACTTGTTGTGGATAGCGTTCAGTATTAACGGTTTCGCCAGGTTTTAGTAGCTCATAATAGATCACACTCTTCTGATTTTATTAAATACAGAACATTGTCTTCCGTCCATGGCGATTTGGCCTTGCTGTCGATGTCGATGGTTCGCCTGGAGTTACTCATGATCTTTCACGCTTAGGATTCTCAAAATATATCCACTTTTCATCACCAGTCACAATTCGATGGAGAAATAACTTTCTTTTGTACTTCGCAAGTGGTTTTTGGTTTTTTCAGTTCATGAGGAACCGATTTTCCCATCTTCTGGATCTTTCCCATGGCTTTCAAACGTATAAAGACGGCTTCTTGTGTCACATTTAATTGACCCACGAGTTGTTGCATTTGAGCGTCCTCCTCATCCAACAATGCTTGCAATTCGCTGTCTTCAAACTTTTTCGGTGATCTTCCATGTTCTTCGTTTCTCACTTCAAAATCACAATTTTTTTAAACCACAACACACTTTCAAAGCACTGTGATTTATCAAGAGCATGCTCGCCGTAAGCGCCGACAAGCATTCGATGCGATTCCGTAACAGTTTTCTTCGAATGGTAACAGAAATTCAATGCTGTCTTCAAATCGTAGTTTCCAGGCACAGAATTCGACATGTTCAACGCTATTACAAATTATTCTGTTGTATGAAACTTGTGTTGTTGTGAGTTTGAAAATGTTTGTCAGCTATCAACAAAGAAATGGCGCCAATGACGCGGTTTGATGGTAACTACCTTGACAGTTAGGACCATTTATGGGAAAATTCTGGTTTCATATTTACAGACCTGGCAGATTAATGTAAAGATATCTCGGCTTTTGTTTAAATTCGCGACCATGCTGCTGATAGAGGAAAACAAAACAGGGTATTTAACTATGTATGTCATAAAATAATTGAAATTTTGATTAAAAATATTTATATAATGAAAATTATATGTCTAGCTTTACAACTGTGGACGTCTCTGATTCCTAACTATTAGGTGTTTCTATCCAGCCATTCTTCATCTTTTAGATTTCGTTGCGACATTGGCTTTAGTTTATCTTGAAGAATAAATAATGGCATTATGTTTTGAAAATAATGTCGTCCAGTACCCTCTTCTCTAGATTGCTCTGGGTGTTTAACCAAATATGTTATTTAGTTCGATCTAAAGAGTTGCCTAATAAGAGTGTAAGAACTTTAATAAGTGATAACACTGACCAACAATGTATATGTTTTGGGCTCAAAAATAGCTGATTCTTATGTATTTGCACCTATTGAATTCAAAAATCACCATAAAAATGATCGATTGGCTCTTGCTTTGGAGATACAGTGACATATCATTTTTTATGGTCTACATTTTCAGATTGTGGGAAATTTTGTTTTCTGGAGTTATCACACCTGTCAACTGACAAAACAAAACCAGTTGTTTGTAGGTTATAAGCATAATTACTGTTGCTGTGACTATGAGTTTCATATTGTTTCTGTTGTTAGTGCAAAATTTCTGGTTTTGAACTGTAACATTTAGTAAATCAAAATGCCTCGAAAATGTGTAAATTTGGTAAATAATTTATGTTACATTTATAGTGAAATAAAATTTTCGTCATATAAACGCTGTCTGAAGCCTGTTGTGAAGACTGCATTACCATTCTCATCATCATTATTTCGGTAAGAAAGTAGGGGACCAGGATAAGTCACGGGATCTATATATACAGGGGTGGTCAGAGAAATAGAGCCGTTACAATAAAATACTCTGTTTGGCAAATAAAGTTGTAATATCCTACATAATTAGTATAATAACTGTACTATATAAATATATAACAAAAAAAGGAAAACATAATATCAAACTTAGTTTGATATTATGTTTTCCAACAAGAAACAATCACAATACATACTATTTATCAGTTAACAAAAGTACTAAATAACACAAACATTTTTCGAACATTTAATACTTAGTTTTATGGCTTTTGTGTTTTATTATTTCGGCGCATCTTTTGGACCTAGAGTATACAAGTCTTTGACTCATTTCTAATGGTATAGCTTCCCATTCTTTTTAATAATCTTCCATCATATCATACCATAAAAAAGCTGCCCACGTTATATTACCGCCTCCATGTTTTACAGTTTTTTAGTATGGTTTGGTAACAATTCTTGGCTGGATGGTCTTCTAACGTATCGCCTACCATCAGAATCTATTAAATGAATTTTTGTTTCATCGCTCTATATAATATTGCTCAATTTCTTGATTCGCAGTTCATCATACCACTTTAACTGATGTTAGGCAAACTTTAAACGTTGTTTTCTCTGGCTGCTCTATCGTGTAAGTAACTTGCTTACAGCTTTATTCGAATTGCTAGTGAACTTATTTATAACCCCAGTTTACTATTAATTTCGGTAGACGATTTAAATGGGTGTTTTTTTTACATTTTTTGAAATTTTTGAAATTTGGACAATCTGCATGTCAGTATGAGGTGTCGTTTTTCTTTTAGGTCCACGGTATTCATGAGCTGGTGGTATTTTAGGGTATTTTCCACCATTTTTTTTAACGACCGACGATCCTTGCAATATCCCGTAGTGGCTTTGCTTTTTTCTGCAGTTTTTTAGCAGCTGTACAATGGACGTTACGACCCATTTCTAAAAAATATATTATTCGGCCAAGTTTGTCTTGATTTATTTTATAATTTAAACGCTTCAAATAAACAAAACGTGTCGATAAATGTTATGGCTCTATTTTCATGACCACATTTTCATGTTCTTTTTCCTTAATTTTGTTAATTATGTTTACAGTATTTTTTGTTAAACTAAGTTTGACATTATGTTTTCCGTTTTTTGTTATATATTTTTTTATTATACCGTTATTGTACTAATTACGTATGCCATTACAAATTTATTTGCCAGTGTCTTTTATGATAACAGCTCTATTTCTCTGGCCACCACTGTATGTTGTAACTCTTGTTCTGTTATACTACGAGAATGGCTGAAAAATAAAAAACTCTCTGACTTTTGATGAGCCTATGGTTTCGTTCTTTGTCTTTCAAGTCGAAATCACCACTTTTGAAACGTCTAAATCAACGCCCACAAGCGTTTTGCCTT
This sequence comes from Cosmopolites sordidus, assembly GCA_031761425.1. NCBI lineage: Eukaryota > Metazoa > Arthropoda > Insecta > Coleoptera > Curculionidae > Cosmopolites > Cosmopolites sordidus. The sequence continues at coordinate 234,888 of JARFXV010000740.1, read as the reverse complement.
GGGACAATTCACCGTAAGTTTCGACAAGTATGTGACGGCTTACGCTCGCTTTTAAGCTTAATTGAACAGGAAAAGTAGTACTTGCCACAAATGCTTTTTATTTGACTGTGAAAGTGAACATGTTTACCTCAAGAAAAAACATGACTCCAACTCGAAATCGTTTAAATGTCAAGGGCGTTTTGCAAGGTAATGTTGTAGCAACAAAATGATGTTGATGGAAAACGTAATACTAAAAGATGTGCCAATGTAGCAGTTGAAAAAAATCTTTTGTAATACTCCCGAGTTATTATGAACTGTTACAGAGCAGGTTATTTCAAATAAATATACGTACATGTTTGTATAAATGCTTATTCCGATTCTATTTTATTCTAGTTTTGTTATGTTCGTCTTTAAATCCATATTTTTCAATGAAAAAATGTGCTAATTTTGATATAGAATTCTCATCTCAGTACGAAAAGCGTAAAGGAAATAGTCCGTCAACGACAAATAGTTCGGATGCCTACAGACCAGATTAGTCCTCGTGTCATCACATCCATAATTTACATCTATCCAGATGGAAAAAAACACTCACCATCGATAGCATTCAGCAGCTCAACAATGTTTTGGCGAAACCCGATGCCGTCGACATATAAACGATCGTATTTATTCTCGACTTCCTCTCCTTCAAATTTCTTTATCGCGAAAAGATGTTTGAACTATGGCATTCTGTGCCGGTTCTAAAAATGTCATCGCAAAGCATCATACACGGGCTGTCGGACTTAACCGGCGTTGAGATTTCTCTTTTCGTTCACAGAGGGGGACGGGTAGTTTTAGCGATGATTCGGTTTCAATTCTGTAAAACAGAACTCTTAACAGATCAATCTTTTTGACAGTCAGATAAATTTACTCTGCTTTTATTTGCTTTTTCTGTGTATTATTTCTAGTAAAGGTAAAAATTAAGCGGCTTGAAAGTTGCAAATTATAATTAATGTATTCCTCATTATTTTAGATATTGTAGAGAAAGCATTACAGCATCATGTGTGCCAACGGACTATTTTCTTCTAATTATACAGGTTTAGAGTTGATTTGGTGCCGGAAAAATTAAAACTATTTTTGAATATGCTCATTATGCTGGTTCTAACGGTATATATATGTTTTAAAATGTACGTGTAGTTTTCGTGATACGATACGAAAATATACAATTATTTCATATTTTTTATCTTTTGTTACATCATTGAATATGAAGAAGCTTCTTTTTCGTGATTTCTTCGAGTGAGTGTCACCCATGTAGTAACCCAATAGTAATCAGCTATCACGTGTTCATCCAATCGACCCTGGTAACTTTCTGCCATCTTTTTTAAGTCCTGATGAAATCGTTCTCCTTGTTCCACACTGTAAGAGCCAAGGTTGTCCAGAAATTTTTCTAAATTATTGTGGAGGTAGTGAACTTTGATGCTCATGTTACTCCAAGCTTTCTGAAATTTTCCAGTAAGTTTTGCACTAATTCGCGATAATTTTCGGACTTATAATTCCCTAGGAATTATTTTTTATAACAATGACGAAAGAAAACCAGGCTAATTATTCTATATCATTCATTAAATGAACGAAGTTGTTATCTTTCATCAAAAACTTCATTTACGGTCTATCGAAAATGCCAGCCTTAAGTTTCTCCATCCTCAAACCAGGAAATTTCCTCGGTATATTATTAAAACAGGAACCATTTTTATCTAATGCTTTGACATATTGTTTCTTTAGTCCCAATTTTATGTGCATTGGAGGCACAATTATTTTCCCTCTAGCAACTAACGCTGCATTTATGATATTTTCTTTCCCAACTGTCAAGTTTTTGTTTCAGGACAGTTTGTTTTAATCCAATGCTCGCTTTTAGCTTTGCTACCTCACAAACAAAGAGAATATGGAAATTTCGTGTGGTCGCTTTGTTGGCCCAATAAAAAGTTTACCATTTTTAAATCAACCTGTATATAATCCGCTCATGATCATGGTACTTGAGTTTTACGAATACAAGAGATATGGGTTCATACTCTTTTAATTTAGTGGAATGAGCAATGTGAACCGCACCATGCTTATTGCTATTATGTAGCAAAACACATTTCCAACTTTGCTTAGAACGGTTTATAAAAAGTCTCCATTCGTTTGGCTGGTAGCTTAAGAAACCCATTTTTAATAAAAGACCACCGACATCATTACAAAAAAACAACATTATGTTCTGAGCAAAAAAAACGGAAGCAGTTCTTTTTCTTGAGTACGACAACATGTATTTTTAATACCTGTTGAAAGTACATTCTTCTCTTTGAGTTTAAAGCGTAAACGTCTTGAGTAAAAAGTAGTGGTTTTGATGACCTAGCTTCAAAAGTATCACTTTCTTCGCTAGTACAAGCTTGTCTATCTTCGGATGTACTACATTCGATTTGTTGCAACAGGAACGCCTTCTGAATGAGACACAGGACTTTTAGCAGATACCAGATCGGGTTAGGTCATTTTTTCAGTTAATACCATGTACCTTAAGCAAACATAACAGTCATCGTAGTGATTTTGGTTCTCTCCAAATCATAGGCACACTATACTTCAATTGACTTCTTTTGCCATTTAGCCATTACCTTAAATGTTCACTACAGCTCTTGCAAACATTGTTTGGAATCCATGGTTTATCAACGTCTTTGATTTTTAAGTTAAGGTAAGTGAAATACGTATTTTGCACACATTCAGATTTTTTCAAAATTTTTTCACCATATACTCGCCAGAAACGTAACAAAAAGTCTTCAGGTAGATTTTATTTACTACCTTTTTTAATTGAACAAACAACAAAAATAAGCGCGTTAAATGGGTACTGAGAAGAAAATATTATCAATGTGAGTAGATTAAAAACTGTACGTACTTTTGATAATGTACTATACTTTAAAATTACGTTTACTTTTATTTAAAAATTACGTGTAAGTGTTGGCGGAACCAACATTTTTTGTAGTGTAGACTTGTATCGGACGGTAAGAGCGGCGGTCTGCTGTTGCTGTGCTGAAACCGCATTGGCGTGGTAATTGGCTCGATTCGAGCGCTCGGGTGGTTGTTTTTTTTTAATTCTTTTGTTTGTCTTAATTCTACCCCCCACACACATATATACACTCATACGTACACACATATCCACACCTAAATGTCTGTGATTGTTTCTAGCCAAGAGTGTAAAATCCGACTACGAATTACCCCACAGTCACGCCAGTTAAAGGCTGGGTAAGGCCGGACGCCTTCTGAGAAGTGTTCTACGTTGGTCACTCGCCATTTGGTAGGCTTCCTGATAGACTTATGGGTAAGCAAATAATCTATGGTTGATAGCCTGAGGGGGGTGCTGGCCTGGGTTGTCGGTGGCTGATGACCGTGGTTCGGAACCTACGTTAAGCTGTAGGTCCAGTCGCTAAATAGTGTTAGTTACTGATGCGCCTCTAACCCTAATACTCTTTAGACCTGTATTATCCTTAATACTACTCTTTAATATTAAAGATGATTACGACGGTGTTGCTACATTATCCCTTAAAGTGCTTTACTTGATCTTCGAATTTTCTTTCTTGTTCGATTTGTTATTCAAAAAATATATCGAATAGTAAACATATAGGATAGATAGGTAATACAATGCGAAATTTACAGAAGATCCGGAGGGATAGGGACATAACACAGAACACATATAAAATAAGAGTAAAAGTCTTAGTTTTTTCAGTACTGCTTTATCCCGCTGAAACTTGCGCGCTCAAGCGCATTGATTCTTTTGAACTTTGGAGCTGGAGACGGGTTCTTCGCATTCCATGGACTGCCAGAAGAACAAACTGTTATTCAAGAAATTAATGAACCTTTAAGGGTATCCCAAATTATTCGTGAACGCAAGGATGGCAGAAAGACTTGTGCTGCAGGTACGGATGGGGAGTTCTAAATCACGAGGCAGGCCTCCAAAAGATAGACAGACTAAATTAAAGATCGAACTGGTTCGTCCATCGATTATACAACCAAGGACGCCAGAAATAGAGGACGATATCGAAAAGTGGTCTGAAAAGGCTGTAAACGGAAGGAGTTTCCATGAGTTATAGCTATTTTGTAAGGAAAAATACGAAGGAGAAAAGAGGACTGATAGGAACATGTAATTATTAATGATAGGTTTGTCCGCATATGTTTATTAGATTAGCACATCTAGGCATTGACTGAATGCGATGGTCGTTTTGGTCTTGCGGTATCTAATCCCTAGCTACTTGTACCTCTCGCCTCATAGCTTCCAATGATGGCGGAATATTTGGTAAATGTGGAAGTTTCATGATTGAAGAGCCATTGAAGATCTGAATATATTGGTGCTCAAGATAAATGGTAGAGGTTGGAGATGCGCATTCTCTTGACGAAGAATGAATCTCTACAGCGATCAATTGTATGTGATTAGGTAAAGTTCCTAGATTTTTTTAAATAGTACGTCTGGTAGTAAAGAATACCTTGAATAATCATAATTGCTGATTTATTACCATAGGCTCTATACAATAATTCCTACAATGCAGATGTATGTCGAGGAAAAACTAGGAAATGTTCATGTCTAGTTTTGGCCATCCACTTTAGGTTGTGCGCTTTTGGTTGTGCCACTTTAGGTTGTGTACTTTTGGTTGTGCCACTTTAGGTTGTGTACTTTTGGTTGTGCCACTTTAGGCATTGGCATCGGTACTCAAGAGGTAATACAAAATGGGGTCGATACAATGACCCTAATGACCATTTTCGCCCCAGATAATTCATTTTTCACTTGGCTTTCCATACTCTGTAATGGGTTCCGATGTTTGCTAGATTTTTTTTCGACATTTCATACTATAGAACATATTTTTTGAAACCATGCTCAACACAGTGTGTGTTCTACGTGGGTGGGCTCATATTGAGCTTAACATTAATTTCATGGAATTGTGGGTTTGTCGGTCCCTAAATTTGACCGATATTCTAAAGAGTTTTTCAAATTGAGCGATTTTTGTAATCCTTGAATAAAACACAGAATTTGCGTTGATTTCAAAAAACTTTTTATTGATAATTGAAGCATAGCGTATAACATTTAAACACAAATCACTACATTTTGCAGCTCCACAGATGTCCACTCTTTTGTCAACATTTTGGATGACATTTTAACATAACCGTGGCTCTATCTCACTAAGGACTCAAGTAATATCATCCTTTAGTTCAGGAATCGATTGTGAATTGTTCTTATAGTCCAGCGGTGTCAAATCACATGATCTTGATGGCCAATTAACATCACTCTTTCTTGCAAATTTTATTTTGATATTTTTAAAGTAATTTCCTTTTATTACAAAATACTTTTTCCAATGATTTTAGGTCCTAGAAACAATTTTTATATTTGACTTCTGATATTTCCTTTAGAGCGGCCACCGAACTCTCTTGATGGCTTCTATGGGTTCAAAACTACGCCTGCGAAGTGATTTCTTTAATCGAGTGAATAGAAAAAACCATACGATGTCATATCTGGTGAATATAATGCTTGTGGAATGGTAATTGTTTTATCTTTAACGAAACATTGACGGATTATTGTTGTGGCATAAGATGGCGCGTGATCGTAAAGCAAAAACCATTTTTTGACCCAAATTTGGACGAGTTTTCGAATATATTCTAATACTTAATCGGGATTACTCGAGTACAAGATTCTTGATTTTCGTAATGATTTCTTCATTGGTTGACGTAGGTCTTCCTGATCAAGGTTCATCAACTGCTTCTCTACCATCACTAAAGTCTTTGTACCACTTCTAAACATAATTTTTTGATGTATCTTCACAGGCGTAACATCTTTAATGCCCCAGCAGAAGAAATTTCATTTATTTGCACAACATTGAATGCAAATTCATTTTAAAAAATTGCCGATAATTTTTTTTAACAATTACAAAAAAACACTATAATGTTTGTCAATTGTCAGATGTCAAGGATAGTTATATCAACTTAAAAAACTAATGGTTGTATCGATATTTAAAGCGCGCAAATTTTTTAAACAAAAATCACCTTACTTAATATGACAACGCAAAAAGAATAGTTAGAAAAGAACTGTGAATAGATTAAAATACATATCATCATCATCATCAGCCCGTATCAATCCACTGCAGGATGAAGGCCTCTTCAGCATGCTTTCAACCTTCACGGTCCTGGGCTTTCCTCTGCCACTCGGGTCCCATATACTTAACGATGTCATCAATCCATCGTGCTTTCGGTCTTCTTCGCGGACGTTTGCGATCAAGCGGTATCCACTCCAGGATTGCCTTGGTCCAACGGTCGTCCCATCGCCTCGCTATATGGCCTGCCCATCTCCATTTCAATTGTTTTACTCTTCCAATGATGTCACAGACTTTTGTTTGTTCCCTGATCCATGCGCAGGACTTTCTGTCTCGTCTTGTAATGCCAAGCATACATCTTTCCATTCCCCTCTGTGCCACCCGAAGTTTTTGAATTGATTGCGATTTGAGTGTCCAGGTTTCACTTCCGTATGTCATAACGGGTAGAACGCACTGATCGAATACTTTTCTTTTCAGGCAAAGTGGGAGTCTGCTCTTAAACACTATGTTGAGCCTACCAAATGCCTGCCAGCCACATTTAACACGCCGTTCCACCTCCCGGGCGGTATTCCCCTCCATTGAAATCCTCTGCCCAAGATATACAAAGCTGTCCACAATCTCTAAATCCCTTCCTAAAACTGAAATTCTTCTGTCCTGAGCGAAGTTATTGAACATAACCTGACTCTTTTTCAGGTTTATTTTCAAGCCAAATGGTTCTCCAGCCCTTTGCAGTTCTTGTATGCGTCTTTGCAGCTCCTCTGGGTCTTGTGAAATGAGAATAATATCGTTTGCAAATCTAAGATGGTTTAAGTTTGCACCATTGATCTTTACACCATCCTGTTCCCAATCCAGTTTACGGAATACTTCTTCAAGGCCAGCCGAGAAAAGAATAGGCGATATTGCGTCACCCTGCCGTACACCTCGTTCTATATTAATTCCCACTTCAAGATCATCAAGGTGAATTGTGGCTGTAGCTCCATCATATATCGATTCTAATACGTTTACATAGGCTCTCTCTACACCTTGGCTAAGCAGTGCATCCATTATCGCATGCTTTGAGATGGAATCAAATGCTTTTTCGTAGTCGATAAAAGCCAAGCACAGTGGCATGGTGTATTCGTTGTGCCTTTCTATGACCTGCTGTACAACCTGCATGTGATCCATTGTACTGAATCCACTTCTGAATCCTGCTTGTTCTCTTGGTTGTGCGTCATTCAGTTTTTTTAATATTCTTTTAGAAATTATCTTAGTGAAAACTTTGTACATCACTGATAGGAGGCTTATTGGACGGTAGTTCTTTAAATTTCCTGTGCTCCTTTTTTATGTAAAAGGATCGCTTCTGCATTTTTCCATAAGTCAGGTACTTTTTGTTCTTTCAGGCATTTTGAGTATAATCTTGCCAGTGTTTTATGTAACGTCCGACCACCAGCTTTTAGCATTTCGACAGTTACACTATCCATTCCTGGAGCCAGGGTCGAGTACACTGAGCTCTGCAAAACTAGTGCAAAAAAGTGCAAAAGCAGCTAGTGCAAAAAACCCTGGAAGAAAACAAAGGAATTAACAAAGCTAAACAGAAGCTAATATATAAAAAGAACGCAAATATATGCTTTAAAGCGTGAGGATGGCACAGTGTGCAGGGCGCGTACCCAAATGTTAGAGATTGCCAGAAGGTTTTATTCCCAGTTATATGAAGATCAGAGCCAGTCAGGGACAGCAATACCCACGGAAGAACAATATATAATGCCAGATATCCTAGTGGAGGAAGTAACAAATTCTATAGAATTGATGAAGAACGGCAAGGCTCCAGGAAAGGATATATATATATATATATATATATACACACATATATATATATATATATATATATATATATATATATATATATATATATATATATATATATATATATATATATATTTTCGTGGCCGGTTAGTATTATTATTATTTTTTTATTTATTGGGACTTTCGGTCCGTGTAAATAAGTTTTAATTTTTTATTGTTTTATTTACGTTTCGGTTCTACAACGAACCATCATCAGAATACTTCTAAAATAAAAATTAATTTTATAAAAAACAAAAAAAAAATACAAACTTACATTTAAAAACCTACCAATATCAATTAAACAATTAATTTTTTGAATTTTTTAACTAATATGTGTCAATTTTTTATAAAATTTTTAAATGGCATATTTGACTTTTGACATATTTAACAATTCTTCCACCTTTTTTGTTTTTTATTATAACCTAATTGTTTTGAATTTTTAAAAATAAAAACAAAAATAAAAAATTATGAAACTTTATTATTTAATAATGTTATTATATATACAACTTAAATTATCTGTATCATTTCTGAAAATAATGGTATTATTTGTTTTTTTTATATAAATCATAAACTTATTTACACTGACCGAAAGTCCTAATAAATAAAAAAATTATATATATATATATATATATATATATATATATATATATATATATATATATATAACCAAAAAGAATCTTTAATAAATTTAATTATTTTCTTTCTTTTTCTATTTGTTATATCATAATACAAAAATCACCCTATAAATAAAGATATTTTTATTTTTCCTTTTTTTCGTTCCAAAATAATGGTTTTTATTAATAACTAGCTGTTCCCGGCCACCCGTTGCTGTGGCTCAATGTGCTTAAATAATTAAATCAAAATGAAAATAAATCGAAATCTATAAAAACTCAATTTAACAATGCAATCAGAAACATTGAAAATGCCAGTTTAGAGCAGCTGTTGAGAATCATGCTGTCCGGCATGAGCAATGTTTAGTATTGCGTGTGTTGCTGTTACATTCAACAGATGGCGCCCTCATTGCCGTAAAATATTTAGTATAGCGTATGTTGCTTTTACGTCCAACAAATGACGCTTTTTCAAAAAGAAAGCATGTTTTTACCTGCCGCAGGTGTGACATCTATATAATAAGTATATAAAAACACGCGCGTAATCGAATGCAACCTTGTGTCAAAATTTCCAAGCAATTTGTCAAGAACTTTCGGAGATTTAAGATTTTGACCAAACGAACATTTACATTTTTATTTATATGGATATCATAAAATGACTATTAATTTTTGTTTTATTATTATTTATTCTAATTAATTTTTTAATATTATACCGTAAAAAAACAACACCTTGAGGATAAATAACCTGCATTTCTATATAAATTTTATATTTCCCTGCTTTTATTAAAAATATCATAAAATAGTCCGTTAATTTTCAATATTTCCTTTTCCCTCCATATGTTTTTTATTCTACCGTAATACAAGTAACACCCCGTAAATGTAACAACTCCATTATTTATTTTAAACAAACAAATAAAAATTCCGAAAATAAATTCAAAATTTTATTTATTTTTTTTCCTTTATCTTTATTATTATTTTATTTTAATAATTTACCATACAATAAATGACACCCTGTGAATAAAAAGCCAGTATTTATTTCTCTATTGGAATTTAATTTATGACAATTGGACATTCAAATATAAATATTTGCAACGATCGACTATGGGTGCTAGGATACCGCGCACAAGTCGATGTTTTTATGTTGATAAGGCCAGTATAAAAAAACTGTTTAACTTTTTTTACTTACCTTTGCCATCCTCGATATTTTCGTATTTGATATAAAGTTTTAGAAGCGTAGAGTGTTGGTCGTGTTGGAGTGTAGTGGTCGTGCCGAAAAATAGAAAATGCATGGAGGGTAAGAAAGTTATTTAAAATTTTTATTTTTGGAAATTAGTTAAATTTTTAATACAGTATAAAGTGGGATTGCAAAAATGTCTGTTTAAGTTATTGCTAAAGTGAATATTTACTTTTTATTCAAGATTCAATTAAGGATTTTTTGGAAATAAATACTGTGTTATATAATTTTTTTAATTGTATTTATTGTATGACAATATACAGATTATAGCGAGAAATATATTCTGAAAATATTAAATATTCATTCAATATTTTATTTAGTTCTATCCAACAATGCGGCATATAAAAACATTAAAGAAATAAAACGACATTTTTTACCGTTGTTTTTAAAGGTATTTTGATAGACGCTTTCACAAATTCAAAATAGACCAATTTGGTTTTTAAGATAGAGATGCCTGAGATTTTACACCGAAACTAAAGGGGCTTGGAGGGCCTCTTGTTGCTCCAAGAATTAATTCAAAATAATTTTCAGCACTACTAAATAAGGATTTTTTTTCAATTTCTAATCGAAATATAAAAATAAATTTAAAATTTAGTTTAGTAGAAAAAAAAATTGTGGATTTTTGACCGAATAATGCCTTCGAAGTTTATATAGAGTGTATTAAAGAGAATTGCAGTAATAAAAAGTTGTTCATTATTTAATTATTCATCCTTGTTCAATTTACTTTTGTAAATTGTATTTAGATATCGGATATTGTATTGTATTTCGGATAATAATGTCGATTTTTTCGCAAAATTTAAACTTTTATTTTTGTCACAAAATAAATTACCTTAATAATCAAAGTATTGGCCATCGTTAGCTATTATTTTTTCCTATGTTTCTGTCAAAGAATGGATTCCGCGACAAAAGAACTTTTGGTTTTTTGAGGCCAACCATTGGTCAAGCCGAATTTTCACTTCTTCGTCAGAATCCAAGTGTTGTTCTGAAAGTCCGTGCTGCATCGATCGATCGAAATAAGTGGTAGTCCTGCTAAGTCCGGTGAATACGTCGGGTGGGGTAGGACGTCCCATTTAACGTTTCCCAAATAATTTTTTACACATTTTGGAACATGTTTTCATCGTGTGTTTGGGCATATTTTGAGAATTTTTCCTTTAATGCTCGGTTCAATTTATCAATTATTGTCGGTATCGATTTCAAGTAATCATTTCACACATCAATCATTGCGCACTGGCTGTGATATGCAATATAGATCAACTTTTCATCACCTGTCACAACTCGATACAAAAAAACCATTTCTGTCAGGCAATCAAAATTTCGCCAAGTAGTTTTTCGCCTTTCAATATATTTTTCCTTCAGTTGATATGGAACACATTTTCCTTCCTTCTGGATCTTTTCCAATGCATTCCTTCTGGATCTATTCCAATACGTTCGGAAATGGTAGATTGGGTAACATTCAATCCTTTTCCCAATTGTTTCAATGTGTGAATTGATGTATCTTCATCCAACAATGCTTGCAAATCTGCATGTTCAAAATTTTCGGATGCCCTGGACGCTTCTTGTCTTATATATCAAAATTAAAGCGTTTAAACCATCGTTCTCAAGGTTTTGTGGCATCGTTCACAAGGCTTTAGTGTTAAACGTGTGGATGGTAAGATTGGCGCTGGCGGAGGTTAGCGTTTACGTTGGCCACTTATCGAGTGATGTTGACGTTGGCTCAACTGGATGAACCGAAGATGTGGCAAGTTTATAGCCAATGTGTGGCTGCCCACTTGTGATGTGTGAAAGAACAGCCAACGCTGGAGCAAACGCAATTTCGACGTTTCGAAGGTTTTTCCCCTCAATGATAAATCTAAAAGTTTGTTATAAGATATACATACATATATATATATATATATATATATATATATATATATATATATATATATATATATATATATATATATTTGTATATATCATCATCATCATCATCATCATCATCATCATCAGCCCGTATCGATCCACTGCAGGATGAAGGCCTCTTCAGCATGCTTCCAACATTCACGGTCCTGGGCTTTCCTCTGCCACTCGGGTCCAATATACTTAACGATGTCATCAGTCCATCGTGCTTTCGGTCTTCTTCGCGGACGTTTGCGATCAAGCGGTATCCACTCCAGGATTGCCTTGGTCCATCTGTCGTCCCATCGCCTCGCTATATGGCCTGCCCATCTCCATTTCAACTGTTTTACTCTTCCAATGATGTCACAGACTTTTGTTTGTTCCCTGATCCATGCGCAGGACTTTCTGTCTCGTCTTGTAATGCCAAGCATACATCTTTCCATTCCCCTCTGTGCCACCCGAAGTTTTTGAATTGATTGCGATGTGAGTGTCCAGGTTTCACTTCCGTATGTCATAACGGGTAGAACGCACTGATCGAATACTTTTCTTTTCAGGCAATGTGGGAGTCTGCTCTTAAACACTATGTTGAGCCTACCAAATGCCTGCCAGCCACATTTAACACGCCGTTCCACCTCCCGGGCGGTATTCCCCTCCATGGAAATCCTCTGCCCAAGATATACAAAGCTGTCCACAATCTCTAAATCCCTTCCTAAAACTGAAATTCTTCTGTCCTGAGCGAAGTTATTGAACATAACCTGACTCTTTTTCAGGTTTATTTTCAAGCCAAATGGTTCGCCAGCCCTTTGCAGTTCTTGTATGCGTCTTTGCAGCTCCTCTGGGTCTTGTGAAATGAGAATAATATCATCTGCAAATCTAAGATGGTTTAAGTTTGCACCATTGATCTTTACCCCATCCTGTTCCCAATCCAGTTTACGGAATACTTCTTCAAGGCCAGCCGAGAAAAGAATAGGCGATATTGCGTCACCCTGCCGTACACCTCGTTCTATATTAATTCCCACTTCAAGATCATCAAGGTGAATTGTGGCTGTAGCTCCATCATATATCGATTCTAATAGGTTTACATAGGCTCTCTCTACACCTTGGCTAAGCAGTGCATCCATTATCGCATGCTTTGAGATGGAATCAAATGCTTTTTCGTAGTCGATAAAAGCCAAGCACAGTGGCATGGTGTATTCGTTGTGCCTTTCTATGACCTGCTGTACAACCTGGATGTGATCCATTGTACTGAATCCACTTCTGAATCCTGCTTGTTCTCTTGGTTGTGCGTCATTCAGTTTTTTTAATATTCTTCTAGAAATTATCTTAGTGAAAACTTTGTACATCACTGATAGGAGGCTTATTGGACGGTAGTTCTTTAAATCTTCCTGTGCTCCTTTTTTATGTAAAAGGATCACTTCTGCATTTTTCCATAAGTCAGGTACTTTTTGTTCTTTGAGGCATTTTGAGTATAATTTTGCCAGTGTTTTATGTAACGTCCGACCACCAGCTTTTAGCATTTCGACAGTTACACTATCCTTTCCTGGAGCCTTGCCGTTCTTCATCAGTTCTATAGCATTTGTTACTTCCTCCACTAGGATATCTGGTATTATATATTGTTCTTCCGTGGGTATTGCTGTCCCTGACTGGCTCTGATCTTCATATAACTGGGAATAAAACCTTCTGACAATCTCTAACATTTGGGTACGCGTCCTGCACACTGTGCCATCCTCACGCTTTAAAGCATATATTTGCGTTCTTTTGTTTCTCAGCTTCTGTTTAGCTTTGTTAATTCCTTTGTTTTCTTCCAGGGTTTTTTGCACTAGCTGCATATTGAATCGGCGCGTGTCCTCTCTGATACGTTTTCTTATAGTTTTGCAGAGCTCAGTGTACTCGACCCTGCCAAAAGGACTACCTGCATTTCTCATATATATATATATATATATATATCTTCATCATCATTAGCCTGTATCGATCCACTGCAGGATGAAGGCCTCTTCAGCATGCTTCCAACTTTCACGGTCCTGGGCTTTCCTCTGCCACTCGGGTCCAATATACTTAACGATGTCATCAACCCATCAAATGTATATATATATATATATATATATATATATATATATATATATATATATATATATATATATATATATATATATATATATATATATATATGTTTAAGTTTTTTTGAGAAATTTATTGTTTCGTGTAATATATAATGAGCTGAGGTGTGCTATTGAGGTTAATATATTCGATATTGATGGTCTTCGCCCATCACCCTGACAAACTTTCTATTCTATTTTAGTTAAAAGAACATGATTTTGAAGTAAAATATTTTTCGAGAGCTGTGTTGTCGCAGAAGGATTTTTTCACGAAGATAATGTTCCATATATTTGAAAAGATTGTGATCTTACCGTGCAGCACCAGGAGAATACGGTAGTTACGGAACTACTTCCCACCCCAACTCTTTGATTTTTTTCTTGGGCCGTTCTAGTATTATGAGGTCTTGTATTGTCATGTATTAATTCATCTTAGAGGTTTTTGAATTAAAGCCATGGACAGTCTATCCAGCTGAGCACAATGATATTTAGCACTTACGGTTTCATTAGGATTCAGAATCTGATTCTGAATAATTCCTGTAAAATTCCACTATAGTGACAGTAACACTTGTTTTAGAGTGAATACTTGGTTTTGGAGTGGGGGGAGGTAGTTATCTTGGTGTTAATCTTATATAGATTATTATATAGAATACACTTTTCGTCTTTAGCAGCAATTTGCTGAAGGATCTCCGCCTAAACTGGACAAAAACGTACTGCAGATGGTTATATGCTGAATTTTGTTTTCAACTGAAAGTTGATCTGACACCCACATTTTTTCTCTTTGCAAATCTGACAAAATGTGTTTCCAATAGTGCGGTAATCTTTGGCTGTCATCTCGGCTATTTAGGTTGAGGGGTCTTTTTCTATATCTACGGCCTCTTTAATAATTCTGGCGGAGAAATTTTCATTTGTTGTGCTTATTTTCTATTTGTTTGGTCTATGTATGACAGGTTACAGTTCTGACATGGTAAGAATATAATATATGGTAGAATATATTATATTCTATATCATTTTGCATGGGGCCCCCATTTCGGCAAATGTCTTAAGATATAAGCACTACGAGGCAATGCTGGAAAGAGTAAGCTGCTGGTCTACCACCAGTAAGTTGCTGTCAGTTGCTGGTCTACCACCAATAAGACTCCAAATCATGGAAAGCATATCAACATTCGAAAGGGGAAATGAATCAAAAACTCAAGCAAGAGAGGAACTACTGGAAGCCTGGCACAAAGACTGGAACGACTATGATGGAAAGGCAAGAACTTTTATCGGAGAGACGTATCGTATTACGTGAGAGAATGGCACAAAAAAAAATTAGAGGAGACAAATTTTTACATAACGCAAGCAATGGATCCTTCAGATACTATTTATACAGAATGGGCAAGTCAGAGGACAAGGATTATCGCTACTATGGGATGAATACAAGGGACCACACAATCTTCCACTGGCCGAGATTGGAACTGCTTCGGGTTGGTACTGCTGCCGAATGCAATGTAGAAGTAATGGAACACAACATCGGTGTTCTGTTTCTGGAAGGAAAAAGACAGTGGGCAAGAATGGTGGAGACATGGTGGAGAAAGTAATGAGGACAAAAATAGAGGACGAGAGGAAACGTAAGATAAATTTGGACTGACAATCTGTTGTGTGTCCTGAAACAATGCCTAACAGCAGTAACACGCATACACAAACACACACAGATAGCATCAGATCTTGTGTGCTTTTACTCTTTTCAAAACTATGCTATGGTTCCTTTTATGTTGCTTCCAATTTTTCTCTCAGTCTATTCTGAGTCTCTTTATTATTCTGGTAAATAATTTTCCAGATAAACTTCTTAGTGTAACCCGCCTATAGTTGTTACATTCTTTTATATCTTCTTTTTTAAACAAGGGCAATATTATACCTATATTCCAGTCTGTTGGTACTTTCTTTTCTATTATGATATCGTTTAGTAGTGACAAAAATTCTTCCTTTGCTTTTTTTTACTATACGTTTCTCCATGCATTTCCCAGCATTTCTGTTGTGATTTCTTTTTGCCCTGAAGTTTGCAAAAAAAATAAGAAAAACATATTAGTTTGAACATTTTATATTAATTTTTTGTACTTAAATATATAATTAAATATATTTATTTAATTTAATAAAATTAAACTACTTTAAATTAAATTGGTAAACTATTGCAAAAACTTTGCACATTATATCAAGAATGCCTCTCGTTCAATACCGCATGCGTTTAACCTTGCAACAGGTGCATGGGTCTTGACAACCAAAGGTTGAACAAATATGGTGGACATACCTGTAACCATATGCTTAAAAAATGGATTGATTTTGTTGCACTTCAATGGAAAAGTGCAAGCAGAAATTCTGTCTATAAAATTTTTCTCCGCATCAAAAATGAGACGAATATCAACTTAATAGATCCAAATATTAATTTTTTTTTTTTCTTATGGTAAATCATTTATTCGGTACACATGATACAAAGCATAATAAAAACTGGTTTATTAATTGGTTTTAGCATTCTAAATGAAAAAAAAACACATGGGTATTATTTTTGGTAGAAAAGAACCATCATAATCTATTAAACCATCATCGAGATGATTATTCATAAGGGTAGGTCTTGAGCCATGACAAATAGCAGATGTCAATCCGTAGAGGGTAAACTCGGGCCTGTTTAGACCGAAATAAATCTTTTAAGACCAGAAGACTCGGCAATTAGAGTTCTAAACAGTTGTCAAACATTCGGAAATATGGTCTTGTTTAGAATCTTGAACTCTAAAAACCAAAATATTTTGTTTAAATTAATTTAGAGGTATGTGAAGTGTTTGAAAATATTTAACATAGGTCTTGTTCAGTTATTATAGAAATTTAACTCCGTATCGATAGTTTGTAGCGATACGGTATGTCCAATAAAATCAAGGGTTGACCAATAAAAGTGTCAGAACTCCAAATGATATTCCGCTAATTATTATTTTATTTTGATTTTTACACCCCTCCCGAGGCCTGGAACTGTCCAGGTACGGGAAGTGACGCCCCCGGGGCCCGAGTCTTTCTTTAAGTTGTTATACGGACCGTGGCACCAATAAGCGAAGCTGTCTCTTACAATCTTAGCCGCTCCTTTTCTAGATAGCTGATCTGCTCTGATTCACTGGGTGCCTGGACATTTTCGGCATCTGATCACAACTAAGATCCTTTCTCTCTTTCAGCAAGCAAGAA
Organism: Cosmopolites sordidus; assembly: GCA_031761425.1. Classification (NCBI taxonomy): domain Eukaryota; kingdom Metazoa; phylum Arthropoda; class Insecta; order Coleoptera; family Curculionidae; genus Cosmopolites; species Cosmopolites sordidus. The sequence goes on along the minus strand of JARFXV010000740.1, from coordinate 218,000 downwards.
CACATGGATCTACTATAACGTTCTTATAGATACCTAGCCACAATAGCATTCAGGGTAATGAGCGAGTAGATATATTAGGCAAACAGGCTTTCTTTGAAGATCTCCCGATTATGCCTCTATACAATCACAGGGATGCTTAGGAGTGGAATGACTGGGATGTGGTCGGTCACTCTTCCAAACTCTATCAAATCTCAGTTTTTCGAGAATTCCTCTATTCCTTATTGTGGCCATTCCCATCTGGTGAAGTGGCTGCGTCTCAGGATTGGCCAGTGAAATTTTCTCACAACCATCTGCTGAATGGCGAGCTTTCGAGAATTGACCCTCCATGTGGGGTCTTCATAACTGTGTCCCACGATCTGGTGCAATGTGAGTTCATGAGACGCGAGGATCCTGGAGTTGTCTTTCCTGGGGACTTTCCATCTGCCTTGTCCGTGGAAAACTTTGAGACTGTATTTAAATTTTTGCAAGCATTCTCCCTGCTGAATCAATTTTAATAGCGTTTTTGCTAGTCCTCAAATTACAATCTCCTTCACTAATCTACACTGATTGCATTACAATGGCACATTCCCGATATAAGTCCTAACACCCTAACGCAATTTTGTATTCATCACCACCTTTGAATATAAAACTACAGGAAAGATCATACATAAACATACGTAAAGTGTCTTTTATGTAGCCAATACGACAAACATTAATTAAGAAATGTGAATCTCTTGTCATAAAATCATATAATTTCCAAAAATTGGTTAGGTAATCAGTTGAATCTTGCACCGAGTTGATGTTCATATTTAAATTAGGTATACAAATTCGTAAACGAAATAAAAAGCTGTAATATTCGCTAAATTGTTGTTAAAAAAAATGTGTTGTAAAAAGTTGTTCAGTGTTGATTCTCCCTATTTTTTCAATCTACTACATTTTTTCATATATGGTCCATTCCAAGTCACTAATCTTCCTCTTTAATTTCCTTTTACGCGGTGTGTCTTCTTGAATTTCTAACAAAGATGAAGGAGTCTCCACTCTAGCAGAAATTCCAGGCAATACAAGTGACAATACACTCATATCAGTCATTTTATTTTCCACATCTTTCATGTATTTAACAACTACTGGAGTATGTATATATTCTAATCAATTTTTTTCAACAACAAATCTAGAATTTGTCAATACGCATTGGAATCGGGACATAAAATCAATTGTAATAAATCCAAAACGGTATTAAAAGGATCGGTAACAAAATACAGACTCGGTAACATAATACAAAATACTTTTTAAAAGTTGTTCGTTAGGCAAATTGATTACAGAAAAGAATCACTGAGAAATTTGTCTCCGTTTGGTTTTTTGTTTTTACCCAGTGATTCTTTATTTAAATAAGAACAGATATTTTTGATATTTTTTGAGTTTTAGATCGTGGCGAAAAACCTAAAAAAAAAATATATATGAACACTCCACAATCATTCAGACATTACTTATATAACATACATGTTGCGGCATTTGGCATCAGTTTCAAATATAAATTGCGAATTAATTGAGGTAAATTGAGTTTACCACTAAATAACAAATTACTTCTTTTTATTTCTTTGTCGTGCGTTTCGCTAGCTATGTCAATATCATCAATATAAATAGATTAAGCTTTAAATTTTTTATAAAAAAACACTACCACTTCGAGATACATTCCTAATAATTGAAATCATAGCTTTACACAATAAAATAGTGTAAACTTTATGGTGGATATAATTATATATTTTCTTCTGAAAAATATAGTTATAACCAAGAACTAAAACTAACTAGAGTACCTCTCCAGTACCTGTCTCCAGAAGAACTAAATAGGAATATTGTGGATAGATGAGTTAGAAAATATGTTTATTATTGAATGAATCGACGTCTTTTCAAGAGGAACATAGCAAAAATAAATTCATGGTAATATCGATTGCTGACTAATTAAGTATTTGACGGAGAAAAAAATTAAAATAGATTTATTATATTTTACAGTTAATGCATTTGGTATTTAACGGAGCAAAATAATGCATTTAAAAAAGATTATGTTCAATTTGTACTATTTTAAAACTATTCAATTCCAACCACCCCTATGGCAATAGTCCAATGTGTCTGTAAAAACCCACCCTTCGCCAGTCTTAAATATGAACTTGTTTACACAATTATATCTCCATCTAGACAAATGATTATGGTGCCCCCTGTTGCGAGACATTTTATATTTATGGCTTTTGGCCAATTTTCCATCTATTCGTGTGACTGTACAGATAATATCTTTTAGATATTTCTGATGATACCCTATTTATTTGACTATCATTGATTGGTTAATATTATTTTTATATTATTTGATATGTTTTTGTTTCAGAATAAGTGGCTTGCTGGGAAAATGGGACAGTATCGTTGACGTGAGACTTTCGACAATTTCACATTAAGGTAAGTCCCTTTCAGTTTCTCCATAAAACACTATGACATAATTGCTCAAAAAAAAATGTTGTTAAAGAATCTCCATTTGATTTCTATATGCTTTTTTAGGTTAGTTAATTGATTCGGTAACTATTTTTATATACAATATTATATATACAATAGTCAAAATAATAAGAGTGTGGAGTATCACCGAAAAAATACCATTATTTCATGTATCATTACTGTGCGAATCCAAATATCTTATATTTTTATTAGTACAATGTCTTGTCATTTACCAGTTGAATACAAAATTGGAGACTTATTTTATCAGGTTAATATTTCTTGACGATAATAAAAACTTTAGGTGACAAAAAATAAGAGTGGTTTTTAAATTTTTTACTGTTCGTTCATTGTTATCCAGAATGGTTTAATATCTTTGGTATACATTGTCCACTGCATCCATACAGTTTTAAATGTTACTATGGGCCGCGCAAAGCATTGTACTCCCGAAGAGAGGCGTCTAATATTGCAGTTCCGGAGTCAAAACAAAACTAAATTTATTTCTCATCTACTCAAGCGATCTGAATGCGTTATTGCTAAAGTTTTAAAGGAGCAAAAATTAATAAAGATATCACCAGGAACCAGAGGTCGCCCAAGAAAAACAAGCAAAAGAATGGATAAATGTATTGTACTAGAGGCGCGGAAACACCCATTTTCCACTTCATTTGACACCAAACGGAAAATGGGTCTACAAATCAGTACACGTACAATTCGTAGACGATTGGTAGAGATGGATCTTCATGGAGTTGCAAGAAGGGTACTACATTTAAGTAAAAAAAAAATATTCAGCATAGATTAAGTTTTACCAGATTTCACTTAAACGAAAACTACAGCCGTAATTGGAAAAATATTTTATTTAGTGATGAAACAAAAATAAATCTCTTTCGATCAAATCGGAAACGATACATTAGGCGATATAAGAATGAAGAACTAAATCCGCGAAATACATTAGGAACAGTAAAGCATTGAGGAGGAAATATTAAACTGTGTAGTTGCTTTTCCTATAATGGTTTCCTATAGTAGTGCACAATATTGGATCAAAGATACCATAACCAAAGAAACCTACATGGAAATATTAAAAAAAATTATGCTTCCTTATGCCGAAATGAATATGCCGCTAAAGTGGATATATCAGCAGGATAATGATCCGAAATATACCGCGAAAATAGTGAAACGATGGTTTCTCGCAAATAAGATTGAAGTGTTGCCCTGACCGTCGCAATCTCCGGATTTAAAGCCAATAGAAAATATTTGGCAACATTTAAAAAAAGGCATTGCTAATAAAAAACATCAAACAAAAATATATTGTGGGAAGCAGTCAAGAAAACTTGGTATTCCATACCGAGTGAAACTTGCCAGAAGTTAATAGACTCTATTCCAAGGAGATGCTTAGCTGTGGTTAAACAAAAAGGATATTCTACTAAACACTAATATTTTATTTTTATTAAGTTTGTTAATAAGCATTCGTTTTCACAATTTAAGGCTATAAGTGATATACCCCTAATTTTTTGACCACAAAAAAACCCATATTGTTTGATAGTTATAGTAACTTTTGTAACACTAGGATAATGTTTTTTTAATCAATATTTTTTGTATCAGGACCCGTTACGCAACGTTAATAATATTATTATAATTCTGTAATAAATTCGTTAAAAACATTTAAAAAAATGTTTGGATTCAGCATTCTTACTCTTATTATTTTGACCACAACTGTATATAGTACTTTATTTTTTATATATTTAATTTGTATACGCTCTAGAGACAGGGCAATCAATATATCTCTCATTAAAAATTATTTCAGCTGCATATAGAGTTCCTCCAGCCTCGTCAATAATTAGAATAGCATTAACTTTTTCTTCTAAACTATGTGTCATTTTATTCGAACGTGGCAAAACTAAAGCAAATTTCTAAATGTAAATACAAAACAAATTCGAATATACAAACACGGTGAATTTTTGTGCGACTTCGATTGGAAAAAAACTAATATTTATCTTTTACTGGGAGACCCTGTTTAAAAAGTTTGATGCCATACTAATATTAAATTTAATCGATTTTTTCAAAAATCAAATTATAGATGTCGCAATAAAAACAACGTTTGAATATAAATTTGAAACAGCTTTAAAGTGAGGTATTACTAGCGCACTGTTGCCATATAAAAAAAAATATCGTAATGGCGCCACAATGCCATATTTGACAATTATTTTACTGCCTATTAATTAAAAATGTTTTTTTACCCTTTAATTCTTGTTTGCCAACTTTCGTTGTTTAATGTTTTTCATATATATATATATATATATATATATATATATATATATATATATATATATATATATATATATATATATATATATATATATATATATATATTTATATTATTTTTTTTTATTTTAAAAGACAGTATGACTCCCTGAAGAGTGTGGATGTACTCATTTTGGTATATGATTTTATAATCCAGTAAATTGGTCATTCACCATGAAAAAGCTACCCACAGTTTTATATTACCGCCTCCAATTTTTTTCCAATGCTTTACAATTTTAATGGTATATTTTGGTAATAATTCTTGGTTGGGTTGTCGTTTAACATATCGTCTATCAGAACCTGTTAGATGAATTTTTATTTCATCGCTCCATAATATATATATATATATATATATATATATATATATATATATATATATATATATATATATATATATATATATATATATTATGGAGTTACACAGAGAAATAGAGCTGTTACAATAAAAGATACTGTTTGGCAAGTAAAGTTGTAATAGCGTACCTAATTAGTACAATAACTATATAATATAAATATATAACAAAAATGGGAAAACATAATATCAAACTTAGTTTTAAAATAATAGTGTAAACATAATATTTAACAAAAATTTAGAAAAAAGAACATGAATATGTCATAAAAATAGAGCCAACCAAGAAACAAGCACAATACATACTATTTAACAGTTAACAAAAGTATATTACTAAATAACACAAACATTTTTTAAACATTTCATATTTAGTTTTATGACCTTTGTATTTTATTATTTCGGCGCATCTTTTGGGTTAGAGTTTACAAGTCTAAAGTAAAGTAAAGTAAAGTGTTTGGGTTAGAGGCGCATCAGCAACTAGGCTATTTAGCGACTGGACCTACAGCTTAACGTGGGTTCCGAACCACGGTCATCAGCTTCCGACAAACACAGGCCAGCACCCCCCTCGGGCTATAAACCCTTAGTTATGTGCCTACCCATAAGTCTATCAGGAAACCTACCGACTAGCGAGTGACCAACATAGAACACTTCTCAGAAGGCATCCGGCCTTACCCAGCCTTTAACTGGCATGACTGAGGGGTAATTCGTAGTCGGATTTTACACTCTTGCCTATAAACAATCACAAACATTTAGGAAAGATAAACGGACAGAAGAAAGAAAAATAACCATCCGAGCGCTGGAATCGAACCAGCTACCGCTCCAGCGCGGATTCGGCAAAGCAGGCGCTCTTACCGCCGCACCAACGCGACCGGCTTTACAAGTCTAACACATTTCTAATGGTATGTCTTCTCATTTTGTTTTAATCGCCTCCCAAGCTTGTTTCCAGTTGTATGTTTACCTACTCCATTCTTGAGGTAAGTCCACAAGTACTCAATGGGATTGAGGTCCGGCGATTAGGAAGGCCACGGCAGTAAATCCACTCTGTCACAATGAAATGTTTTCTTTTTCCTAGCAGTATGTTTCGGATCATTATCCTGTTGATATTTCTATACCAGGGGAATATTTTCTTCTGTAAAATACAGCATGACTCCCTGAAGAGTGTGGATGTACTCATTTTGGTTTACATTACATGTTTTTTTAATCCAGTAAATTGGTCCTTCGCCATACCCTGAAAAAACTACCCACAGTTCTCTATCACCGCTTCCATGCTTTAGAATTTTAATACTAAATTTTGGTAATAATTCTTGGTTGGATTGTCAATAGGTATGTGTATAGGTGTCAGGTATTTCAACCTGCAACCATCGAGGTTGAAAAGACTGGAGCACTTTCAACACGAATATCCATTGTTTGGTGTTATTTGAGAATATGGCAATAAATACTGCTAAGACCACTAGGTTGCAGGTTGGTTGCAGGTTGGTTGCAGGTTGCAGGTTGAAATACCTTAGTGTTTAAAAAATATTGTTAATTCCTGGTTGGGGCCCGTATCGTTCAAGAACGTTATTTAGATACACACTTTTTAAACCATAGTCATTAATTGTAAGTTTATATATTTATTGTTATGTGAATTTATATTTTAACATGTCGGTGTTCTATACTATTTCATTTTTTATTAAATAAAAAAAGAAAAAAAAATTTTTGGAGTCTCCTGATGAAGTCATCAAAAAAATGACGAAATATTGAGACGATTAAACACTTGTTTTACTGCTGACCGCTAGCCCGAAAACAACCAATTTCCCCAAGAAAAAAACTATAAATTGCACGGTCGAGAAACATATCAAATTATATACATATATATATATATATATATATATATATATATATATATATATATATATATATATATATATATATATATATATATATATACTGTCCAATTCTCGAAAACTGACGATTACGTCACAAACAAAATTCATCTGAACTAAGAAATGTACGTATGTCTGAGTTAGAGCCCCATCCAGATTACGAGCAGATCGAGGCCAACGAGAAAGACTTTTTAGTCGACCTCGGAGCAGATAGCCGAGCCACCAATCAGATGCCAGCTTTCTAATTCGCAAATTAATCAGTAGACCGCCTATTTGTACATTCTGTAGTTTTAAATAATAATAATTTAAAACGAATCAAATATTAATAAAATCATAAAGTAGACAATATATAATGAAAATATGCTTAATTTATCACTTAAGCTGTGGTGTAAATGTTGGAAAACACTAATACGATACAACCTTTATTACTAAACAAACGACAGAAGCGTCAATAATTTTAGGTTATGTGAGGTTAAATATCTCACATGATATACCTAGGATAACCGGTTTTGTTCCCATCTCTTTCTAACTTGTGTTAAATGCATTGACTATGTTTTGTAGCCGTATCGTATGTCTGTGTGTTGAGTTGTAGATTCTGCCGACAGATACGATATGGAATTTGATTTTTGAGTGCAAGAAACTTGGCAGCAGTGAAAATTCACCGTCAAATTTGTGATTTTTGCGGTGAGAATGCTGTGAGTGACAGTAAAGTTCGAAAGTGGGTGAGAATGTTCGAGGATGGATGGTTTAATGTGCATGGTAAGCCATGTCCTGGTCGACCTTCTCTGAGTTTTGAAGATTTGGCTCGTGATGTGAAAAACAAAATTCGAGAGAACCGACAATTCACGATTTCAAAGTTATCAAGTGAATTCCCGCAGGTTTCAAGATCAGTTTTGTACATCATTGTTTCGGAGAAACTGAATTATCGAAAATTGTGTTCTCGGTGGATTTCAAGACTGCTTTCTGACGATTACAAAACAAAAAGATTGGGCTCTGCTTTATCATTTTTGACTCCACACAACCAGGAAAGACATGAATTGTTAGACCTCATCGTTACAGGAGATGAGGCTTGAGTGTCTGACATAACTCCTAATTCCAAGCAACACTCAATAGGAATTAGTTGGCAATAGAATAATGGAAACAGATCGTCGCCAACCAAAGTGAAAGCCAAACAAACAACAATTTCATCACGAAAAGTCATGGCAACTGTCTGTTGGGACAGGAAAGGGATTTTGCGGTAGGCAGGCGGCAGTTTTCTTTGACGTCAGAATTCAAAAAATTATTGAGCGGGATGACAAATGTTCAAACAAAAATGAAAATTATGTAGAAAAGTAGATAAAGGTATGTAGAATATGGAAAAAAATTAATGATATTTGATATTGATGATCTAATTGATATAGTATTTTTCTTCTTACTAAAAAACGGACCTTACTTAAAAAATATATATCTCGTAGTTTAATTAATAACATTTTATAATTAATTCAAGATAGTTTAATAACAACTAAAATATTTCTCAAAAAGAACCTGTAAGTTTTGATATTTTAAGAGAATCAAGTATTTTCCGAGGTTTTATCTCACCAAACATCTTCCCCACAGTAATTTCGTTTCCTTTTCTTGACTCAAACTAAAAACAATTTTGGGATTTTTTAGCAATTGGTTTAAAACATTCAAGCTTTCAAATATTGGTTTATAGCGCATAGATATTGTATATTTAGCTTAAATCAATATTTTAAGAAACTTTAAGCACTATTAAAATATTTCTCAAATAGAACGGTAATTGTTATTATTTTAAGAGGATCAATATTTTCTGGGGTACTATCTCACAACACTGCCCCTCCTTATCAACCTCATTCCTTCTTTCTACACTCAAAACTACTACAAAATTTACCAATTTTTTAATCACTGGTTTAAAGGATTTATTTTTCTGGATACAACGGAAATTGTTGGATCTTTTGAAGATTATTTTCAGTCCAAATGAGCTTCGTTGCTGAACAAAATGTTGCAATAAAATCCTGGCCACCAAGCTCATGTGATTTAATGCCTTTAGAATTTTTTTTTGGGGGTTCGATCAACTATTGACCAAGCCAACATAACATAACCAATTTCTTGAAAAATTGGTTGGAAATTGAATTGACAGAAAGGGCTTTGTCAGAAGTTGCCGTCGGGATATTTGTCCGAAATTGTTATCAAACATTAATGCCATTGAATGTTATTTGACATAAAATAAATAGTTTTAACTTTATAATTTAGAATTTATAGTTCGGACACCCTAAAAAAACTATTCATTAAATGTAATTTTTAGTAAATAACATTTGTTTTCCAATATTTCTTAAAATAATGGAACGGCCGAAGAGACTGAAATATTTTCTGAGGTATTATCTCACTCACCACACATCCTCTTCTTATCAATCTCATTCTACCTTTCAAAACTAAAAACAAACATTTAGGGACGCAATCAGTAATTGGATTTTGAATGGTATCCGCGCGCGAATCCCTTGGATTTGCCGACCAAGCAAGGACCCTTTCGGTTAGATTCAATTTGTACGGTCCATTATAGAAATATTTTCGATGACAGGGGGACACTAAAAATTGCCACTCCTATTCGGAAATACGACGAAAAGGGTGGGGGTGTTGCGGAGAGATCGGCAAGCTGTGCCGACTTCATTTGTGGTTGTTCTTAATTTTGGGTGACAAGGGTGAGAATTAATAGAGCGATCTCGATGCACAATAGAATGTACAAAATTGGATTTGGTGTGAATCAAGACAAACAAAAAAAAGAGTCCAACTGTTGCCGTTCAACGCTGCCAGTATGGCTAACAAAGATAACAAAGAATCAGTTTAATTGAGATCAGATTGAGATACTTGTTACGTTTTTTATTAATTTTTTTTTTTTGATTAAATATATTCACATTTACAGTTTTAATGTAATATATCCTAAAACTATCTGTTCAATTCGTTCGTTCAAAAATTATCTGTTAAATTAGAAATGATTTTAATCGTAATCCAATGTCTGAACTGTGAATGTCTCTTGTTGAAAGACACTTACGGATATTTATGGTCGACATAATAATTACACAGGTCAACATTTTTTTTTTTGAGGCGATATTGATGAAAATAGGTGTTTATGAAGTATTTTGTAGTCCTAAATCCGAAAATGATAAGCTAGTTACCGTAGCACGTACAGTTTTTTTGTTACAGGGGGTCGGTAGTGGGGAAAAAAAAGGAAACGACATATTTTTACAATCGAATATTTATTTAACATAAATATGTAAAAAAATATGTGATAAATCTATGCAAATAAATTACTGAGAATTGTGTGAATAAAATATATATTACATGATTTATCATACAGCGACCAAAACTTTAACTTTCTCTTCTTGTGTTCTGTAGCATCATCTCTTTTTAAAAACCAGTGGTAGTCGCTCAACATAGATGTGTTCCAGCGTCCCTGGCATCTTGCTTCCATCGTCCTGCTGTCCTGGTGAAACCTCTCTTCTTGTTCGTCGCTTACTGCACCCAAATGTTCCAGAATAAAATCCAAATGGGAGTGTAAAAACGACATGCGACACCCTAGTATTTCATAGGATATTCAGTGGATTCATCGTTATTCGTTCTTACTTTATTCTTCTTGTTTTATAGGGCTATGATAATTTCTATTACTCCCTCTTCTAGTCCTCTTCTCTTTTCCAGACATCCCATCTTTTTGCTGTATCAAATGCATTTTCCAGGTTAATGAAACAAGAATGGATTTCGATTTCTTTTAACAGTTTTTCTCCTAGTTGTCTAATTATAAATATCAGATTTTGTGTACTTCTACCCTTTCTAAAACCATACTATGGTTCCTCCAATGTTACCTCTAATTTTTCTCTCAACCTATACTCTATTATTCGTTTATATATATTTCCAGGTAAACTTGTTAATGTGATCCCTTTATGGTTTTTACATTCTTTGATATCTCCTTTTTTAATCAAGGGCAATATTACACCCATGTTCCAGTCTGTTGGTGCTTTCTTTTCTATTATGATATCGTTTAGTAGTGACAAAAATCCTTCCCTTGCTATTTTTTCCAATATATTTCAGCATTTCTGGTGCAATTTCGTCTTGCCCTGCAGTTTGCAAAAAAGAATTTTTACTTTCAAAATTATATATTTATTTTTTGTTCTTAAATATTTAATTTAATAAAATTAAACTACTTTACTTTAAATTAAATGTGTAAACTATCGCAACAACAAAAACCTGCAGATTATATCAAGAAGTTAAAAACGAAAGCCCAAAATACCCATCATCGATGGAAGTCGGTGTACCTTTGCGTCTCGTGGTGCATCATGATTTTTCCTTGCGTCCTTGCATGCCTCTCGTTCAATACCGCATGCGCCTAACCTTTCCCATATGCGTGCGTTTTGACAATCAAAAATGGAACAAGTGTGGACATACCTTATGCTGCATAGAGCTCTCGAGGATTGGATGGGTCGTATCAGTGTTGACAGCATTAAAATAAGTAATTTAAGATATGACGATGGCACTACACTTCTTTAATATAAAAAAAAGGATGAAAGTCGTCTGTATGGAGGGACTAAGGTTAAGGTTGAGGATTGGGGTTAGAGACGTATCAGCAATTACAAGGCTATTTAGCGACTGGACCTACAGCTTAACGTAGGTTAACCGAACCACGGTAATCAGCTACCGACAAAACCAGGCCAGCACTGCCCTCAGGCTATCAACCCTTGGTTATGTGCTTACCCATAAGTCTATCAGGAAACCTACTGACTGGCGAATGACCAACGTAGAACACTTCTCAGAAGGCATCCGGCCTTACCCAGCCTTTAATTGGCGTGACTGAGGGGTAATCGTTGTCGGATTTTACATTTTTGCCTAGAAAAAATCATATACATTTAGGAAGTAAATACAAACAGAAGAATGAACGAAAAACAACCATCCGAACTCTGGAATCGAACCAACTACTGCGCTAATGCGGTTTCGGCACAGCAGCGACTGGCCGCTGCTCTTACCGTCCGCGCCAATGCGACCGGCTATTTATGGACCAGAAATAAACGAGGAGACAACAAAAAAAAATCATCGACTATCAAAATAACGATCATCGACTATCAAAATAATAACATGTGCAATATCAGTCTTTAATATCGAATGAAAGCGGTAACACTCATGATATCAGAAGAAGATGCGAAATGGTAAGACATACAATGCGAAATTTGCACACAAACAAACATATAGTAAAACCTTAGTTTTTCCAGTATAACTGTATTCTGCTGAAACATGGATCATTAAAAAACAAGGCCTCAAGGGCATTGATTTTTTTGAACTTTGGTGCTGGAGATGGGTTCTTCGCATTTCGTGGACTGCCAAACGGACAAACGCATCTGTTATTCAAGAAATTAATGAACCCTTAAGGGTATCCCAAATTATACCTGAACGAATACTAAGATTCTTCGGCTACGTTGAACGCAGGGATGGTGATAACCTGGACAGACGGGTGGTGCAGGGACTTATGGTGGGTTCTAGATCACGCGACAGACCTCCAAAAAGATGGACAGACCATATTTAAGATCTAACTAGTACATTTCTCCAATATGCAACCAAGGACGCCAGAAATTAAGAACCCTGGCGAGGAGTAGCCCGAAAAAATGGCAAACAGTGCATAGATCGTAACTCTTTTGTAAAGAAGAACACGAAGAAGACGAGAGAAGTTAACTAATGATAGTGCAATATTAGCAGAAATATTTTGTTAATGTTCAATTGTTGTTTTTTTTTGCTTAAAATATAGTGATTTTTTTGCGGAAACTTCTCGAGGCTAACAAAGAAAATACAGAGTTTTTGAGACTAAAAAATTTCGTAGTCGCCTTGCAATTCCATACTTTTAGACGATGAAGAGTTCATCTATGACGTTTTTATAGTTTTCATCTTTCTTGTTGCCCAGAAATCCTCTCACCACTCTTACAAAACCCTTTCAAGCTGCCAATTCATTTTTATTTAATTTTTCCTGAAAATGGAAATCATCTGGGAGCTTTCTTATTTGAGGTCCAATAGGTATGCCTTTTTACAGTGATGCATCAACAGTTATCCGCTGGATTTTTACAAAATCGACCACTAGAATTTGCCATTTTATATAAAAATTGACTTTGTACTGTAAACGAGGCAGAAACAAACAAAACTATAGATAATAATAAAACTACCCTTCTTATAATACTGTGGAAATACCTCCTTTATGGATGGTCTTGTGGTAATTCCTACATTTTCCAGTTCAAAGTCAGGTACAAATAATTTCAACTACTCCATGATGTAAAGGAGAAACAGGTACTTGAAAATGGTGCTCGGGCAAGGTGTTTTAATAACTCCCTAAATAAAACGCAAAAAGAACATTCTCATCAATGTTACAAAAATCATGTCGACCTGTGTTAGATTAGAATTTACTAGATTCTAACATATACAAGTGAACAAAAAAGGAACTCTATTAAAACATATATTTTTTGGGCTGAGTTCGTCCAATTTTTGGCAAAAGTTCGTCCAATTTTTTGAACAAAATTAAAGAATAACTTTACCAAAATTTAATTTAGTCAATATACAGAGCCTAAATTTTATCCTCTAATCCACGAGACTAGTTATTTATTTGAACTTAGGTACTTTAATTTTTTTATGTAGAATTATTTAAAGATGGTAGCATTTGCCACCAAAAATATTTCTTAAATTTCTCCTTAATCTATCGTTTAGATTTGTTTTATTTGCTTCAATACTTCGTGAGCAACAAGAAATATTTTCAAGCCGCCTCTTAACCCTCCAGCTGTGGTCGCTAAATGGTCTCTGTCACCGATGCGACGTTCATCCTAATTTAACTAACTAACTAACCCTCCAGTACATGCATCAAGTCTCGGGGACCATACCTTATAAAATTTTGCAATAACTCTCTAATCCATTGAGTGAGGGAAATATACGGCTAAGAGCCAGTTCTACAATACAAGAATAAATCAGGTCATTGTAGAACCGGCCTTAAGTATCTTTTCGTCCACTTAGGGCCGAATAATGTCTGAATGATTGTGGCATGTTTATATATTTTTTTCCTTTATTTGGGTTTTTCGCCACTATCTAAAACTCAAAAAATATCAAAAATACCTGTTCTTATTTAAATAAAGAATCACTGGGTAAAAACAAAAAACCAAACGGAGACAAATTTCTCAGTGATTCTTTTTTGTAATAAATTTGCCTAATGAACAAAATTTTAAAGATATTAAAATGTTATAAATAAAGTGTATATCTTTATTAACTCTGTGCTTAAAAACCACATATTTTCAATTAGAAAATGATTATTATCAACAACATTTCGGAATGGCAATGGGTTCTTCTCTTTCTCCTTTGATGAGTAATATCTTTATGGAGGAACTCGAGAATGAGATATTAAATAAATCTCTTAAAAAGCCATTAATATGGCTTAGGTATGTTGATGGTATTTTTGCTAGATGGCAACATAGCATTGACGTTTAAGTTTACTTTAGAGATGGAGAAGGAGAATAAATTGCCATTCCTCGACACTTTAATAATAAAACAAAACAACACATTAAAAACTACATTTTACAGAAAACCGACAAACACAGATAGGTATCTCAATTTCTTTTCAAATCACTCAAAATCGGTCAAAATAGGAGTAATTAAAAGTTTATATGACAGAGCAAAACTTGTTTGTATGGAGAGTGATACACTACAAAAAGAAACAAGTCACATAAAAGACATTTTAATAAAAAACAATTACCCAAAAAATTTTATAGATAAATCGCTTAAAAATTTTGATACTAGACAAAACAGACAAGTTATTAATAACAATAATAATAACTCTCAAACAATTAACCTCACAATTCCTTATATCCGCGGTATTTCTGACACAATTAAAAGAATAGGAAATAAATACAACATAAGAACGATATTTAAAACAAAAAATACTCTTAGATCTCTATTAGCAAAGACTAAACCAAACAATATACAACAACATACCAAAAATGTGGTTTATAAAATTCCCTGCGAATGTGGCAAATTCTATATAGGTGAGACATCTAGACCGTTAGATGTTAGAGTAAAGAAGATGTTAGAGTAAAAAAAACCTTCTTAGAAAGGGCGATTTTAATAATTCTAGAATTTGTCAGCACGCATGGGAATCGGATCATAAAATCAATTGGAATAATTCCAAAACGGTATTAAAAGAATCGGTAACAAGATACAGAAGATTAAAAGAAACCGCTATAATTAATTTAAATAAAAATCACTGTATTGCTATGCCTTCCGTAGATTTAAATTCAATATGGTTCCCGATTCTAAAGAATACAATTAAACACATTTAAATATTGGAATACACAATCGGTACAATAAACAATCACACAGTAAACATTATCTATATATATTTTTTGGTAGTATGTCACTGTCATGAAAATCTATTGTTGTCAATGTAAGTATCGTTGACATATACAAAAAAATATATTTACTTTCACTCGTTACTCTATATATTACAAATTAATATAATTTATTTTTTAGTTTAGTTTTGAAAACGGGGGGAGAGTACCATCCGAAACGTTAACGTTAACATTAAAAGTTTGTAAAATTTTTTATAACATTTTTATATCTTTAAAATTTTGTTCATTAGGCAAATTTATTACAAAAAAGAATCACTGAGAAATTTGTCTCCGTTTGGTTTTTTTCTTTTACCGAGTGATTCTTTCTTTAAATAAGAACAGGTATTTTTGATATTTTTTGAGTTTTAGATAGTGGCGAAAAACCCAAATAAAGGAAAAAAAATACACTCAGGGCCGGTTCTACAATGCAAGAATATACCAGGTATAAGCTATACTTGGAATAAACGCTTGGATCGCCCGTTCTGTAGGATGGGCGTTTCAAATTTTATTCCAAGTATAACTTATACCTAGTATATTCTTGGATTATAGAACCGACCCTTAAAGTCTTTAGATAGACATCGCCGTTTGAATGAGCGTTAAGTTTTTGAATTTCTAGAAATAAATGCGGTGCGCGTGACCCAGTTATACATTTTTAAGAAGTTTTGTTTTCCATCAATACATCGGATATATTTTTAATTTGTCGTAGTTCTAATGGATTATGATAGGGAAACCCAACGTTTGTTACAACTCTACGAAGAGGTGGATACTGATGAGTACGATGATGAAGAAGATGACCCAGAAGTAGATAATGTAGAAACTAGAAGTGATGATAGTAAGACAGCAAGAATTTAAAGAAAACGAAGATGAAATGGAAATTGAATTAGCTCATCGAGATACTTTTTTATTGGTAAAGATAACAGCACTAGATGGCGAATACATTGCAAGTCTCGAAAGATTAACACACGCAAACAAAATATTGTCAGTGCCTTTCCAGGAGTTAAAGCCATTGCGAAAAAGCTAAAATCGTCTATCTGGAACTTCTTTTGAGTGTGCAAATAAAAAAATACAAACTCTTATCTGCAAATTATACGCGCAAAAAAGATACTAAGCCGACAAATATAACTGAAATCAAAGCTCTGTTAGGCTTGGTATATTTAGCTAGAGTTCGACACGTAAAAAGACTTAATACTTTGGATTTATGGAAAGTGAACGGGGCGGGAATAGAGGCGTTTAAATCGACTATGGGTATTAACAGATTTAAATTTTTTACTTGCACAGATGAAGACATTCATACTAGAAATGAGAGAAAGAAAGTTGGCAAGTGCGCTCCATAAGACAGCTCTTTGATATTTTCGTGCAACACTGCAAAGATGCCTACAGCCGTTCAGAATTTGTCAGAATTGACGAAAAGTTGGAAGGATTCAGAGGCAACTGCAGCTGTCAGCAATACATTCCTAGTAAGCCAAATAAATACGGTTTGAAGATGTTTGCAGCCTGTGATGTAAAAACGTTTTATATTAGTGCAATTGAGGTTTACATTGATCTCCGCCCTGAGGGACCATATCAATTAAATACTAGTAGCCAAAGTATTGTAGAGAGCTTAACTGAAGATATTAGTAACTCAAACGGTAATATTATAACAGATAATTGGTTCACAAATGTGCTTTTAGCTGAAAGTCTAAAGTCGAGAAGACTGACTCTACTAGGTACAATCAGAAAAAATGAAATAGAATTGCCTAAGGAAATGGTACAACAAAATTCAAATCGCTCAATTGTGTCATTAATGTTTGCTTTTTAAGATACTACTACCCTTATATCCTATGTACCAAAGCTGAATAAAAATGTTTTGTCACTTTCAACGATGCATTTTACTGATGGTATTGATCCCAATAGTCAAAAACCTGAAATGATAGAACTTTACAGTGTGAGTAAAGGGAGAGTAGAGGATGTAGATAAGTTGTGTGCCCAATATGATTGTTTAAGGAATACAAGCAGATGGCCGATGGTTATCTTCTATTACATGATGACTGTTGCAACCATAAATCCCTTCATAGTTTATACAGCGAACAATCTCAACAGAACTACAATTCGTAGGAAATTAAATCAAGAATTTTTTTATGGTAATAGCGTACGATTATCAGAAACTCACATGGTGAGCAATACCCAGAACTCTAAAGGACCGTTACGAGAAATGTGTGGGATTGCCAATGAACCTCTACCAGAGAGAGTTGACGGGCCAAAAGAGAGGTGTCATTTCTGCGAGAAGAAAAACAGAAAATCACAATATTCCTGTGCATACTGTAAAAATATTTATGTCTGAAACACGTTGTGCCAATATGTTTGGATTGTATGAGTACAGGCGGTTAGATATTTTAAAAATACTTCAACATTTCAAATATAATTAACAGTTTTTATTATTTACAACCATTAGACTGTTAGGTCTATGAAATGAAATTCGTTTTTAGTTTAGTTTGTGTTTATTTTTCACCTTTTGATAAAATGACGAAAAAAATAGACTACAAATTTTTGTAACCTATTTTAATAACAACAGTTATTAATATTTTGCAATAAAAACTGTAATACATGTGGTTTAAGTAATAAATTAATACAATTTGTTATATTCAAAAAAATATTTATATCAGCACTTTTTTACTCGGTATTGTCCCGTGTCTTGGAGGGTTAAACACATTTGATTATTTAAAAGAAATAATTTTCGTCGTTTGCATTTCATCAACGATATTTTCCATAACAATATACAAACATGCGCTTCTCTTCTTCTTTTTTCTTCGCAAGGCATCTGTTCAGATGGAGTTATTTTAACATTTTTTTACTTTAGGTTCAAGATAATGTAGGACTGGTCAAATGTTTAATTTCGTTATTTGTGCTAAACTGTGTATACAGGGTGTTCCATAACTTATCCGCCATAGATGACCTGGTAATAGTAGAGATCAAAATAAGACGATTTAGTCAATAAATATGTGGGCAAATGCTAGTCATTGAAAAGATACAGATAAGTGAAACTAAATTTTCGAAAAATTGACATAATTTTAAAACGGTTGAAGATAGCAGGTTCAAAATTGGTGAAGTTGGGTTTTCAAAAGCGACAAATCCGAACTAGCTTGAGCCTAGTTCCTAGAGGGCGCTTGCTACCTACTTTGTGAGGAATTAACTCGTTCATATTTTTTACCTTATAAAGCTGGAAATATTTTGACTTCAAAATAAATAAATGTCATAAGTTCCACGTATAAAAGGTACCCTTGGTCAATATCGATATCTCACGCCATTTGCGAGAGATTCGTGTTCGAATATTCCATTGCACATCTTGTGTGTGTCTTGAATGTTGTGTACAAATTATTACGTTTCGATGACAACTGTCATTGTCTTCTATCTCTATTAAACGTAGGTGGAAACATGTTTCTCCAATCTTGAGTTGGTATTAAATAATTTGTAAAAAATGCCCAGACTTAATCAGTTTCCTAACTGTGATTTAAGGGATGCTCTGCGTTTATGTACAAGTAAATTACAATAGTCGCGCTGCAGTTAGAAGTTATGAAGAGCTTTACCCAACTAGAAGCATCCCAGATCGACAAATTTTTCAAAGAATTTTCAATCGAAATCAATCGAATTTTGAAGCGAAACAGGTTCTTTTTATTACAATAATCCTGGTGGACGACCTAAACGTATAACGGTAGAATAAGAACAGGAGATTTTGGTTAGTAGCTCGGAAAATTCTGAACTAAGCACTAGGAATTTGGAAGCATCTACAGGAATTAGCAAATCTACCGTTTCAAGAGTTCTTTCCCCATAAATAAAAATTGTTTCCCTGCCATTTTTCGCCTGTTCAAAATTTATTGCCTCAAGATTTGTTGGCTAGATCAGAATTTTGTCAAAGTCTACTACATAAAAAACCGAAGATCTCAGGTTCCTGAAAAAGATATTGTTTACTGACGAGGCAATTTTTACCAGACGCGGACTTTTTAACTGGCGAAATAATCATTATTACGGACTGGAAAAACCACACCTATCAAGAGAGCGACATTTCCAGCACGAATTTTCAGTTAACATTTGGTGCGTTATTATCGACAATTTTTTAATCGGCCCATTTGAGTTTTCGCAAAGACTGAATTGAGATCAATATGTGCAGTTTTTAGAAATTAGACCTTTTGGACGGTATACCTCTAAACTTAAGGCAAGACCTGGGCTTCATGCAAGATAAGACTCCATCGCATTTTACTATTACAGTGCGGAATCATTTGAATCAATGTTTTCCACATCGATGAATTGGACGCGGTGGTGACTTTCCTGACCCCCTCGTAGTCCAGACATTAATACGTTAAACTTTTATCTGTGGGGTCATATGAAGTCTTTAGTTTACCATGATGAAATCAATACGAAACGAACTTTTACAAAAAAAATCATCAAGCGGCAAATGTTATTAGAAATAAATAAAATATCTTCTCAAATGTGAGGCGTCACTTAACAAAGAGCCTGCAAAAGTGTATTGAGGTAAACTATGGGCACTTTCAACACCTATTGAAGTAAATTTCAAAAAATTGTAGTATCAAATAAAGGCCGTTGAATTTTTGATGTCTTAATGTTTGTTTTCCTCGTATTCAAGGCACACTTTGTGAATTGCAGTTTTTTCAGCCATCGACAAGTTGTTCAATGGAATATTCGAACATGAATATCTCGCAAACGGAGTGAAATATCGATGTTGACCAAGGGTACCTTTTTTACGTGGGAATTATGACTCTTCTTTAATTTGAAGTCAAAATATTCCCAGCTTTAGAGGGTAAAAAATATGAGTTAATTCTTCATAAAGCAGGTGGCAAGCGCCCTCTATGAACTAGGCTCAAACTAGTACCAAAATCGGATTTGTCACCTTTGAAAACCCAACTACTCCGATTTTGGATCTGATATCTTCAACCGCTTTTAAATTATCTCAATTTTTCTAAAATTTAGTACACCCTGTATTTTTCTAATAACTAACATTTACCAACACACTGTCACTATACTGTCACCAGTTGCTCTATGGCGGATAAGTTTGGTATATGGACCCTGTATATTCAAAGACCACATACCAAACCAACCTATCGTATTGGTTTTCTCGGGTAGCTGCATAATCCTGAGCATTTTTAATATATAACAAAATTTAAAAAAACAACTAAATATCACCGTTTGTTCTCAAGTACTCCCTGAAATTCCTTATGTCAAACAACATCAAAACTTTACACGTATAAAGGAGATAATACTTGAGTTTTGCGATGCAATGTATCTTGTACCTAAAACAAGACGAACTTGTACATCAACCTAATAGTCTGCTTTTCAGTTTGTCTCTTAGTACCCAAAATTCCAAACCTGAAGCCAGTATAGAAAGTAATAGTGTTCTGTACACAATCATCATGACTTCTATGAAAATTTCTTTTGTGAATGCAAAAACTGTATCTTATCGATGTTGCTTTTCGAATGGTACATTTAGGATAAACTGTAAAGCCTTTCTGGGATTTTCATTTCTTGGTCTTCACAGCTCTATCCTAAGCATTTAGGAGAATCGACAAATCCCACTGTAACATAATTTATTTCTATATCAGACTAAGCTTTTAACCTGTTAATATTTTAGATTTTTTCTTGCTAGTGTTGATATTTAGATTTCTAAATGTCTTGTCAGCTCTTTCGACTTTTAGGTACTGACAAAATATGCAAAACCTAGGCAAAAACAATTAACTCACAATAACAAACTGATCTAGTAGAATTTTAATATTGACATTAATGGACAGCCATCTTATTCTCCTAGATTAGCATAATGTGACTCCGTGTTGAATTTGGAACTATCTTATTAACCATTTTTGTTTTCTTTCCCTATATCACATACCTTGAAATACCTGAGAAGGTTACTCGAGTTAAACGGTTTCAACAACAAGATTGTTTCTGAGTACAACTTTACCTAACAAGGTTATGTAGGATCTAAATTGTTTTCAGCTTACTAGCAAATTTTACGAATAACAAGAAGGAACGGTTTAGTCAACTTATTCATGAGTAAATTTGAAACAGTTGTTTCTGAGGGAATGGTTAAGATATGGGGATGCCGTTTTTACAATTTTCGATTCAAAAAATGAAAACTTCGAAGGTGTTGTTAAGAATTTAAATGGTAAATCCCAAATCATGGTATTCACGTGTGAATCCATAAACAATCATATATTACCATTTTTGGATGTTTTAGTCAGCAGAAACAATAAAATTAGGTTATATTTTGATATTTTTAGAATGTGAAAAAACACCATCACTTCGAGATACATTACTAACGATTCGAATCATAGGATTCCAAAATAAGTTGGCTCGTTTAAATTTTATGGTAAATACATTAATCAATTTTCTTTTAAATATTACTAACGATTCAAATCATAGCTTCTAAAATAAGATGGCTAGTTTAAATTTTATGGTAAATAACAGGTATACAACTTTGTTCCCGCCATTTTCCTATAGATGGCGTTAGCGGTTTTGAAGATGAAGAATTAGAGGCATTTGGTCAATGGAGACTCGAGTCAAACTCAAGAAGAGTTGACTCGAGTCATTGGGAGTGACTGAACAAGTAATTTCAGACAGAAGCAAGAATATTTGTGCCATATGAGTTGAAACCGAAACCGAAACGCCATTTGTTTGCTTGCGAACAGTTGCTTGAAAGGCAAAAACGGAAGGGATTTCTGTATGTTATTGTCACTGGGATCTAAAAATGGGTTTATTACGATAATCTAAAGTGTCGAAAATCATGGGGATATCCTGCATCTACGCCGATATGCATGGCTCCAAGGTCATTATTTGGTCCAAGGTCTGTATTTGGTGGGACCAGCTCGGTGTAGTGTATTATGAGCTGTTAAAACCATCTGAAACAATCACATGGAATCGTTATCGAATGCAGTTATTGTGTTTGAGCATTGAAAGATAACCAACTGCTATACAGAGAAATATACTATAAAGTGATTTAGCAGCAGGAGAAAGCTCGGTTCCATGTTACGAAAGTGGTCAAAACTTCTAGGAAACGTTAAATGGGAAGTCCTACCCAACCCGCCGTATTCTCCAGACGTTGCTCCCCCTGACTATCACCTGTTTTAATCGATAGCACACACCCTGGCTGGCCAGTACTTCCGGTCTTATGAAGAAGTCAAAAAATGACCAGTTTTTTTATCCCGGGATTCGAATACTGCCGGAAAAATGGGAGAAAGTAGTGGCCAACGATGGACAATACTTTGAATTATAAATGTATAGCCAGTTTTTTACAATAAAGTCTTGAATTTTGATAAAAGCGGCGGGAGCAAAGCTGTATACCTTTTAGATTAATCATTTTTTCTTTAAACAACAAAGAATTAATATTAATTAGGGAGTTTGTGTCACCTGGTCAAACGATCAATGCTGTGTTTTATATTGGTATTATGAACCGTCGCGTATTCGTAGTGCGCGGCCACAAACCGTCACAAGCCTGCTGGCGCTTGCTTCACGAACAAAAATGGCATTTTAACCATCAATCATTCACAACACTCACCTGATTTGGCTCTCTGCGACTTCTAACTCTTCGAAAAAGTTCTTTTGACGAAGAAAGGACTGCGTTATGCCAACATTGAAGGCATTCAAAAGGCATCGGCCGCCATTCTGAAGGACATATCTTTGGCCGAGCTCAAAAATTAATTCGCCAGCTTATTTTTAATAAATATCATGATTTTTGCAGAAAAAATAAATATTTGTGTTTTTTTTGAGAAAGTTCCATTTTCCCTTCAGTGGTAACAAGATACTTGTCCCACCTGTTATATTGATTGCTTGAATGTTATTAACTATTGAACATCTGAAATTATTTCAATCGGAGAACGTATTTGAGAACGTAGTCGAGATCATTAGCAATCAAACCAGCATTAGAGCAGGTCGATCGATGTTCTAATTTTGTCGAAATCGTCGACGCCACGTTCCCAATCCAAATGTATTTGCATTTAATGGTTTTTTAATTTATCAAACCAATCTCTTGATAAATATTTTCCGCCTCTTAAGCGTCTTGGGAAAATTTAATTTCGGCCACTTGAACTGAATTTTAATTATTGTTGATTTTAATTAGAAATTCGAGATTGTTATTTTTTCATCTTCGTCCTTAAGACGGACGGTTTGGTGACGAATTTTAAGTCGTTCGGTAAATGAAGCGTCATGAATAATTTATGTCAGATTGTCGTTTTGTCTTGCCAAAATTTATACACTTTTCTGGAAATATGTCTCTGTATTTTTTCTGTTTTCAGTTAAATATTTAGTATGGAAGCTATTGAATACATGATCGATCGAAGAATACATGAAATAAAAAATTAAATTTTCCTCACGAATTATGGAAATATACTGGAAAAAATATGAAACACTATGTTTATTGGATTAACTTTATCATTTTTGTATACACCGTGTCCGTGGAGATTCCCTCTTTTTCGTATACATGAAATTGCGGATAGTACCTAACCCCTTAAACCATTTATTGAAAACAGGAAAATCAAAGAAAAACTTTGGGCTTTATATTAAGCTGGTGCATAAGATTGTCCAAGTATTTTTGAGAACATTTAAATATATAGTAGTCGGAGGAAGCAAGGACGGGAGAGTATGCTGGATGGATTAAAACATCCCAATCGAGTTGTAAAAGTTTGTGTTGGGTGGCCAAAGATACGTGGTGATATAGTATTGTCTCGATGGGATGCAATCCTCTTTCTGTGGGCTAATTCAGGTTGTTTCTCGTAGATAACTCACTTTAATTCACTTAGTAATATTTCTCTCAATTAATGCAATGGTTTTCAGATTATAGTTCATATCAAACGATTCTTTTCCAATACCAGCAAATGCATAGGACAACATCTTTTGGATGTAAACTAACTTTTGCGCTGGTTGAAGGAACATCTACAGGCTTCCACCATCATCTCTTACAGTTAACATTACTACAGACAATCCATTATTAATCCATCCAATTTAATCCACACCTGTAACCATCTGCTTTATTGGTTGATATTTATTATATTTTATATATAGTTTGATAATTATTATTTTGCGATTTCCTTCGACTTCAAAAGAAAGTCGTAATCAGAAATTTGGTTTGTTATTTTTTTTTTTCCGTTAATTCATGCGGCAACCATACATCGGCTTTACAAACCATTCCAGTTTGACGTAATCGCTTTTATTCTCTTTATTGGAGCGGAAGAGTTTTTTTTGCGGAAGACATTTTTTTGAGGTCTGAGTCGCTGAGGGCCAGATCTGGAGAATACGATGATTGAGGAAGCAATTCGAAGTGCAATTCATTCAATTTAGCCATCGTTGCGAACGATTTGTAACACGGTGCATTGTATTGATAAAACAACACTTTTTTTGTTCATTTGGAACCTTTTTACGATCTCGTCCTTCAAAGGCTCCAATAACGCTATGTATTATTCGCTATTGATGGTTTTAGTTTTCTCGATATAATCAATGAACAACATCCCATGCGCATCCTAAAATACAGAACCATCCCAAAATACCTTACCTGTCGATGGTTGGGTTTTTGGTAGCTTTGGACGGCTTTCACCGGGTGCTGTTCACTCAGCCGAACCATGTTTCACCACTTGTCAGATACTGCATACTTTTTTATTTCCCTTAAATAGCTCCAAACATTGCTCAAAATCATCAATACGTTGTTGTTTTTGGTCCGCTGCGAACAAACACGGTATCCATTTCGATAGCAATATACGCATTTCCAAATGTTCATGCAAAATAATGTAAACGCTTCCTTTCGATATCTTTATAATATCAGCTGTCTTCTGCAGCTTTATTTTATAGTTTTTCGAAATAATTTTCTGAATTTTTCTGGTGTAACCACCTCATTTGGACGTCCAGAGCGTTCAGCATCATCGGTGCTTGTCCGGTCACGTTTGAATTCAGCATACCAATCAATTATAGTTCATTTTCCAGGGTCAGAGTCCGTGTAATATTTATCAAGTGATTGTTTTGCTTCAATGGTATTTTTCTTCGTCAAAAAGCAATGTTTGATCAACAAACAAAATTCTATTTTTCCATTGTTTTGAAAATTACAAAAATAACATCACTTAAAGCACATCTCAGAAACTAGTAGACAGATTGTCATGAAATTTTGACACATGACGTTTGAATGTTGACACAATCGACCACTTGTAAGAATTTTTATTTTTATCTTATTTTCTTTCTGCAAAGCATTCTGGCCTATTTAGAAATAACAATGCGTTATATGTCATGTATCAGCACTTCGTCATCTTGCGCTAAGTAAACAATGAGGACGGTTGAGTATCATGCATAGATTTGTAGACTTTTTCAATTTTTTTTTTATTTTTCTTTGATGTTCTTGAACGTTTTTAACTTTTCGTTTCAGTAAATAAATTTTGCAGTGGTTCTACGACTTCTGTTCCTTGTTCGACTGTCAGTAATTTTTATGTAACGTACCATTATTGGATTATAATCCATTATCAATAATATTATTTAATAGTTTTATTTAGCCCTTGGCTATTGAATATAATTTTACATTATTTTATATATGTTTTATATATACATAATCCTTGATATAATGTTAACTCAGATACATTTCCCAACTTTTTATTGGAAGTCAATTACATACAACTAAAGGCCAATTAGATGTTTGTCCGTATTGTATAATTTATATATGAACAATATTTTATGTGAACAATTTCTTCACAGCTCTGTTAAACAATAAAATTTACCAACACTGCGATAACACCATTTTTTCTACCTTCCTCTATCCCTACAACGCTCTATGCGAATCTTCAATTGTTCCAAACAGTGTTGGAAATCTTCTGTCAGCTCCTTCAGTGCCGCTTTCTCTTTCACAGTTTCAACGGACTCAAATCTTTTTTCTTTTAATGCAGATTTTACCTTAGGAAAAATATAGAAGTCGCACGGCGCCAAATCCGGCCAATTAGGCGGATGTTCTAATACTGGGATGCTGTACATGTACTTCTTTCTAGGCTAGGCCAGAAACCTCTTGACAGACAATGCGAAATGAGTCGGCGTCTTGGTAGAGAACCCATCACTTGTCCTTCCACAATTCGGGTCATTTTTTCCGTTCGGCAAGAACGTGAAAATAGTAATGTTGATTAATAGTTTGACCTTTAGGAACCCAGTGAAGGTATACAAAAACCACGAATCGGCACATGTTATTGTCCTTTCCAATAAGTTTGAGTAATTTTCAGTGGCATTTAAAGTGTCAGTACAAACATTTTTGCGAGCTTCCTATTGTTCAAACGTGAGAATTTTAGGCACCATTTTAGCACACACTTTTTGCATGTTAAAACTGTTATGTAAAATTTGCCGTACTCATTCTTTATCAATTTCGACAGTTTCAGCAACATTCGTCCGGAAAATTAACTGACGGTCAGATCGAAGCATATTACCGATTTTTTCGATATTGTCATCCGATTTTTACGTGGATGAGAGACCTGGGTGCGTATCATCTTCAACCATATATATAATACTACTATATTGCCAGCAAGGCCTGGAGATCGGCGAAATCATTAGACCTATAGGCGTCTGTTTCTCTTACTACTACTTTGAGTCTTATGTCCGAGAATTGAGTATGCCTATAGACGTGCATCAGTTTGCATAGTTTTATGTTTTTGTGCCACATTTATTTATCGCGATATTTGTGCACAACGGGTCGAATAGTAGAAAAAGACATAGAAGCAGACGTTTGCCGTATATATATATATATATATATATATATATATATATATATATATATATATATATATATATATATATATATATATATATATATATATTATTATTATTCACGTATGGGCCCGGGTGGACCACGCGAAGTACAATTAGAGGCGTTTGTTGTTGTTAGCCTTCCTTTGCGCCCATACTAATTTCATTCTTTCGCTATGAGCTTTTTTTCTTTCGTCAGACCAAGTTGTTCCAGTCTTCCTACATTTTTCTCTCTGGCCAACCTTCCAAACGTCAACCTTGTGTCTGAAACAGCCTCTATCCTGAATTTCACTTTGTGTAATATTTGCTGATCTTAGGTCCTCTTTAATTGCAGAAATCCATATAATTATTTCTACTTTAGCTCTACTCCTATTTTCATAAAATTCGACTATTTGTCTAGTTAGCCTACTCGGATTCATCCGTTTTATGTGTCCGTAAAACTTAAGTCTTCTTTTTCTCATATCGCTATGTATATCTGTATATTGTTTGATTTCTTGGTTTTCTCGAAGTCGGTATGTTGTTGTATTTATTTGTTTGGGGCCTAGGATTTTACTTATGATTTTTCTTTCCTTCTTTTCAATGTCCTCGATGTCTCTCTTTCTATTCAAAATGAGCATTTCTGCCCCATATAGACATTCTGGCTTAATAACTGTGTTGTAATGTCTCAGTTTTGTGTTTTTAGATAGGCATTTTTTGTTGTAAATATTTTGTGTAAGTCTCAATGCCGTTTCCATTTTTTGACATCCACTCTTATTGGCCGCTTTTTCCAACCCATTTTCCATGATTATTTCACCCAAATATTTGAATTCAGAGACTCGTCTGATGTTACCATATTTTGTTTTTAGAAATGGTGTTCTTAGTCTGTTGCGAGTCATGTATTGTGTCTTTTCAAAGGAAATTTGGAGTCCTACCTTTTCTGCTGTTTCTTTTAGAATTTCAATCTGTTTCTGTGCCGTTAATACATCTTGAGGCAAAATTGCTAGATTATCAGCAAACGCCAGACAATCAATTTTGATGTTGATTCTCCCCAGTTTAATGGGCTGGTCAATATTCAGGGCCGACTTTTTTTCACGCCACTCCTGTATTACTTTTTCTAGAACACAGTTAAATAAGAGTGGCGAGAGTCCATCCCCTTGTCTCACTCCAGTTTTAATTTCGAAGGGCTCTGAGATGTCACCCATGAATTTAACTTTTGACCTTGTGTTAGTTAATGTTGCTTTAATAATTGCCAGCGTTTTCGGATCTAGTCCTTGTTCTTTCAAGATTCGGAATAAAGATTCGCGGTCTGTAGAATCATATGCTTTTTTGAAATTCACAAATGTACAGACGAGATTTTTATTGTACAGTTTTTGATGTCTTAGGATCAACTTTAGATTCAGGATCTGTTCAGGGCAGGATCTGCCCGGTCGAAAACCTGCTTGATATTCACCAATTTTAGGTTCCAACTGTCCTTGTGCTTTATATATATATATATATATATATATATACATATATATATATGTCTTCAACGTCTTCTTGGCCATCGCTTATACCACTTGATAACGCTTATACCACTCAAAATCACGTGCACGCGATTAGCATTCATTGTCATACACTTCTTTCAATAAATTATAAGTTTCAGTAGCGGTTTTTCCAAATTTGAAGTGAAATTTCAACAATTCGCTGCTCTATTGTCCCTTAAAATTTTTCCCGCGAAACAAAAAAACAACTCTTAAGCTGGGTCCATACCAATAAATTTTGGTGTGTGTGTGTTGAATTTACTCCAACAATTTGTTTGAATTATCTGATGGACAACAGATGGTTTTGTGCGCGTGCTGTGCGGCGACAATATTTGTATGTGACTTTGTGTGTCAGAATGTCTACATTGCCGCGCAGGCACACCACACACAAAACATACAGCCCGCACAACGCTAATTTGTATTGATGTGGACCCAGCTTAATGCGAACGAAGGCTACGGATTTGTTTATAGAAGCGAGAGGTACTGCATTCGAAAGAGAAGGCCTTACGCTAAACAGCTATTGCTGGCGTTTGGCGAATGGGTATTTTTTTTTAAATTTTTCTTCTGATAAAATCATTGGAAAAATCCTGGCTACTGCGTCGGCAAGTGTTCGCCGGAGGCACCTTATGTAATAATAGATCCTGAAACTGGGAAGTGGTCTATCTTATAAAAAAACTATTGAATTATTTTCTACTTTTATTAAACGCAAGCACAATAAAAAAAACAACGCAAAGTACATGAAAAGGTAATAACTGTAAGAAAAACACAAGGAGGTTTAGTGGTGTGATCCACTAATACCTTACTGTGGAAAACCTCAATAAAAAATGAAAAAAGTTCGCCTAACTTAACGCTCGTGTCTAGCTCTCAGTAATTTTAAATTAGGTTGTACTAAATCTACTTAAACTCTATTAATCAAATGAACTTAACTTAAAAGTAATCAAATAGGATCAATTAAAATATGCCAAATCAAACTATATTAAATCTAATCGAACGGTATATTGTTGATATCCTGATGGTAGAGAACTAGGCAATTGATAAAAAAAAACGTGAAACATTGACTCAATAAAAAATATAATATAAATTATCAGGCATTTCATTTCTTTCATCATGCCGCTTGTTTATCCAGCCATCCAAGTACCAATAAGTTCGCTTACTGTTAATTTTGTGCATTTATGCGGTGGTTCCCAAAAGGTGGAATTTGTATTGATCGGGAATTGCACAAAGTGGCCCCAAAAAGTCTAGTTTCGGAAATGGTTGGGCTCCGAAATAACTAGTTCTACAACGGCCTGGTCCCTAATTGACCGGGTTCTCTAATTACTGAATCATAAAATGAGTGGTATCTATAACCACCGGGCCATAAAACCCTCTACAAAAATATTTAAAAAATAAACCTGAGCATGGCTAGGCCTACATACATGTGTCGGAAGGGTAAGGCGTGGAGACGTCCGTCGAGATTTGAAGTTAGACTGTCTTGGCCTTGTTCTGAATGATACAGGTGCGCTTCCAAGTAAAACTCGTGCAAAATAATCTTACTTGTAGCGATCGATAATTTGTAAACGTTACAAGGTCGTATAGCAGCTGACATTTCCATCTGGACTCTTCATTGATGTCTGGCGCATTTAATCGGGTACATTAGGATACATTGGCATTCTTTCACTGTACTTAACACTAAGTGAATGTAAAATTTCTTTGACGGATTCCAGGGGGATGTCACGTTGTATGACTTCATCGGAGACGTAGTAAGGAGCATCAGCTATGGTTCTTAATACTTTGTTCTGGAACTTTTGTAGAATGGAGATGTTGGAGTTACTGGCGGTGCTCCAAGTTGAAGACCATATGTCCAGATAGGTTTTAGCATGGCTCTTTGTTACAATACATTGTTGTCTATTAATAACTTTGATTTACGGTCAATAGTCCGGTCAATCTAGACATTCAATGGTATATATGGATCGATGATGAATTATTGTAGTCCGGTCAAATTAGACAGAAAAATAAGAGTGAAGAGTCAAGCTGGAAGTGAATAAAATTGTTCAAAACATAATTAAAAATAACATTTCATAATTCCCCATCGTTCCGGTACAAAAATTGACTCGAGGTCGAAGGTCAAAAAAATAGGGGTTTCGCGATTTTCATCAAAACAGTAAGTTTTATCGTAAAATTACTTCAGACAAAAATGGTAGATCATAAAATTATCTATAAAAAAGGTATCGATAATGTTTTTCCTAGGAGCCACCGTTCCTGAAATATAACGATTCAAAAAGTTGTAAGCGTCATAATATGCACACGTTTCCACGCCACCTCTGAGGTAGTGTACTTAGCGCGTTTTTTTTAACGTGGTTTCCCCAGTAGGCCTATTCCACAGGTCTGTTGTGATTCTGTTTAATTGGAAACTATTCCATAATATTAGCAAGGGTTCTTCATCCTGGGTCTAAGTGAATTGCGTCAGTAGCGATGTATCGCATGTCTCTTCGTTGGTAGCAAACGAATCGTCTACTGTTGGTGATTCAACATTAGAACACGACTGGCCTTGACAATTCGTACATGCCAGAGAACAAAACAGTCTAACTTTTTTTCCAGCGCAGGTGGGAGTAAAGTTTAAATTGGTTCTAATATATTATCGACCAACTTCCAACCCCAGTCTTTTGGGTCTAGCTGATAACCAAGCCACACTTGAACTTGGTAATATACCCGAAAAAGATGTTGATGAGTAGCAACTGAGGTTGGAGGAAGACAAGCCGCAAAATAAGCATAGTTTTGTAAAACAAAAAACTGATTCACTTATACGTGATCTAGTACGAGGTGGACTTATTGTAGATGTACTGGCTTCTTGTTCTTCACGTTGTCTTTTATTAGCTGCAGCAATAGAATATTTTCGAGTATAATTTTTACGACAATTTTCGTGTATTGTCGCAGATTTCTGATATTTAATATATTCTGAAAATTCATCAGCTCGTTCGATACTTGCATTGATTAATGTCTTCATATCACGTTCAACAGTTACATTTTCACTTTCAGTTAAAAGTTTAGCTCAAATAAAACAATATTTTGACATTTTTATTATAAAACTCAAAACAGCTCGAAATAGGTTAGAATAAACACGTGTTTTCACTACGGAGTAGCGCTCAAGACTAACGGTATTTCATTTATTGGGTATTCTGACATAAAGCAGGTATACGACTCTAGCCACACACACTATTGAATAGAGAGACAGTTGTTGTATCAAGATTAGACTGGTGTATAAATTAAGGGACAGGGTTTCATTTTACCTGATATTCTCAGTTATACTTATGTATATTTTATATTTTAAATGTAAGTTACAATCACCGATAGAAAAATATTTTTACTTATATTACAGCTACAGAGATGTATATACGTGACGTACTTACGCATATTATGACGCTTACAACTTTTTAAATCGTTAAATCTCAGGAATGGTGGCTCTTAGGAAAAAAATTATATGATCTACAATTTTTGTCTAAGGTAATTTTACGATAAAACTTACCGTTTTGATGAAAAGCGCGAAAACCCCATTTTTTTGACCTTCGACCTCGAGTCAATTTTTTTCCACGTACCGCAAGTATTCTTAGTTATGTTTTGAACAATTCTACGCACTTCCAGCTTGATGTTAATGTATGTACCTTCACTCTTATTTTTCTGTCTGATTTGACCGGACTACAATGATTCAGTACATTTGGCTTAGTTTGATATCTAGTACTTTCTTTTTATTGAAAATATGTTGTTTCCATGTCATCGATCCATATGTATGCCGAGCTAGTTGGCAGTTGTTGATGCTTACATGAGGGCATGTTTCCTTGCGCAGTGTAAAACGTTATCGGGTGGATTTAGTTTTATTGACCTTGATGCGCCATGTTTTTAACCATTGTTTGTTTGGTTTCATTTAGATTAGTTTACATGTACCTTGAGGCCAATGCTGAGCCAGTATTGTATGCCAAAACTGCCGTGTCATCGGCATATATCGACTGGTTCTTGTTGCTGGAATGCCAGCTGGTTACAGGAGATGTAATATCTGTCCAAGTACGCTTCCTTGAGTAACTCCCGAATGTAATCTTGAATATTATTTGCGCGCTTTCAACACCCGGTGGCAACTCTTTCACGATTTTCGAAATTATTAAATAATGCTTAATATTCTCATTACTGTAGACTGGTTTCTGTAAGTGCGTTTGCCGATTTCTCGAAATCAAACAACTCCAGTAGATTTTCTGATATGTCTTAATTAAACGGTTGTAAAATCAACAGTGGTCAGTTTGCCGGCTCCGTAACAACTTGTCTCAAATACCGTTAAACTTGAAGAGATTTACCACTAAACACCAAATCACTTTTTTTAAGTATTATTTTTATTTTAACTTTTTAAACTTTTTAACTAATCATCTCTTGATGATGCTAACATGATTAGCGAAACGTGCGTCGAGCAGTTAAAAAAAAGTGATTTGGTGTTTAGTAGTAAATCTCTTTAAGTTTAGTATTTCATGAACTTTTTAGTCCACTCTCGTATTAAGATGCTCAACAATATCTATTCTTCTCCTGCTACAAATAAAATTATTTCGTAAAAATATACACTTCGCATTATGATTTATAAGATATTTTAAATATTACGTTCATCACACTTCACTTTGAAAGTACAGGTCGAATTGACCAACGTCCCCCTCGAACACGACCAGCCCAGTTAGCCACCGTTGGTCTTATTCCCCCCTACGAAGTTGGCGTCGCGATGCCAACGAACGACGCCGTTCCCCCGACGTCGTTTTGGTCTGCGCCACGCACGTCAGCCAGGGAAGCTTATCTCCAATATATTTTATCAAGCAAAAGGGACTCCGATCAGTCCGAATACGGTTGTATTGCCGTTATCAACGTGTGATAACATGGTCAAATAACTTCCGATATCGATGTTTTCAGTGAAGTGGTGATTTTTCTATGACAGTTCGTGAACGTTAACCGACACCAGTTTGATCGAACAATCTCTCTCGTACAACCTTTGTTAATCCAGTGATTTAGACGTACCGGAAATAGTGTTTACCAACTTCATCGACAAAATATCACTTTCCAATTTCAAAGTTTACTGAGTGGTCACCGAATACGAACCCTCCGAAGTATTCTGGAACGATTGTTCAACGTGCTGCTTGCGAGTTTTCTTCGAAAACTTGGTTGCAGGATCGCCAAGCTAAAGGTAGATTTTAAGCGGGAATCTATATAATAAACGGAGGGATTAGTTATCTGATATTGTTATCTTATCTGTTGGCTACTGAAGCGAGATATTCCTTCACATAAACAGGTACGGTTTATATTTATATGATTGATTTGATAGTGGATGTGTGACAGCTTGGAGTGGTAATTAAACAATCGTCGAAAGTTGATTGAGTTCGTTTGAACGATTGAAGTAAAAATATACTTTTGTTTTCCCCTATTGTTGTAGATTTATTTTCCAATTTCTATATCAGAATATATTTACTAGTTAATAAGTGATATAAATAATATATGAAAACGTGTTTTGTGTATCGGGTTGTCCGGACAATTCTTTGGGATCTTCCTTTTCAAGTTTGTAAACAAAAACTGTGTTGGATTAGTAATGTTTTTAATTCCTGTGGTATTTATGTTTACGTTCAATATTTGCAACTTGATTCAAATTGAAAATGTCAGTCCATAACTTGTATTTACGCCACATTTGTTTTTTGATTGCAAAAACAATAAGAACGCTGCCCAAACAAAAAACAACATTTGTGACGTTTATGAAGAGGATTTTGTTGGAGAGCCCATACAAAAGTGGTTTGATCAGTTCAGGGGCGGATATTTAATCATCCTTCAAGCACTAATTTTAAGGAAATAAAGGCCATAATACGAGGGCTGTATGATAAGTACCTGGCCTTGACAAGAAAAACATGTTTACGTGTAAAATTTATTTTTCAATCAACGCAATCAACTTCAACGCATTTTTGCAGGAAAATAAACTGTCTCCGGTTACGTAATCTTTCATTATCCAACACTCCCATTCACTCAGAATATGTCATGAGTTTTCTGGGTTATTGTTTGACTCTAGGCTATCATAGCGGGAGTACATTGGCCAGCCGTAGACAAGGTGTTTAAGGATCATGGGAGCCCTGAAGTGGCCATCTTATCCGAAATGAGGATCGTCCTCCTCCACCATACTACACATATACAAGTCCCTCATCAGATCGAAACTTGACTACGGTTACATGGCATATTCGTCCGGCTTCTAAAGGCTGTTTGCAACTCAAACCAACCCATAATAATGCTATCAGATTATCCTTTGGATCATTTTTTATAAACCAGCCCGGTGTTTAGCCTGCAATGTCCAGCAGAAATTGAGCCTCTAAAACATTGGCGAAATATTCAATTAATTAAATACTCCACCTCCTTAAAGTTCAGACTTCATTCCATTCGGAGATGACTTTTTCATACCACCTGCAGATTATAATTTTGTACCTTACAATCAAAACTTAGGAGCGGGACACAGATTCTATGGCATATCTCATGAATTGTCTATCAATAGCCACTCCACTCTGGATTTCTGTGCCCTTTAATGTTAACCGCTCCCTGCTGGCACACAATAAAAATAATTACAATCCCTCCATCATAAAATCCCACTTTCTGGACAACATAGAAAAGTATAATGAGTCACAGTTATATACACTGACGGTTCTAGATCCCCTGCTTGTGTCGGATGCGCTTTCGTGCATGAAAACGCACATTTTAGTTTTAAACTACACCGTTGCTGTTCCGCAGTGAAATACATCTCATCATCCTCCTTGTCAAGATGGCTGATATGTTCTGATTCTTTAACTGCGCTCACATGCCTGGAAAATTATCTTCTCACTTTCTCATTGGCTGAACTTGATTCGCGAAATGACGTCACATTCCGTCATTATAAATTTCATGTGGGTTTCAAGTCATGTTGGCATCCGTGGAAATGAAGAGGCAGACCAATATCCCATGAATGGAGCCATCGATGGTTTCCCCATGCTCAATATATTCACACCACTAAGATGTCATAAATAAAATAAGGAACATTGTACAGGCAGAATAGGAAACTCGCGGAAGAAGCGGAAACAAACTTTGGCATTTTAAGAGAGAATCTTTTTATATATTCCTTGCCTACTTTCTTCAAAAGATCTGAGCTTATTGTATGGAATAGATTAAGAGTCGGACATTGCAGATTCACCCACCGTTATCTGATGTACAACAGTGTCTCCTCTATGTGCGATTCTTGTGAAGCCCCTCTTAAGCTGGGTCCACATCAATACAAATTTGCGTTGTGCGGGCTGTATGTGTTGTATGTGGTGTACCTACGCGGCAATGTAGACGATTCAACACACAAAGTCACGCACAATTATTGTCGCCGCGCAGCACGTACACGAATCATATGTTTTCCATCAGATAATTTAAACAAATTGTTCCATTAAATTTAACAAACGCTCAAAATTTTATTGGCGTGGACCCAGCTTTAAAGTGCGCCATGTCCTGTTGTAGTACGGTGATTTGAATCATCTCAGTGTCTTCTACGGTTTGGGAGGCGATCTAACTCAAGTATTATAATAATAATATTCAGCTCTACTGGCCTAGTGGCTCTTGGCTTCGAGTTCTTTTACTCTTCTTTGCCATCTTTTTCGGTCCAAAGCATCATTCTTCCAACTCCTCACTCCTACTTTCCTCAAATCATTCAGCACCTCATCCAACCATTTCTTCCTCGGTCGCCCTCTTCTTTTCTTTCCCCCTTCACCTCTCATCAGAATTTGTTTAACCCACCTCTCGCCGGACATCCTCGCTATGTGCCCCAGCCATCTAGCTCGCTGCGCTCTCACGCCTAAACAATGTTTGGTTTTTTGTACAGTTCTTCTATTTTCCTGTTTATTCTTCTTCTAAATTCGTTCTGAACTTTAATTCATCTAAAAATCTTCCTTAATATTTTACGTTCCCATACTCCCAGCTTACTTTCTTCTCTCTTCGTCATCGCCCATGCCTGGCCTGCATAGGTAAGCGTGGGCCTTAGTATTGATTGGTACACTCTTACTTTTGCTGCTCTGGTATTATGGGAATCAAATATCGAACATGTTTTGAACTTCCTTAGGTTCGCGAACCTGAATCATAGAATCTAAGCCATTCCTAGTAAATTCTTTCTAGTCTAATTATGATAGTCATATCTATTTGTTGTACGTCGTGCAACTGTTTCATTAAGTCTATGTTAATTCGCTGTTTTTGTAACCTTAATTTCATATCTATTTATTTACCTCATATTCACTTTTATACATCATTTTCATTATACCAATGTGTATGTTTTAATAATCCATTCAATTATCCTTTTATTTAATACTATCCTTTCCTATGTACGAAGTTCTTTATTTTATATATTTATTATATATCATACATGGGTTCCTTACCCATCCCTTCACTTTATTTGCACTTACAATTTGCTTTGTCTTGTTATACACAATAAAAATGTGTTATATTCCGCTCCTCGACCACGAGCCTACCATGAGGATTACAGAATTGGTCTTGCAGACTCTTTAAATGCATTTCCGATTTATGCTGCGAAATGACCTTAGTAGCATGAGCGGCTCTTTCGTCAAATTATCTTTTTCTTATTTTATTTTTCAACGTAATCACCTTTCAATTCGATACACTTAGTCTAACGCTTTTCTGTCTTTTATATCCTTTCTAAAAAATATCTTCTTTGGCGCAGATTCGTATCAGAAAACCCACTATTCTCTGGTCCCTGGTAATAAATCCATGTTTCGTCAACAGTTCCGATTGCATTTTAACATCACTAAACATTCTTTGAAGTTGACGCACATGTGTGTTTATTGTCAATTATGAGCAATCGCAGCGTCCCATCTTGCGGAAAGCTTTTTCATATAGAAATGAGTTGTTCTTCTGCACCCGTTCAACTGAGATGCCCACAGTCTCAGCAATCTCACCTATTTTCACTCTCCGGTCGTTTATTTCGAGCTCGTAGATTTTTTCAATCATTTTTGAAGTAGTAACCTTAGTTGGACGACCTAGACGATCTTCATCAAAAATGATTGTAGGGCCACGTTTGAATTCAAATGTCTAATAGTTTATGGTTGATCGTTATCAGGTGCAGTTCCATTGTTATTTTTTCCATTGTTGTAAATTTATAAAAATTGTTCTATTTAAATAGCTGCCATTCACAAACTAAACCACGGTTATGTTATACTAACCAAAGATTATATTTACGAAAAATATGATTTTTTAAATACTAGCAGCGCCATCTCTAGCCTAGACCAGATACTTATCATATATCCCTTGTAATCGAAGATCCCTACACCACGGATCATGAGATTGTAAATAAACAAACCAAATAACTGGACCTAATCTCCTCGTGCGATCTATTGCTTAAAAAAATCTGAATCTCAATTTCTGAAGCGAATGGGAACTGAACTCGACGGGACCACTAAACACCAAATTACTCTTATAAAAGTCTTGACACGCATTTCGCTAACCATGTTAGCATCATCAGTAGATGATTAAATCAAACCCGCGTCGAAAAGTAAATTTGGTAAAGTGATTTGGTGTTTAGTTGGTTATTCTGTCCCATCCACCTTACTGGGCAGACATCGCACCCTTGAACTACCATCTATTCTGCTTCTTCCAAAATTGTTTAAATGGGAAATCCTAAAGAAAGTTGAAACCATAAAGAAAGTTTTTTGACAATAACGGAGCATCAACGGATGTATTACTACGTTGGCTGAAAGTTAATAATAATGGGAATTTGCAGTAAATAATAATGGTAATTGCATAATGGACTATAATATACTCTTTCTATAATATTCTCTTTCTCTTAAAAAAACTGATAAACTGATAAACACTGGTTGTGTCACACGAATTTTGTAATGATATGTAATTGTACTTATCTACACTCATTACAAAAACAATGTTATTTTTTTCTAGTCACCCTCAGTTTTTTTTGGTGACAGTTAAACCTCATCATGACAGATTTCAACTCATATACGTTTTTATGTTAGAATATTATCATTTCTGAAGTTGTATAGCTATCATTGTCAACAAATTTAAGTTTATTGATAATCATTAAGGCTGTAAATATGCTACGAAAGTGTTTAAATCATCCAGATAATTTTTGCTATATGCATGGAGAATTAACTTTTATCTCTCAGCGTCGAAATTTAAGCCATCACGAGCAAGCTGTCAGTGTAAGTCGTTGCGGTGCAATGTATTAATAGTGAGGTAAACGCTCGGTGAGCTATTTCACTCAGTTCTTTTGTCAGTACAGCCATGAATGAGCAACAGGTTCCACCATCCATTGCACAACGGGTTATAATAAAGTTTTTAACCAAGGAAGGCGTTAAACCATCCGAAATATTAACTCGGTTGAAGGTTCAGTATGGGGGCGATACCCTGTCTACGACCCCAAGTGTTTGGTTGGGCCAAGAAGTTTAAGAATAGATGAGAAAATATGGTAAATGTAATTCATAATCGACGTCTCAGGTCAAGTGTCACTGCTAACAACAGTGCTGCAGTTCGCGACCTTATCGAAGGTGACCGGAGGTTTACTATTTATGCAATCGCTTTAAAGGTGGGTATTCGTTTTGGAACTATTCAAACAATCATCAGAAATCATCTTGGCTTCTGAATCGATTTTGGCGCGAAGGAGAGACGTATTGTGATATGTGATGAAACGTGAGTGCATTATTACACTCCAGAATCAAAAATGGTTAGTAAAGAATGGCGAAGGAAAGACGAAACCTACCCTGTAAAGGCCAAAACCCGTCACTCAGCCGGTAAGGTTCTCGCGATCATTTTTTTCGACTGGAAGGGAGTTTTGCTGATTGATTTTTATACATGATCAACAGTTAATGCTGCTTACTACTGCCAGCTGTCGGAGGCAACAAAATCCGCTTACACGAGCAAAAGACGCGGTGTCTCCATTAGAGACGTCTTCCTTCTCCATGAAAATGCCAGGCCATACACAGCGGTTTTGTCGAAGGAAAAACTGGAGAATATGCATTGGGAAACCTTAGAACACCCTCCATATAGCCCAGTTTTGTCACCTTGTAATTATTTTTTGTTTGCGCCCTTGAAAAATGTACTTGGAGGGGTATGATTCGACATTTGCCAAAGTTGGAAGGCTGACATGGATAGACCATGTTGAACGATCGAGCAACTGTAATCCCACTAAGCAAATAATTAACAAAACAAAAATCAGGAACAGGAACCAACGGCGCGACATTCTACGACAGGTCAAGACCCTTTCAGGATTGTAGATGACGATGAAAAAGAGAGCAAAAACTTTCGTGCAATGAAGTCCTATAATATTTCATACGTTGTACTTTTTACTCTCGATCAAAGTCATAAACCCAGATTTCATCCGCAATCATAAGCATTTTTAAAAATTTTTCCGATCCTCCGAAATAAAAAATTCCTTCCGTAGAAAAAATTAGCAATTTTTAGACTTTTAACATGACCCCATCGTATGACTGTCGGAACCAGGTTACAGTGTCGGTTAATAGGAGGTCTGAGCTTTTAGGGTTTGTCCGTTTCTGGGATTTTTCACTGAATAATTAGGCTTTTGAATAAAAAATAATTATCGATTGTTTATTTTTAAACTTGATCATAAATAATATTGATAATCGATGCGGAAAACTTTTAAAAATAATTGTTTGCAATTAATTATAAATGAAAATTAATAATTATATTTAATATTAATAATAACTATAATATATGTATAATTTACGACAGAAACATGTAGATTGATCACAGAGTACAGGCGGGACACAGAGCATATTATAAATTCAAAAGCATTATGAAAAGCAAAAACATAAGTATAAATACAAAAATGAAGGTATATAAAGCCTATGGTGCGGCGCTAATGAATTTAACAAGCTTGGAACAGGAAAAATTACGAATATTCGAAATAATGATAGTAAGAAGAATATATGGATTAAAGAAAGTTGCAGAAGATGAATACAGAAGAATTCGCTGGTTTGGCCATATAAGAAGAATGGAAGATAACAAAGTAGTAAAGAAAATTACAATGTGGAGACTAGATGTTAACAGAGGAAGAGGGAGACCGAAATGGAAATACAAGCATGGTGGAAAAAGATACAGGACCGAGATACGTGGAAGAAAATAACGGAAGAAGAAAAGACAAACAATAGGTTAGAATAAGTTAAGAATAGGGGAACGTGGACTAATTCATCACAATATATGAGTTTCTAGAGCTTAAAAGAATTGAGCGGCTACAATTCCTAGTGAAGTGAAAAATATGTTTAAAATAATTTTAATAATTAACATAATTTATTAATCATTATTATAAACGCCTAAAATATCAGTGCATATTAGCTCTTATTTATAAGTAAATTAACGGGGTATCAAGTAAATACAGAAAACGCAGAATTGTATAAGATTCTCGAGTTTTATTAATGAGTAATATTATTGGCATCACGGTCTACGAGACCGACGCGATCACACACGTCAAAAACTTTCGCGCGACCACCGGAAGGTTAATTCCGTAACCCACGTGACTAGTAATTTATTTAACACGTTGGCTACCATACGAGTCGGTATCGACTCACATGAAAAAGTGCCAAATCTACCGCGTGGGTTGAAATCGGGTCGCGACAAGTCTGAACACGAGCCCACATGAATCATTACGTCTCATGCTTGTTTACTTCAGTTGTGCAATAAACCTCATATCAAGTGCATTGGCCCAATTAGTCAATTGATTTTATTTAAATATTGTGAGTGATTTTTAGTGATCTGGCTGCTAAGGTAAGTTATTATAGCTTATTATTACCCCATTTCGAACGAAAAAAATTGTGAGACGATTTCGACTCTCAATTTTCTCTTATCAATTTTTTACAATGAAAACAAAAATGAAATTTTGAATTTTCATTATTTATTCACCTTGTTATTGAAGTAAATATTATTCATTATTATTATTATTATTTCGTGTTATTGTAGATGAATGGTTCTATACCTAGAAGCTGCAAAAGGTTAACAGTATCTGAAATTCAGCGAATATTAGAAGAAGATTCAGAAAATGAAGGGGAGGGTCAGGATTTCTCTTCTGATGTCAGCGAATACGAACCAGATGAAGAAGAGAATATTCCCGAAAGTGACGACAACGCTGATGATGGTGTCCTATCTGATCCGCAGTCTCCAGGACCATCAGTATCAACAACTCCAGTTCGAAAATGGAATAGCGTTACTGGTGAACTTTTAAAAACATTTGCCTTTACCGGTGACTCCGGATTAAAAAATATTAACGGAGTAAGTAAGGAAATAGATGCCTACTTACTTTTTCTGGACAATGAGGTCATTCGACTAATGTTAGAATGGACAAACAAGGCAGGAGAAAAATATTTTATTTCTAAAAATAAACAAATCCAGTGGAAAACTGTAACTGAGTTGGAATTGAAAAAATTTCTTGCATTGTTGCTCTATTTTGGTTTAGTCCGATATCCGTCATTAAAAAATTACTGGTCGAGGGATAGAAAATTCGTAAATCTATTCGTGCGCACCACCATGCCACGAAATAGGTTTGAAGAAATTTTACGCTTCATTCACTTCTCAGACGAAGACAGCCGGCCAGATGATAGACTGAAGAAAGTGTATGATTTAGTCCACATGATGAATAAAAAATTTCAATATTACTCCAACCCAGAGGAGGACGTAATAATTGATGAGACCATGGTGCCTTTTAGAGGTAGTAAAAGGAGTAAAGAAAAGAGGAGTAAAATTATACAAGGCTTGTGGAGCAGACGGCTATACATACAGTGTTAAAGTTTATTCTGGTAAAGAAGATGACAAAAATCCAGCGGATTTGCGGCACAGCAATAAAGTTGTGTTGGGCTTATTGCAGAATTATCTAAACCAAGGGAGGACCTTAGTGGTCGACAACCTTTATACAAATATCGCAATAGCAACAGAACTTTTGAAGTCCAACACACATTTAGTTGGAACAATGCGGGCGAGAGTGAAAGACGTTCCCAAAAGTATTTTAAATGCGAAATTGAAAAGGGGAGAGGT
Organism: Cosmopolites sordidus; assembly: GCA_031761425.1. Lineage (NCBI taxonomy): Eukaryota > Metazoa > Arthropoda > Insecta > Coleoptera > Curculionidae > Cosmopolites > Cosmopolites sordidus. The sequence goes on along the minus strand of JARFXV010000740.1, from coordinate 175,375 downwards.
TGTTGGACTTGAAAGCGACGACGGCATTGTTGTCGGCTGCTGGAAGGATAAAAGGGATGTGCGATTCATAACAACAAAGCATACTTTGGAAATGGTACCTGTTGGAAAAAATAGAAAAGGCGAAACAGTAAACAAGCCAACAGCCATTACATATTACAACAAGAGGAAGCAAGGCGTGGATCTCTCTGATCAGATGACCTCTTATTATTCACCGCTGCGTAAAACGATTCGTTGGTTCCATAAAGTTGCTTTCTTGCTGATACTAGGAACATCTGTTGTAAACGCGTGGCTAATTTTCAAAAAATTGACAGGATCTAAACTGTCCATTGCGAATTTTCGAGAATCTCTGATCGACTATCTCGTAAGCACTTCAGGACCAGCAACTCCGTCTACCTCTACCAAGAAAGACAAGCATAGCTTACAAAAAACCACCCAAAAAGATAAGAAAAACCACTCTGTGAGACGTCGCTGCGTTAACTGTTACGCCACCCTCAGCAAACATCTCGGCAGAAAAGAGGCACTGAAAAAATGCCCTAAGGTTGTTACCAAGTGTGTGACATGCCCAGGGGAACCATCTATGTGCCTAGAATGCTTTGATAAACATGATACATAGTTTTGTTTTTATATATAAAAAGAATTTTTTTTGTATTTTTTATAAATTTTTTAAAATTAAAAATCTCAAAAACTACAAGACTTTTCCTTGGCCCAACTATACCATTCTGTAGGTCTCACTTTACACTAGGCAGTAGCCAAGACACAATATCCTCCTTTGTGGCACAGTATTTTTAAATTGCCATAAGAGAAGCACTAGCGTGAGCCACTATATCGACTCTCACTTTTTTGTTAGCTTCTTTCCACTGCGAGACGAAATCAACCCGCAATAGTGTACTACCTAAATTTCTTTGCGAGTCGATTTCGAACCACAAATATGTGTTAACGCCAAAGTACCAAATGACCGCGGGCCATATAGACTGAAAAAAACCACTTATGGTGGTAGCCAACGTGTTAAGCTTAGGAATTTTCATTTTATTTTTGTCAGCAATAATATTACTAAAATTTCCGTTAGATCTGTCATCGAGATTTTTTTAATCTTATTTAAAACAGCGTGTAAGATTTTTAATAGTTTCTTTGTTTCCTGAGCAACAAAACATATTTTAAAAATACCTCTTAAACACATTTGATTATTTAACAGAAATAATTTTCGTTGTTTGCTTTTCATCAAGTATATTTTCTCTAAAAAATATTCGACATACTTTTTCGTTTGATACTTTTACCCCGTCCAGTTTCTTATTTCTGAGCATTTTTTTTTCTATACTACCAGAGCGGAGCGAATTATTGGAAATAAATCTGTTGGTAATAGTTAAATGTTAGTCAGTTTTATAAACCGGTATATATAAACCGGTAAATGAAAATTTATAAAATCTGCTATCTTAATAAAAATTAAATACTGTTTGTTGGTAAAAACACATCACTTGAGAACGGCTGGACCAATGTGGCTATTTTTTTCCTTTTTTTTCTATTTTTTTCTTTTGGCTAAATTCTTCGTAACAGTCCAAATAAGGTTTTTAGGGAAAGAAGAGTGGAAAAGTTGCCCGGAAAATTGGAAAATTCGGGAAAGACTGAAAGTGCTTTTTTCTATTTTTGTATGAACTCAAGATCATAACTCACGATTCGAAAGATGGATATGTGTCATTCTTTTTTTTGTTTTGTTCGTTATGGCCTTGGGAAAGTTTTCAGGAAAAAGAACGATCACAAACCACCAATCACAACGACCAACATTTATTGAAATTTGGACAGGATAACGTCTGTCGAGTCAGCTAGATTTTTGTAACGGCTTTTACCTTTGTATTATACTGTCAAAATTATTGAACTTTAGTGAAAACAAAAATTGTTGTTCATTAATTTAATTCACTAATGTGTGACAAAGGGTTCGTAAAGGCCAATTCTGATAATATACCTGGTGTGGGTATTTTTATAGTGACATATTTGCCCAAAAATGACATTCGGTTTGATGCAACTGAAGTTCGAGGTGCTAAAGCATCAATTTGAGTTTTTTTCAAAAATAATAATGTAAATATAAGTAAGAAACAAAATATCTATTAAAGATAATTAAATTATTTGTAATTTTAATTATTGGCTACGTAAAAGTTACGATGGCAGGGCTATAATTAAATTTTATTTAAATTTAACCGCAAAAATTAGATTTGCACGGTGAAAGAACGTGTATGTGAAGAACATAAAGTTCTGAGTAAAACTTATACAGTTACCTTAATTATTAATAAAAAACTAAGATAAGTTCAAGACACTCAATGTCACGATTGTGTAGTTTCACCGGGTAACAAATACTCGAAACATATAAAAATTGATATAATGTTATAGATAATAATGTTTCGTATATATTTGATGACAGGTGGTTGTAAAAATTTGACGTTGTTTTAGGATTAATACGCCCTGCTGTTTGGAATCATTGATTTCGATGTTCAACATCTTGTGGCGCACTTAAAAACATTTTTTCGGGAGTTGTTTTTGTAGTATTCGTACAAAGTGATACGAAACAGGCACGATAACTAATTAGATTTGACATTTTCAATAAATTTATCAATACACTGATGATAATAACAAGAATAAGTTGATTAGAAATTAAAACACTCCTATCAACTGTCTGTAATGTTGAGGGGAAATAAACAATGTGACGTCACAGGCGCTCGGTACTTGGTTTAAAAATGTATTTTCAATTTAATATAACTTTTTAATCGTAAGGAAAAAAATAAAAATAGTTTTGTTATAAAACTCATATATGATTTTTCCATTTATGACAATTTTTTTTTGTTTTCAAACTCCAATTGGTTTTACATAAACTGTTTAGACTAATGATTTTTGGTAGCAAAATTGCATTGAACGAATGCTAATACTCTATCGTTTCATTTTCGTTATAAAACAGAATAAACATGGAAAAGCCTTTTCACGACGCACCCCATTTGTCCCGAAAAATAATAAATGATTTCTCAACAGGAACGCGCCCGTACACATGCCGATTTCCATTTCTTCGGCTTCATCGCCTACAGCTAGAAAAATATGCTGATGTCACATCGGATATGTGGAAAAATCGGCCGTTTCGATTGGAAAATGCGTATATGTTTTTTTTTCTTTTCCCTGTGAATGTCCATTAGACCGGGAAGTTTCTATTGAAAAGCCGATGTTTTCCGTCAGTGTGCCATTGGCCTGAGGGATAAAAAAAACAAAAACACATTCGTGTTGCTTTTCGACTGTCGGAAAATGTGACGTCGCGATCGATTTTTAACTAAGTTTTCACCTTCGGTAATGGGGAATATAGGTACATAGGTACTCTATGGGTTTGTGTTCAATTGATTTGAATAACAAATTGGAAAATTAACGTAAAATGACAGTAAAAGAACACAATGCCTTTATTTGCAGGTCGATCGACATCCGATAAATGTTTTAAAATTTAGTTGTTGCATAATTTCCGTTGTATTTTTATGTTGGAATTAGTAGAAGTTCATACAGGGGGACGTATAACAGTGTAGTTTTAAATTCACGGTGGAAAATCAGTCAAGTGTCGCCCTTCTTGTCTCTTGAAACTTGTACATCACTCTCAAAATAATTTCTTCTCGTCCTCTTGTAACCAAAATTTTTCTTTTTGATAAAATTAATTGAAAAATCTTGAAAAAAGTACAGATTTTTATGAATGTTATAGTGACTATTTACCGAATAACAGAAACAAAGTACTTACCTTCTTAAGGTATTCACTGTTTGAAACATTTTACCTGGGGTACTTCTGATTTCCCTGACACTTTCCTAATGCTTGTTCTGGCATCTGAAGCCACAGCTGTTCTTAAAAGGTCGGCATCGAAATACCGTGGACCGTATTCGATGCCAACTTTACGATACTAATCTTTCCCTATCTTCAAGGCTCGTATTTTTTGTGACGGAACTTTTTGAACCAGAGCCGAGCAGTTCAGATTGATAGGGTAAAATGACGGGATGGTGTAAAATGACGCAATTTTGAAACAATCGGCACATAAACAAAATAAAAATCAACTAAAAAAGCTTAAATCAAAGTCACAACTTTTATCTTTAGGTTAATTTGTACCAAAACGTAAAAAAAATAGAAATGCGCACTTTTACATAACCCGTCGGGTTGAAGTTGGCGCATCAAAGTCGATGAGATGGCGTAGGTTATGCGATGTCATTTTTACATCAGTCTTCCGTAATGGGTTTTTTTTTAAATATTTCTTGACATTCAAGACCCGTCCAAACCTTGTTCGTTTTACTATTCTTCTGTGCTTTTAAAGGCTTCTTAGGCTTTTTGGGTTTTGGTTCAGCTTTCTGTTTACTTGCTTCTTCTAATTTGGATTCATAAGATGAACTACTAATTATTTTAGATTTTATGCATTTTCTTTTAGTGCATCTTTTTGTCGTGAGATTTAGGGAAAGGTTTAATATTTTGTATTTTATCCGATATTGACACATTGTGTGAGCATTCTACATTTGTTGAAGTAGAAAGTTGCATTATATCCGTATTTGCAGTTATAACTTAGTCCGAATTCATGCATAGACTCGATTGGGGAAATTGGTCATAAACAGTGGCTAGGATTTTTGACACTAGGATTTTTGACACTAGGATTTTTGACACTAGGATTTTTGACATTAGGATTTTTGACACTAGGATTTTTGGATTTGGCTTCATTTCATGTTGAGATGTTTGCTTCAGGTAAGTCATGGTGAGTGGCGACTGTACGAGTTTTAAACACCATTTACAATTCAGTCCTGACGGATTGAGAATAATTTTCGGTCTGATCAGTCACTTCTTTGTTTGAATGAGAATCTAATCATGTCACAGCGGCCTGGCTAGTCGTTTCTACCGGATTTTCTGTGGAATCTTCTGGATTTTCTCGGACTTGCCATAAAATTAGCATCATTAAAAACATCTAGATTCCAAGGCCAAATTCCTGTGACTGAAACTTTCAACAGCTTATTGAATATTCGCAGCTCTGTTATAGGCAGTTATAAATAAAGATGTTATCTGGAATACTGTTATCCCCCGTCCTGGATGACTCCATAATCATTTCTCACACTTCACAGCGTAGTACTTCTTAAAAACACCGTGAAAACCTATATTAAAGGGCTGCATTTCATGGCTGCTATGTGGTTGGTGGCAGTCAACAATGAGTGACAGTGAGTCAGTTCAACAATATTATTTTTCCGGAAGAAATCCCCATTTTTAATTAAGAACGAGAAGAATGGGGTCATTTTCAGTAGGTTTACTATAATCTCTGATATGACTTAACCAATCAATAAAGAGATCCGCATTAATAAAGCTAGAATCAGAAGTCATTCCTATTGATCCAGCAGGTGCTCCATCCAGTAGTTCAGATTTCATACGTTTCTTCCCAAATATAAAAACTAGTGGAACAAAGTGACCAGTCGCAGACATAGCATTTACAACAGTCACATTTATGCCTCTCTCTGCCCTTGCTATTTTGTCGACTGCTAATTTTCCCTTTATTGTAAGAACTTTGGATGGCCTGTTAGGTATCGTGGATAAACCCGTTTCATCCATATTTTAAATACGGTTTGGAGGAAAGTTGTATCTATCCAACACCGCACTCATGTTAATGTAGATGCGTTCGCATTGTGGTCTGTTAAAACCAACAGCACGTGCAATACTTGTTGATGTTGGTTATCTAATTGACAAATCTGGATGTCATTTTTAAAAAACCACGTAGCCATTCTTTACCTGCAGTTTCTGTTTCTCCATCGAACCGTTGTGGAATATGTGTTTTTTTTCTGCGAATTTATAAGTAGTGTTCTTAAATCTTTCGTGGTCATACCATAAAACTTTGTATCTAGGGTCGTTAAATAATCACAGAAGGGTTTTTCGACCTGTGTTGAAAAGGTAATATCATATCTACCAAGTTAGTAGAATACACAGTTCAATGACCTCCTCAACGTAGATTCTGGCATTCCTAAAGATTTTGCGACAGATCTTTTACTTTTTCCTTGGTCGAGCAGTTCGCGTCACTTTTCCTTTCACGCCTAGACATTCTGCAATTGAAAAGTTAAGAAATAATTAAAAAAACAGTCCAAATTCTAAACATTGAAATAAGGTATTGAAAGTTGGCGCGCGCCGTCTTGTACACCCACTTAGCGCGACATCTTACATACTTTCCCGTAATGCAGAAATCGATATGCTACCGTTATCTCTTATGAAATGTTAGAAGTATATCGATTGTTGAGCTAAGGTGAAATATGATTTTAATCAACAAGTCAGTCGAAACACTGAATATCCACCAATTTTTTGAACGTCGCTACTTTCAAATTATAATAAAATTATAAAAAAACTTTCCTGCTGCAATTGTTTTGTGTTCAAATTGTTTATTTCTTGCGAGCACGCCAATCGCCAATGCGCCAATTTATCGCCCGCGTCATCTAACACCACCTTACCCTACATCTTCCCCTCCATTTCGCAAATCTCACGAGTAGGGTCAGTCGCTTTGAAGCTTTTTTGAAAATTGTGTCTTAAAATTGCGTTAATTCTTCGATTTGTTTTACTCTTTTTTTCATTAAAAACCGTGGACTGAATATTCCGCAGTAGAATCACTTTAATACTGAAGAAGGAATGTTTATTTGTCGGAGCAAAAAGTTGAAGTCGGATTAAACCTCTAAAAAGTGAAGTATAATTCTTTATTTTTTTATTATAATCCTTTATTTTTTTACATAATATAAATTGAAAGAAAACTCTTTTCAAAAATAATAAACCATATCACACCAGAACCCGTACTCGCACACATGCCGATTTCCATTTCTTCGGCTTCATCACCTCCGGCTAGAAAAATATGCTGTTGTCATATCAGATATGTGGAAAAATCGGCCTTTTTGATTAGAAAATACGTACATGTATTGTTTGCTTTTCATGTGAAACACCATTAGAACCCAAAGTTTCCATTGAAAAATCGACATTTTTACTATTTTACCCTTCGGGTTAAGAATGAACCATTCCACCTTCGGAAAACATAACGTCACGATCGATATTAACTGAATTCGCACCAACGTTAATGAGGAAAATAAATGGAAACAGACGTCGAAACAAAGAAGTTGCTCTTTGGATTTGTTTTCAATTGATTTGAATAACAAATTGGAGAGCTGGAATAAAAATATAAAGACGAATAAAAGACGTTGTTTGAACGTTTCTGTAAAATAATTGATTGTTATTTTTGTCGACATTAAATTTATGAATATACCTAGTACGTTATTGGATACGATTCTTCTGTAAGAAAATTAAATATTTAATAATAAAAATTTCAGAAGTTTTATATTTTGGCATGATGAAGGTATCAACAAAATTCAGAGTATATTAAGTAAAGTGTGACAAAAAAGTAAACTTTTTTGTCACACTTTTTCAATAGTCTGCTTATTTTCCTTGATATAAAGAGTTTTCTAATAAGTATGTCAGAGCTTCGAAACAAGCGACACCACTGGTTGAAGTATATATGTCACTCATAGATATTGTTTGCATGTTTAGTACATTGCGTGTCAGTTCTCCATGGAATGATACAGGATACACGAATTGGGCTTTAGAACAATTGGAACGCGACCACCACTTCAGAGAATTTTTTCTTCCAATGAAGCGCATTTCTGGCTTAATGGGTTTGGGAACACACAACCGGCAGAACGGGCCGATGAAAATCCTCAAGTGACTCAGGAGTTACCTCTTCTCCCTTCGCTGTTTGGTGAGGTCTTTGAAGTGAGGAGTGAGTTTCTAAAAATCTAGAAATCATGTTACTGCCAGTGTTGAACGAGATAGGTCTATACTAACAGAAGATATTTGACCTGAATTGAAATATGTGGATATAAACAATATATTTTTTCAACAAGGCGGTGCGACTTATCATACATCTCACAAGACAATCAATTTATTGAAAAAAAGTCATTGCCATTCGGGTCCAATCTTCTAAATAATGTCATCAGTCCATCGAGTTTTCGGTCTTCTCCGTGGACGTTTGCAATCAAGCGGTATCCAGTCCAGGACAGCCCTGGTCAATCTTTCGTCCCATCGTCTTGCTATATGGTCTGTCCACTTCCATTTCCATTGCTTTATTGCTTACGATATCACTCACTTTCGTTTGTTCTCTGATCCATGTGCAGGTCTTTCTATCCCGTCTAGTAATGCCAAGCATACATCTTTCCATTCCCCTCTGTGTTACTCGAAGTTTTTGAACTGACTGTGATGTGAGTATCCACCTCTCACTTCTGTATGTCATAACGGGCAGGACACGCTGAAAAGCACGCAGGAAAGACTTTCCTTTTCAGGCAAAATGGTAGTTTACTCTTAAACACTATGTTAAGCCTGCCAAATGCCTGCCAGCCACATTTAACGGAGCGACCCTTCCATTGAAACCCTCTGTCCAAGATATATATATATATATATATATATATATATATATATATATATATATATATATATATATATATATATATATATATAGTGATCCACAACTTACAAATCCGTTCCTAAAATAGAAATCTTTTTGTCCTCAGCAGATTTATTAAACGTGACCTGACTCTTCTGGTTTATCTTTAAGCCAAATGGTTTCCCAGCCCTTTGCAGTTCTTGTACGTGTCTTTGCAGCTCCTCTGGGTCTAGTGAAAGAAGAACGATATCATCTGCGAGTCTAAGATGATTTAAGTATGCACCATTAATTCATATTTCATCCTGTTCCCAATCCAGATTACGGAACACTTCTTCCAGTCAGGCTGAAAAAAGAAGAGGCGATATTGCGTCACCCTGTCGTACGCCCCACTCTACAACAAGGTGGACCGTCGCTGTAGCTTCTTCATATATCGATCCTAGTAGATTTACATAAGCTTTCTCTACACCTTGATTAAGCAGTGCATCCATTATGGCCCGCTTTGAGATTGAATCAAATGTCTTTTCATAATCGATAAAAGCCAAGCACAGTGGCATAGTGTATTCGTTCTGTCTTTCTATGACATGCTGTAGAACCTGGATGTGATCCATTGTACTGAATCCACTTTTGAATCCTGCTTGCTCCCTTGGTTGGGCGTCATTAAGTTTTCTTAGTATTCTTTTGGATATTATCTTGGTGAAAACTTTGTACATCACTGATACGAGGCTTATTGGACGGTAGTTCTTTAAATCTTCCCGTTGTCCTTTTTTATGTAAAATAATCACTTCTGCATTTTTCCATAAGCTGGGCACTTCTTGTTGTTTGAGACATTTTGAGTATAATTTTGCTAGTGTTTTATGTAAACTCCGACCACCAGCTTTTAACATCTCCACTGTTATATTATCCTTTCCTGGAGCCTTGCCATTTTTCATCGAGTTTATAGCCTTTCTCACTTTCTCTACCAGGATATCCGGCACTTATTCTTCAGTGGGCATTACTGTTCTTGCTTGATTCTTGTCCTCATACAACCCTGAATAAAATGTTTGGACAACCTCTAACGTTTCCGTCAGTTCCCTGCATATTGTACCATCCTCACGCATTTAGGAAAACATTCGTGTCCTTTTCTTTCTTAGCCTCTGCTTAGCTTTGTTAATTCCCCTGTTTTCTTCCAGAGTGTTTTGCACAAGCTGCATGTTGAATCGGCCCATTTCCTCTTGAATACGTTTTCTTATAGTTTTGCAAAGCTCAACGTACTCGACCATGCTAAAAGGACTGTCTGCATTCTTCATTGTCCGGCATTTTTTCGTTAAATTAATGGTCGCATTGGAAACTTTTGACTCTTTGAAACATTTATCTTCTGGTGCTATTGAAGCCGCCGTTTTAAGCACATTATTAGCGATTTCTTCATATTGGTCTGTAATTTCCATCTCCTCCGGGTCTTGTAACACAGCAAACCGGTTTGACAAAGCAATTTCAAAATCTCTGCCCCTCTCCAGCAGCTTCCCAGAATCCACTTTACCCCTTTTTGATCTTATCATTTTTTTGCGCTCTTTTCGGCAGTTTATCTTAATCTTTGCTCGTACCATTGGTGGTTACTTCCCACTTTAAAATGGTTAAGGACAGTACAATTGCAAAATATTGCTTTATCGTTTGACATGATGTAATCAATTTCACTTGTGAGTCCAGATGGACTTTTCCATGTCCATTTTCTGTTGATGTTTTTCTTGTAAAAATAATTCATAATATAGAGTTCCTGTCCTTCAGCAAAGTCAACCAGCCTGTCACCTCTATTGTCCCGCTCACCGTTTCCATATAGGCCAGTTGCATTTTCACCAGTTCTTGCTTCTCCGATTCTGGCATTAAAGTCGCCAATCAGGATTTTATACCTACACTTCTCTTGGTCTAAAAGTTGGGCCACATCATCATAAAATTCCTCAATTTCCTCATCTCTATGGCTTATAGTTGGTGCATAAGCTTATATATATATATATATATATATATATATATATATATATATATATATATATATATATATATATATATATATATATATATATATATATATATATATATATATATAGTGTGTCGCATTTAAGATGAAGACGCCCCCATATTTTCGCTATTTGAAGGAATACTGATTTGAATCTCTTCAAGTTTAGTGTTTCACACCAAAGGTTCCAATAGAAGAATTGAACAGTCATACAGGAAATCTGAACTTTAAACTCGGCCTACTACGAATTCACAACCAGGGTCAATTCTAGATATTTTGCTTCCTGTTAGAGATATCGAACAAAAGTTATTAGAAAAAGTTGTTCAGAATATTGTTTTAATCCCACATACCGAGTTTCATGACAAAATTCGCATTTTCAGAATTATTACAAATTTATTTTTTAATTTGATAATTAGTGTGCCATGGAAAGTAAAAACTTGACACTTTGTCAATTTAATAGTGCCTTGTATTTAAATATTTCAATACAATAAATAGCACTTACAATGGAATAATTATTTTATTCTTATGGGAAAACAATTTTTGGTAGTTTATTAAATTTAATTCAATAATTTTCATACCTATAATTAATATAAATAATTAACTGTCACATTCATCACAGAGATCACATTGATCTCTCTCAACTAGTCCTCCGTCTACTGGAATACATTTTTCAATTTTGTTTAGCTACTCGTCTAAGGCTGTCCTTGTTCTGGCACAAAGTTCATCTGGATTTCTGGGCCTTGTTTTATAAACTTTATTTTTTACCATTCCCCAAAAATAAAAATCGAGGGGTGGAAGCGCCTCTCCTAGCGCATAGGAAATTTTTGGTTCAACCATTTACGAACAATCCTTGAATTGTGGATGGATGGATGGACAATTCAAGGATTGTTCGTTAATGGTTGGACCAAAGAGTTGCCATGCGCTTCCGATATTACAACCGGCGAATTTGATTTTTGGGGAATGGCTAAAAATACATATCAAATGTCACACATTAAGACGAAGATTTTCAATTACATCCCAAAATTCCCCATTGAAGAAGTTAACTAAACGACCAATATATATATATATATATATATAGTATGTGTGTGTGTAAGTGTATATATATATATATATATATATATATATATATATATATATATATATATATATATATATATATATATATATATATATATATATATATATATATAGTATGTGTGTGTGTAAGAAAAACAAATTATATGTAAACATTTTGCCTAATTCGATATATATGAAAGTTATAAATTTCAATTTTAACAAAAAAACAATTGCTATCTAGATCCGTGTACCCCACCAACAGTAACACGACGAGAGATTATCTTTATCACTGGGTATACTGCGTACACCACACAAAGCAGCAGCTATAAAACCATTCACCGATATAAATCATAAAATAAAATCACGGTAGCCATGTTATATTGTAATAAAATGTTGTAAATTACAGTTTCGATAGCCGGCTGATTCGAACCGTCACTGTTTGAACTGGATCCCATATTTACACAGACTGCGTACGTACAAGTTTTTCTCTGATTAGATAACGGATGTCTGAGGTCTTTTATCGTCGATGGCAAGCGAAACGGTGTTCCATATCGATATTAACTTACTTTTCGTTGTCGTAGGTGACGAGGGGTGGTACTAGGTACTACAGGGTGAGTCTTGGGACTACTGTATATAATCATAAAAATTTGAGTAAGACTTTTTTTCTATACATGTATATTAGACTGTTTCAAAAAAACAGACTATTTTTTTTTCTTAAAGGCATCGAAAATATTGTTAGAAATGACGAAAAAAAGAATGCTGTGAAAGTTAGAGCTCTTAATATTAATATTAAGAGGTGCCGCATCAGAAATTTCAACTTCCCATTTAAATAACATAGGATTTTTTTTTAAACTTTGGAATTTTATAGCTCTTCAGCGGAACATTACTGTAGAAAGACTATTACATATCTTTGTAGGATATTGGACGTTCTTCAAAAAAAGTTAAATTTTCGATAAATTTACATTTTCAAGAGTTATTTGTTATCGAAAAATTTTATTCAATGTTTTTTTTTGTAGATCACTCCATTTTCTATAAATTTTAGTTAATACATTTTTCGAAACTCCATAGGATCGTGTGCTATTTAAATTGAAACGTATTTTATTATTAAATCAAAATTCATTATCAGTTGAAAAAATATTCTAATTAAAAATAAGTATAGTAAATTTGTATTTTTTAATTTGAATAACCGCAAGCTTTTCTAAACGTTAGTTAAATATAATAAGTAATTTTTAGTTGTAAAATTGAATAATTTTAATTTTATAATCAATTATAAACAATAAAAATCCGATTATTCACTCACGATTATTCACACAACTCACGATCCTTACGTAGTTTCGGAAAATTTTGTTCATTAAAATTTATAGCAAATGGAATGATCTACAAAAAAGGTCAAATAACATTTTTCGATAAAATTGATCGTTTCGTCGAAAAATTAACAATACAATATTTTCGATACATTTAAGAAAAAAATAGTCGATTTTTTGAAACAGTCTAATGTATATATGTTATGTATATTAATATTTAATACAACCATTTTTAAAGAGTCTCTGTTGAATAGCTTTTATGGGCTCAAAATCGCTTAGACTCGAATCGAAGAAATAGGAAAAAGACATACGGTGCTATATCTGACCAATATGGTGCTTGCATTTGATTTTTAGTGAAAAACTGACAAATAATTATTATGGTGTGGGATCGTGATGCAAAAATGATGATTTATTTTGCCACATATCTGAACTTTTTCTATCTTTTTCGAACAGACTCACACAAACGATGCATAACGTTGAAATGATAGTCTTTATTAACTGTTTGACTAGGCGAATGAACTCCTTATGGGCAATATTGTTGTAATTGAGGAAAACAGTTACCGTGGTTTTTTCGGCTTTAGTTCATCTTTAAGACGATACTCGCTTGATTGTTGAGCTGTTTCTCCCAATCACTTGTAATTATACATTTTAGAATGTCTTTATTCTAACAAAACCTTTCTTTCTAAGAGAGAGCTAAAGTTCTAAGAGAGAACCTCTTTAACAATTTCGCCACAACAATGTTTAAAAAATCGCCAATTTCGAAACAAGGCGAGAAAACACAAGATAAGACAAAGTTGTTCTTCATAATTGATTAGGTTGATCCAAATAATATTCCAGTAATATCTGCAATGTTTCTAATACTCAGTATAAGATCCTTGATTTAGGTAACGGTTTCATTTGGTTAAATTTAGATTTTCTTCATTGGTTGACGTGGTAGGGCTTCCTGGATGAGATTTATCTTCACCTGCTACTCTACCGCCACTAATCAACCGTTAACAAAGACGCAATAACGCAACGCAACGACAAAGACGCTATAATTTATAACTTAACAAGCGAAATGATGAAATGAATGAAATTTCTGATGTATCGATACGATTTAAAGCCTCGCGTACAATATGATTATCTATGATTGCATCGATACGTAAATCGTACGAATTTTTATGATCATTGTAGTATAACTCTTAGGTCACGAAGTTAAAAGAGTATTAGATATCAAATAAAACTGTGCAAGAAAATTTGTAACCCTCTTCGTGTACTTGAAAGGATATGTACCAAATAAAAATGTTATATTTGAAACACTATGTTACTTCTGGATCTCTCCCATGGTATGCAAATGGTTCGGCGAGCAACATTTAACCTCTCTGCCATTTGTTGTTCAGTTTGCATATGGCCTTCTTCCAACAATGCTTGCAATTCGGTATCTTTAATTTTTTTCGGTTGACCTGGGCGTACTTTGCCTTTCAAGTCGAAATAACCACTTTTGAATCGTTTAGATCAACGCCTACAAGTGTCTTGCATTGGGACATTGTTACCGTAAGATTCCACAAGTATTCGACGGCTTTCTCTCGGGTTTTTCTTTTAACTGAACGAGAAAAGCAGTACGTGCTGCTAATGCTCTTTATTTGACTCGAAACTCGACGTGTTTACCACATGAAATATATATGACACCAACTCGAAATCGTTTAAAGATCAGTGGCGTATTGAAAGGTATTATCATAGCAACAAAACGACATAATAGATTATAATATATGTCATGTGCGCCATCTCTTAAAAACATTAAGAATTATTAACCGCCTCTCCTGGTATTTTGGATATAAAGAACGATACAATCTGTAATGAATATTTCTATTATATTGTGAGATATCTTTCATATGTGACAAAGCTATTACTGTGATTCTGATAAATGTGCCTATGCCTAGAAATAAGAAGACGATCAGATATTGGAACCACATGTCGTTGAGATTCATCTTCCAAATTAGGCAAAAAAAATGGTTATCATCAACTTGCACCTCTCGCTTATGACAATTATGGCGGTCCCAGCTTCATTTTGGAAGAAGTTCGGGCCAATGACCCCACCGGACTAAAATCCATACCAAACAGTGACTCTTTCTAGTTGCTTTTGCAACTGATGGGTCTCATGTGGATTGTTGTCTCTCCAAATGCGACAATTTTGCTTGTTGACATAGCCATTCATTCAAAAATGGGCTTCGTCGGTGAAAATGATTTACCTTCAGTTCCTGAGTCAATTTAATTTGGTACGGCCATCAAGTCCCGATGTAAAATTCGCCGAGTTGAGGTCTGCAAAAGGCCATGTTATTGGGCGTGACGAGGAATTGGCTCTCTCGGGTTATCCTGCATATTCTCGTTTACTGCAGCAATGTGTTCTGCAAATCTCACGTTTCGACGACGATTTGACGATTTGTTTGATTGTATACTGAACCAGTTGATTCGAATTTGCAGATCGAACTGCGCACTCATTTTGATAGTAAAGTTTAATAATTTGGTACGCGTTGCTTAACACTAACTCTCTGTGATAATTTGTCCAATAGTAATTACTATAACTTCTAAATTTGACAACTGTAGCTTCACCAATATACACTGGACTGTATTGGACTGAGACTTCACCGATATACACTGGCAGACATTTGGCAGGCTCAACATTGTGTTTAAGAGCAGATTTCCACTTTGCCTGAAAAGAAAAGTCTTCGATCAGTGCGTTCTACCCGTTATGACATACGGAAGTGAAACCTGGACACTCACATCGCAATCAATTCAAAAACTTCGGGTAGTACAGAGGGGAATGAAAAGATGTATGCTTTGGCATTACAAGACGAGACAGAAAGTCCTGCGCCTGGATCAGGGAACAAATGAAAGTCTGTGAGATCATTGGAAGAGTAAAGCAATTGAAATGAAGATGGGCAGACCATATAGCGAGGCGATGGGATGACAGATGGACCAAGGCAATCCTGGAGAGTGGATGACGCTTGATCGCAAACGTCCGCGAAGAAGACCGAAAGCACGATGGATTGATGACATCGTTAAGTATATTGGCCCAGAGTGGCAGAGGAAAGCCCAACACTGCGAAAGTTGGAAGCATATTGAAGAGACCTTCATCCTGCAGTGGATCGACAACAGTGGGAACAGTGGGCTGATGATGATGAGGATGATATCTATATATCTATATATCTATATATCTATATATCTATATATCTATATATCTATATATCTATATATCTATATATCTATATATCTATATATCTATATATCTATATATCTATATATCTATATATCTATATATCTATATATATATATATATATATATATATATATATATATATATATATATATATATATATATATATATATATATATATATATATATATGTTAATTCGTAGTGTTTCGCGGATGGAAGAATACATTAAACTTACGGGAGTACTTCCGATCGTTTGTGTCCTATTTGTTGGGAACGTGCAGACGTTTCGCCAAGGTAACACCTGGCATTCTCAATGCATGTCTGAAAACTGAAGAACATTTTTATATATATATATATATATATATATATATATATATATATATATATATATATATATATATATATATTTTGAACGAGCTATATATATATATATATATATATATATATATATATATATATATATATATATATATATATATATATATATATAGCTCGTTCAAAAAAAAAGCAGTTGCACGTTATTAAGCACGTGATCAACATTTTGACTGCAATTTTAGCGAATAATTTTTTCAATTTAAACTTTAATCACAATTAAAAAAATCAACTCTAAATTAAATGCAATTTACTAAATAACTAAAAAAATTATAATAAATGTTAAAACGCTTGCAAGTGTCATCGATTTAGTGCCTCTAAATAGATTCAGATGCTTCAAAAACCATCGACAACATTTTTTAATATTTGAATAGTTATTAAAATAAAAATATTATATAATTATCAATATCATTTATTGATATATAATATGCAAGTACAAAACAATGAAATATCTTCATGCACTTATATTTTCATTAATCATAATCTGAAAAGTAGTAGCTGGAATCACTGCTATCATTTGCAGTATTTATAATTAACGGAAGAACTTCTTTTCGATCAAGTAATGCTCTGTGTAATACCATTTCATTATTTCATTTTCTGTATGCTTGATTCTTTGTTTCTTGATCAAAGTTTTTTTTTCCTTCCTTCATATGACCTCTCAAGAAATATATACGTCTTAAGGCAACATTGCGAAGTTCCACAGGCCCTCGTCTTGGATCATCACATACGGCATTCATCAAACAGTTATTTCTCTTTTAATTGCTCATGTAAAAAATTCAAAGTTACATGCTGTCCTGTAAATAAAAATTTAACTTTGAGTACCTACGTAACTACATATGAGATTAAGAACACAGTCTTTTCGGCAATTCTTAGGTTACGAATACTTACTGTGTTCATACATGATATAAATGGTGTCACGAATAGAACTTGTATCTAAAGGTGCAGTATTAGTAACCCTTTTGGTAAAACTACGCTTTCTAGGAGATTTTAAAACTTCATTGTTTTTCACCTTATGTAAAATAGTACTTATAGTGAACATACTCAACTTTAAGGCTGCTGCAACACGGTAACAAAATTATTCTAATTTCTGCAATATACTATATGACTTAAACTAAACATGTCCAATTATTAGCATTTAACTTAACATACCTCTCTAACAGCCGCAAAGGGTAACAATGGACCATTATTGTGTCGTTCTTCTTCAAAATAGTGTGTCAGTGATGCTACTAACTCTTGACAACGACTATTTAATTGATTTGGCATTTTGCAGGCGCGAGTTTGTATAACAGTGTGCGACAATTATAACAGGGTGATAGTTCTTAAAAGAAGTGTTTTCCATCGCAAGGTAAAAAATCAAAGTAAACATTCAGATATGTTTGACGGGTTCATTATCATCATCATGTTCATCATCATCATCATTAGCCCGTGTCAAACGTTCAGATAATCAAAGTAAACGTTCATATATATTGTATTATCTATATAGGGAATAACCTCCAAACGAGTCGATAAATATCAACAAGAAAAATGTGAAACCCGACAACATCGAATATGTTGCCAACCGAATACAGCTACTAACTTTGAAATGTATCGAATACATTCCATTTGATTCATTTATTATTTAATTTATGTAGTGGTATATCTGCTGTTCTTCAATAGCGTCAATTTGTCCCAATATTTTCTATTCACCTCTATAGTTACAGCTTCCTGCCATGTTTTTTCCTTTTTTTTGCTGATTTTTTTCCTAAACTTTATCCACTGTTTCTCTTGAGCATTCTCGTACCTGTAATTTGGCACTATTTAGCTATCTGCGAGGTCACGGATCTTCTTGCGTTCAGCGTTCTTGCCCTTTTTGAAAAAAAATATAATAATAATGTTATTAGATATGTCATTAAATAAGTTATAGGCTGACATTTTCAATTAGAATCTACTTGACTAACTGAAAGCAAATGAAAGTTAGTCTGAACATAAACACTGCAAATACCGCAGGAATTAATAATAGGTACATAAACATTATTAATCGAATACATATTTTTATTTATAAGCGTTAAAGAGCAATCAATTGAAGATCCCTACGAACTTTCCAGGCAACCCAATGTATCTGATCTTGTCCTTAACAGGATTAGCGAGAAAAAAATCATTGTGTTAAGTTTTCACTACAGTTTCTAATATAAGAATTATCCAGGTGTTAACAATTACCTCTGTTTATTTTGATAATGACAGACAATAATACAAACTACATAACAAGGTCATTCGTTAAATGTGCCAAGAATGAAAACGAACTCACTCAAATATTATGTTGTTTGACACTGTTCCCGTTTCAAATTGCGCCATAGAATACAGTCTTCGACTAGATAAACGACGATTTCATCGTTCCCTGTTTAATATTCACCACACATTGCCATATTCCGAAAGCCGCTCCATTCCTGTCACGTGTCATTCTTTGAATTCGTATTAAATCGGAACGCTCGGGGTCTCCTTCCCCACGAAAAAGGGCCGCCAATGCCCGTTCTGTTCGCGACAAACCACTCCAGAGAAATCCGTCCAAGGGGGTTTATTTTCACACGCGGGAACAAGAGGAGCTCTCGTACAAAACATCTGGACCGTATTCAAATTTTTCTGTGTAAATTCTCCTCTAATGTCTGCATTTTTTAACTAAGAAATGGTGCTTTACATTAGAAAACCAGAAGTGTGTAAAGTAATATTTATTAGATGGTACGCTGCTAAGTTTTAGAAGCGTGCTTGTTTGAGGCGAACGAATAAAGCAAGTAAGTTGGAACCTTCGGTGTGAAACACTAAACTCAAAGAGATTTACCACTAAACACCTAAGCACTTTTTGAAACTTCTTGACGTACGTTTCGCTAACCATGTTAACATCATCAGGAGACGATTTAATCTTATTAAGATTAAATCATCATTTAATAAGTCATCATTAATAATAAACTTAAATTTCACTTTAAAGAATTCTCCTCCTTCGTTCTCGACGGTAAAAAGTAGGTTGCTGAAGTTAAACGTTAAAATGTACACTCAAAAACTGCTATAACCTACAAAATCGTCGCGAAAATGCACAATGCCGCCAGATTTAGTAAATGATAGCCTAATATTCGAGGTACTAGCGAAGGTACACGAGCTTGCTCACATTGTAAAGATGTTCACTACATTTTATTTGGAGGATGAAAAGGGAGCCGCTTTTCGTTCAGGTCAAGACATATTTAGAGGAACATTACCTAAAACTGAAAAGTTCCAGAATGGGCTCGTGAAAAATATCAAAAATATTCCTTAATTCCTTTAGTCACTATCGACGTCCGCAAGCGGGCTCGAGCTGAACGTTTAAAAGTGATACATATAAAATTACCATGTGTGGCGGTTAATAATTCTTAATGTTTTTCTTTAAAAAATTCACGTTTAATTTGGGAGAAAGGTAAAAAATGGTTTATTAAAAGTATGTGCCATCGCTAACTGCACTTATTTACCATTTCCCTGGTAATTTGTGGATGCGCGTACAATCTTTTGAGGTGGTCCAGTCTTCAAGCCATTTTTCGATATCTCTGTAATAGTTGAACTGATTCGTGGAAAAACCTAACCAACAAAGATGCAAAACAAATCTATATATTTCTGAAAAGTATGTACAACACAGTTTTAAATTAACATGTTTTAAACATGACATCACTCAAGTGGCGGCCTCCATTTTCGATACATTGATTGAGCCTCTCTCGGTAGCTTTCCATTACACGACGTAGCATTTCAGGGGGAATCGTCGCAATTTCTTGGGTTATCGCCTCCTTAACTACATTCAAAGTTTGTGGACAACATTGGTTTACCTTCTTACTTACCGACTTAAGATATCCCCACAGAAAGAAGTCGCACGGGAACAAATCTGGAGAACGAGGAGGCCAGCCAATGTCGCCACGCAAGGAGATTACATGTCCAGGAAACAGTTGTCTTAAAATTTCAAGTGAACATCGAGATATGTGGGCTGTTGCGCCATCTTGCTGGCACCACACATTTTCTTGCCCATGTTGATTATAAAGATCAGCCAATCTGGGCCGGAGAAAATTCTCCAGTAATGCGCAATAGCGATCAGAAGTCACCGTTGCAGTGACACCATTCTCTTCAAAAAAGTATGGACCCCATACTCCAAATCCGTGAACAGCGCACCATACCGAAACCTTTGAAGTTTGACACCCAAACACCAATGGTTTTCTTATCAGGAACGGGGTCATGTCGCCCAAGCGCGAAAGGCACGCTGCGTCAATATCGGCGAACCGCCATTTCTAATGAACTCCTCGATGACGAATGCGCGGTGCACTCCCAACCAAGCCATGATGCATGATGCATGAGCACAAACGGCATGTGGGTAGCCATGCCTCGACGCACTCACAACTTCGGCGCCCCCACTCCGATACCAGCTATGTCCAACTAAAATCGGGGAGGTCATTCTGCCGCACCCTGTATATGAGAACTAAGAATATCGCATATTTGGCAGAGTCAGTCGCATTATACTGAGGGCATTAAAAAGTTGGAATGTCTTGTTTTCTAGGTAAGGCTGTAAACTTTTCGAATTATCTTTGTATAAGTTAAATAATTTTCGTTATATTTTATTCAAAATAGACAGCTTGTGAGAATATTTTTAATGCCCGCTTGGTACTCATTTTTCTAATATTCCTGCAAAGCAATGGCCGAAGCCTGATTAATATTTGTAATCGTGTCGACGCTTAGCCAGTTTCGTTTTCGTAATAGTTAGATGTCGCTCAGAGCCAAATTATGTGAATATGAAGAGTGCCAGTCTTGTGTTGGAACTTGTTCTGCTTTATGTTTATTTTATTTATTTAATCTAAAAGTCATTTACCTCTACGGTATCGGACTGTCAAAATTAACAACATTTTGAACTTCGTTTCTGACTTCTCCACATTGAATTAATTTTTTTTATGCTGATTGTCGTGTTTCTAATTTTATGTGTAGTCGACCTATTTGATTTTTTTCATGTGTGCTTGACTCGGTGGTAACCAATAAAATAAGAGTGGTAGAAAAAAACTTAAAAACCAAGTTTTCTTCGTACATCATTTATCTACCATACATAAATCATCTCCCCTGGTTACCCATAATGTATTAGGGTGTTTATATTTCATACTAGTTCTTTATAAACCTGTTTCGCCTTTCTATCCTGTGTTAATCTTTTCGCTTCTGCCATCTCTTTTCCCTTCTTCTTTAAAATCTCTCCCCACATTTTGCTCCAGGTTTGTTTTGGTCTTTCTAGAAAAGGAAGAGTCTTTGTGATCTTGTTTCCCGTACCGTTTCTATTGGCCAGTCTATATGTCCAAATCTTTTCTAATACTTCATTTAGAATACTATCATCCCTTTACACTTTTTAGGTATTTCATCTCTGCCGCTCTTATTCTACTTTTTTGTGTTCAGTGAGCACTCAGAACTCGCATATGTGCGATTATATATTGTTTTATACATTGTAAAAAATTCTATAATTTGCTAATATTAATTGACCTTGAAACATTTTTTTACAATATATACTACGCATTTTATTGCTGCTTATCTTTTTATGGAGTCTATGTCTTCTTAATGGTTGATACTTCAGTGTTGAAAAAGTAACAGTGGACTAATTTTATACACATTATCACGTACCGATTCTGATAAAATATGTAATTTATTTTGTTGATACAGAAAAAGTTAGTACATTTTCTAGGTCACGCTAGACACTGTACTGCTGAAGGAAGGCATGTAGTGTGTAATTGTAAAAATGTGTCATTGCTACAGTTTTGAAAGAATCATATGTGGCCCAAAAACAACCAGAAAAGATAGCCGTCCACGAAAAACGACTAAAAAATGGATAAACTTATTGTACGCGAAACTTGGAAGGATCCTTTTGCTACCTCTGTCATAAAAAATCTTGATCTAAGTATCAGCATTACAACCAAATGACTTTGTTTAAAACAAAACAACCAATATGGTAGGAACTAGGAAAGTTTCTAGCTACTACTAAGAAAAGTTCAGTTATTAAATATACCGAAAATAAAGCAACGGTTAAAATTTGTAAAAAGAAACTGTAGTGAAGATTTCCAACCTGACAAGAAAAACATTATAATTATATAGACCAAACCGTTTTAGAGAATTACACTTTTTATTTTTTTTATGATTTATAATACATTTTTGACGACGTAATTTTTGCAAAATATACCGTCAACGTATAGTTATAAATAAAGCAATTGTTTATATTCAGACTAATATCATTATGTCTTTTAGGTCATCGGTAAATTCATTCTGGAAAATTAATTTTGTCTTAGAAACAATGTAAAAATGAGTTAAATTAAAATATGTTAATGAGGCTCCACCACTCTTATTTGACTGGCTATCGCTATTTTCTTTTCTTCTGATAGTCCTTCATTCGATGTATAAGCTTAACAATCCTCTTTAATTATTTTACCTACTGGGCTTATGTTTAGTTGTTCTATAATTCTCGTGTTCCGTATTCAATTTGTTTTTGTGATTCTGTCAATTTTCCTAACAAATAACATTTCTACCTCAGTGATTTTACTCTTACTTCAGTTCATGGTTGTTTAGAGTCACTGTCATGAACCAAAGAGAGTCGAACTTTTTAATATATATATATATATATATATATATATATATATATATATATATATATATATATATATATATATATATATATTTATATATATATATATATATATATATTTATATATATATATATATATATATATATATATATATATATATATATATATATATATATATATATATATATATATATATATATATATATATATATATATATATATATATACATATATATATATATATATATATATATATATATATATATATATATATATATATATATATATATATATATATATATTACGGCTTATTGGCCGCTTTTTCCAACCCATTTTCCATGATTATTTCACCCAAATATTTGAATTGAGAGACTCGTCTGATGTTACCATATTTTGTTTTTAGAAATGGTGTTCTTAGTCTGTTGCAGGTCATGTATTGTGTCTTTTCAAAGGAAATTTGGAGTCCTACTTTTCTGCTGTTTCTTTTAGGATTTCAATCTGTTTTTGAGCCGTTAATACATCTTGAGCTAAAATTGCTAGATCATCAGCAAATGCCAGACAATCAATTTTGATGTTGGTTCTCCCCAGTTTAATGGGCTGGTCAATATTCAGTGCCGACTTTTTTTCACGCCACTCCTGTATTACTTTTTCTAGAACACAGTTAAATAAGAGTGGCGAGAGTCCATCCCCTTGTCTCACACCAGTTTTAATTTCGAAGGGTTCTGAGATGTCACCCATGAATTTAACTTTTGACCTTGTGTTAGTTAATTGCTTTAATAATTGCCAGCGTTTTCAGATCTAGTCCTTGTTCTTTCAAGATTCGGAATAAAGATTCGCGATCAATAGAATCATATGCTTTTTTGAAATCCACAAATGTACAGACGAGATTTTTATTGTACAGTTTTTGATGTCTTAGAATCAACTTTAGATTTAGGATCTGCCAGGTCGAAAACCTGCCTGATATTCACCAATGTTCGGTTCTAACTGTCCCTGTGCTCTGTCTAGTAGACATTGAGATAGAATCTTGTAACAAACTGGGAGAAGAGATATAGTTGTTTATATCCGTTCTATCTCCTTTCTTATGTAGTGGATGGATTAGAGCATCTTTCCAGTCTTCCGGAATCCGTTCGGTTCGCCAAACTTCTTGTAGAATTTTGGTTATTTCCTTAATTGTACCTGGACCAGCGGATTTCAAAAGTTCAGCAGTAATTCCATCTTCACCAGAAGCTTTGTTATTTTTAAGCCGCTTGATTTGCCTAAGTATTTCCTCTTCATTCGGTGGTAATGAATCTGGATTTGTTTGTTTAGGGTTTAGTGTTGATAATTTGTTTAAGGGCTTAGGACAGTTTAGTATTTGTTCAAAATATTTCGCAAATTCTTTGCAATTGTCTTGGTTATTTAGAGCTAGTTGTCCGTTTTCCTTTTGAAAGCATAGGCTCTGCGGTTGATAGCCTGTTAATTTAGTTTTAAATGTTTTGTAAAAGTTTCGGGTGTTATTTTTTTGGAAATCTTTTTCTATTTCATTAAGTTGATTGTTATCATATTTTCTTTTAGTTTGTCTAATTAGCTTCGATGTTTCTTTTCTTACTTCCAAAAAGATGTTATAGTTTATTGCTGTTTTTTGACTGTTCCAATCTTTGAATGCTTTACTTCGGCTTAATACTGTTTGCTCGCAAACTTCATCCCACCACGGATGTTTTCTACGTTTTTGTAAAAGGACCAACTTTAAGGCTGTTCTAATAATTTTTTGTTTTAATTCTTGCCAGTTCTGTGCAGGTTGTTTATCAAGCTCTTCTGTTAGGGCTGGTTATATAATATATATATATATATATATATATATATATATATATATATATATATATATATATATATATATAGTTTTTATATACCTTCGTTTTTATATTTTTCGGCACTTATTCTTTATTTCTTTTTCTAATATCTTTACCTATTTTAATAAATGTATGTATATTCTTCGTTCTTAATAATTTCCTTTATAAAAATGAAGGGGTTTGTTTAAGGATGTTTGCGTGTTTTTTTTGTCTGATGTAGAATGTAAATAAAGGAAAAGGCGAACCAGCAACCAACGCGAAGTTTCCGAGAACCTGTGTAATTTAAAAGTAAAATTTAATCTTAATATCTCCCTAATATCACCAAGGGAAGTATTCAGGAGAAGTCGGGTAACCGTAAAGTGAAGGGAGAACCAGGGTGGGATTCGGTGAAGGTTATGTAGCATTTTGATTAAGCTATATACATGGTAGTCAGTGATGGCAAACATTAGACATGGCAAACATTAGACCTGATTTTAATTGATATAACCAAGTATTTGTTGTAGAATGCATTAAATTTACTCGAAATATTTCTGATCTCTGTTTAATTTATTACAAAATTAAACAATGACTAATGTATCCATAAACAATGTCGTATGTTTACTTAAAAGCATTTATCACAAAAGGAAACGCATCAGCAGATTATTAGACACTTGATGTTTTATGACCAATGCCGCTAATGTCATTAATGCTGTTGATCCTGCTGCCTTAAATAGCAGAAGATGTATATTGGACATAATTGTACAAAAGGCTCAAAACTTCATCAAACAGTGCACACAAAGCCCAACTCAGATCATCTGCCAGTTATAATTAGATTTCAAGCCGAATCTGTTAAAAATTCTCCTAAAGTAAAACTAATGACAAGGTAAACTGAGAACTTTTCAAGGATAAAATGGACTCCAAATTACAGGTACCTCCAAAGTATAGGTACCTCACATATTACAATAATTCAAGAAAGTATACTCTTCTCAACAACGCCACAAAAAACAACAAAATCGTTTAAAAATAATACCCTCTTACCTCCATAATTCAACTAATTAATCAAAAGAATCAGGATAGACGAGAATGTCTGAGAACAACGGGATCCTGCAACCAAAAATCTAGTAAATAAGATCGCATCGCATTAAGCGAGAATTAGATACTCTTAGAATAATCGAATACTAAAAACGCATAAGTGAACTAGAACTTCAAGATCTAGGATTATCGAGATCTACTAAAAAAATACTACGAAAATCGGAAGAAATCCCCTGTCTGTTTAACAATTCATTACTATATAGCTTTGAAGATAAATGTACTGGTTTCGGTGACCACCTGGAAACAGTATTCGATCAACAGCATTTACATGCCTTTACAAATTTGATACAAAATGAAGTGAAAGCCCACACACCACCAGCTGGTATGAACATTAAACCTACATCGCCACGGGAAATAACGTCAGTAATTAACACTCAGTAAGTTCGTAGAATGATTAATAAAACAACAACTTTTAGACAAAATTTGACTTTATTCATCTACATAGTCTCCTTTAAGAGTGATGCATTGATTCCAACGTTTCTCTAACATTTCGATGCCTTTTTGTAGAACGATTTATCCTTGACTTCAAAATGAGCTTCAGTTTCGGCAATTACTTCTTCATTGGAGCCAAATCTCTTTCCCTCCAGTTTTCTTTTTAGGCCCGCAAACATGTAGTAGTCGCGGGAAGCCAAATGTGGAGAATACGGGGGATGGGAAAGCAATTCAAAGTGTAATTTATGTAATTTTGCCTTCGTTGCGAGCGACTTGTGACGCGGTGTATTATTCTTATGAAAGAGCACTTTTTTCTTCTTCATTTGGGGTCTTTTTTCGCAATATCTATCTTCAAATGCACCAATAATACCCTATAATATTCACTATTGATGGCTCTTCCTTTGTCAAGGTAATCAATGAATAAAATACCATGCGCATTCCAAAACACGGATGCTAAAACCTTACCATCTGACATTTGCGTTTTTGGTCGCTTTGGGCGGTTTTCACCGGTTGCTGTCCACTCAGCTGACTGTCGATTTGACGGTGGATTATAGTAATGGATCCATGTTTCATCCATTGTCACATACCGCATGAAATAATTCTTTTCATTGCGCTGAAACAGCTCCAAACAACGAGCCGGATCATCGACGCGTTGTTTTAATCGACTGTTAGCAAATGCGGTATTCACTTCGAACAGAGCTTTCTCATGGACAAATGTTCATGCAAAATGGTGAATACACTGCCTTCTGATATATTTAAAATGTCATCGGCCAAAACTATTTTGTGGATTGTTTTTATGTTTACTGGAATAACTGCCGAATTTGGGCGACCAGAGCGTTCAGCGTCGTCGGTATTTGTACGGCCGCGTTTAAAACCAGCAAACCACTTCTCTATCATTAGTCTCGGTGGCGCAGAGTCCGAATAACTCTTGTCAAGCTATTGCTGTGCTCAAACGGTATTTTTTCCGATTAAAAAGCAATGCTTTATTAAGACACGAAACTCAGATATTTACATTACTTTCAAAATTACAAGATTAGCACCACTAAAACACTATAACTTGTGAACTAAACGTTAACATTTGAAGGGTAGTACTTCCTAAAAATCATATGAATTTATTAATAGTGGCGCCATCTATATGTTATCCTACGAACTTATTGAGTGATGTGTTAAAACCCTATCGTTACCGAATATAATATTCAAAAATGCAAGCAAAAACTGATAGTCTAACTACACTTTTTAATGCTTGTGTAAGATTGGGACATTTTCCACAAACATGGAAGCTCTCTTACATTCTGCTTTTCCCAAAACGAGGAAAAAATCACAAATTAATTTGAAGTTGTAGGCCCATAAGTCTCCTTTCCACAATGGATAAACTCTTTAAAAAAATTATATGCAACAGATTGAACGAAGCGTTTGTCAACGAGAACATCATTTCAACCTTTCAATTTCGTTTCAAACAAGAGTGCGAAGACATCAACTCCAACGCTTAACAAACCCTATAGAAGAGGGGTTTGATAACAGGAGTACATTCTTAATCATATTCCTAGACTTGGGCCAATCCAAGCGTATGGCATAATGAAATAAGACAAAATAAAATCGTTTGAGATACCAGAATATTTAAAAGCTACTTTTTTTTCATATATAAACGACAGATCATCTCAACATCACACTATTAGAAAAATAAAAACCGGCGTACCACAGGGGAGCATACTTGGCCCAATCCTTCTAATCTATACACACACGACATACCAGAGACAGAGCCTTTCTCCTTATGTTTACAGATAACACAACTATTTTGACCAAGGAACGAACTCTTGAATTTGCGGTAACTGGACTTCAAACGAACCTGGATCCCAAATCAACCATCCAATAAGAATTACCTCAAAGCTTAAAAGTCCATGGTATTCAATACAACGGTATTTAAAATAACTCTGAATAAAATGCAAAGAGAAGGGATATGAGTATCATATCAACTTTCGATTAATAAACAACATCCAACGTGTACAATCTGCAGTTTTGTCCAGATTAGGCAGAGACCCTGTTCTTCTACAAATTATTACTGGAAATGTAAATTGGATTCTATACAGCAATGCTCTTAAGATAAAATAATGATTAAGATTGGGACAACCACCTTACTAATGCTAACGAAATCATAAGTGCTGAGTATTATTGTGCTCAGCTTGATAGACTTAACATGGCTTTGATCCAGAAATATCCAAAACTGATTCATCGACAATGTGTTATTCTGCAGCATAACAATGCAAGATCTCATAGTACCAGAATCAGCCAAAACAAATCAGAGTTAGGCTGGAAAGTACTTCCTCCCTCACCGTATTTTTTTGGTGCTGCACCATCAGATAAAAAATCTTTAATTCCTACTGCGACAACTTTCAAATCTGCACTCGAAGAATATTTTTCTTCAAAATCACTCTAATTTTACAAGGGAATACAATTTTTTTCAAAGAGAAGGAATCAATAATGGTAGATAAAGTTGTATTAACTCTCAAATAAAGTACAATTTTGTACAGTATGAAAAAAAATCATTACTAATGGATGTACAGTATTATACTACAATTATATTTTATTTATAGATTCATTTCATAATATTTTGTGGTTGAAATACATTAATTGCGAATTATTTCGTGTACTTTTAACAGCCTTTTTACAAGAATCTAAATAATTTTATCGACTTCAAGGTAGAACGTTTCAAAAGAATGGATTTCGAATTATTGCTGCTGTCTCGCGGCGAAACATTTCGGATGCGAAACACGACCGAGTCTGGCCCCCTAGCGGCGACGTAACAAAAGCCCTTCTCGCACGTTTAGGGCTCTTTTAAGGGCGCGCTCACGCAACCACGCCGCTTTTTTTAATAAACCTCACGCCTGTCGGTATTTTTTTCGGATTTTTTCAGTGATTTCGGTCGCTGGCGAGGGGCGTGTTTGAAAAACTGTAGGATTGTGTCATAAAAATTGTTTTTTTTTACGTACCTGATTTCGATTTCGGGTTAGATGGAGTTGTCTTGAAAGAAGTACGTGCATTTAAATACGGATCGGGTATTATATTGGGACTGGCACACATTTTATTGTTACTAGGCCTTTACTTTGAATAGTTTAATTTCTATACTACAGTTTATCTCTGCCTCCGATGGAATTCTTATTATTAGACTTTTCCATTTATTTTCTATGTTTATCTTCTGTTTCTGGTTTTGTAACTTCTTCCTGAGTATCTGCTGGTATTTTAATCTATGTTTGTTATTTATATATATATATATATATATATATATATATATATATATATATATATATATATATATATATATATATATATATATATATATATTATTCTATCTATATATATATATATATATATATATATATATATATATATATATATATATATATATATATATATATATATATATTATATATCTATATATATATATATATATATATATATATATATATATATATATATATATATATATATATATATATATATATATATATATATATATATTATATTATGATGAAGCTACAGCGAAAGTTCACATTGATTATCTTGAAGTTCAAATTAATGCAGAGCGGGGTGTTCGGTAGAGTGACAACAGGACACTCAAGCCATCTTAGATTCGCAGGTGATATCGTTCTCCTTTCACATAACCCAGATGAGCTACAAAAGCACATACAAGGGGGAAAGAGATTGATAAATCTGAAAAAGAATCAGGTCTGTTTTAATCAGACTCAGTCAGAATTTCTGTTTTAATGATGGATTTGGATATTGTGGATCCCTATATATATCTTGGGCAGCGGATTTCAAGAGGATTCAAGGAATTTCATGTTAAATGTAGCTGATAGGATTTGGCAGCTTCAGCATAGCGTTTAAGAACAAACTTCAACTTTGTTTTTGACAGAAAAGTTTTTAATCAGTCCTGCCCGTTATGACATATGGAAGTCAAACATGGACACATCACATTACATCATAATTCATTTAAAAACTTCACGTAGCACAGAGGGGAATGGAAAGGTGTATGCTTAGCATTACAAAGCGGGACAGAAAGACCTGCACATGGATCACAAAACAAACGAAAATATGTCACATCATTGGAAGAGTAATGGACTTAAAATGCAGATGAACAGGTCATATAGTGATGCGATGTGACGATAGATGGACCAAAACAATCTTAGGATGGATCCCGCTTGATCATAAACGTCCATGAAGAAGACCGAAAACGCGATGGACTGATGACATCATAAACTATATTGGACTCGAATGGTATAGGAGAGCTCAGTACCGGGCGAGTTGGAAGCATGCCTTCATCCTGTAGTATATATGATGACATTAAATGTCGTTTGAATTCAAAATCCTTCAAAGTATCAGAACGTAAACATTTATTATATAAATGCATACTTCTGATTTAAAGTGAAAAAAAAGTAAACTTGTCGATTGAAACTGATCTGATGATTATGGACTGATTTATTATACCGAATTCACCACTTATCGTGGACTCTATACTTTTTGGGCTTTTGAGAATCATTTCGTTAAAGAGTAGACAATTGATTGTCGAGTAGAGGTAACATGGGCAGAATTAGCCTCATTCAATTTGATTCGCCATCGCTTAGTCCAGTTGCTAATTTTGTTAACTGAGGTTTGCAGATATATTGCTACTTCTTCATGATATTTAGTTAGGGCTATTAGAGAATATTAGTGAACAGAACTTTGGAGATGTTGAAGGTTGTGATTTGGTTATCATTTGGCATCATCTATTTGATGATTTACTAATAGTTGCAAATACTAAACAAGAATAAGACTACTTTAAGAGAACTATTAAGCATATTCAGTTTAAGAGTAATGAATTTTATTAAGCAGGGAGATGTAGAACTTCCTCCCCCACCGTATTCTTCTGGTGCTGCACCGTCAGATAAAAAATCTTGAATTCCTACTGCGATAACTTTCAAATCTGCACTCAAAGAATATTTTTGATGATTTACTTACTAATAGTTGTAAATACTAAACCAGAATAAGACTATTTTACGAGAACTATTAAGAATATTCAGTTTAACAGTAAGGAATTTTATTAAGCAGGGAGATGTAGAACTTGATTAACTTGTTGGCAATAATGTAAGGTTGGCAGCACAGAGACAGACCAGTTTTGTAAACCATAAATGATTTACCAACCATTTTTCAAGAATTTAATAAGGAAAATACATTATTTTATAGTTACATTGTAGTTTATTCTACATTAACATAGCAGTTATTTAGCATTTCCATTTGATTTCCTATCCATTTTTCATTCTTTTGGTTTTCCTTTCAATCAGTATACGATAATCATGACCAAACTGTCCGCCTTCACTTTGAAATATTTCCTTTTTCGAATTTATCATTTTGATAAATAAACAGCCCTTTTACGAATTGGTAATGAGAACTCGCACAAACCTACAAAATGAATAAAAACATGTCCCTTTGGTCGATTTTCTTTCTATCTCGATATTTTTCAAGCGTTTGTATTTCAAGGCCTTTTAATAGAAATTACAAATATAGTTCAGAAGCAGAGAGAGGAAAAATTTCAATTTATTATTTTTGTAGAGATGGATTTTTTGTTGAAGGTTTTATTAAATAGACTTATGTCTAATCACCGAAAACTTTTAAACGTTTATGGGGTTAAACTGAATCTTGTGAAGGTGGTATAATTTTTATCTTTATAATAATTATGTTTATTGGGTGTCGAGGTACTGCAAAAATCTTTAAAAAATGTAAAAGGTTATCCAATAAGAGAGTCAGAATTTTAAAATGTACAAATGTAAAAATATGACAGTATGTTTTAAAGATGCCAGTAGTGGCGGTTAATAATTCTTTAAAACAATTTTTTCCTAAAAAAATCGTTTAATTTCCCAGGAAGGTAAAAGTAGTTTATTCGAAGTATACGCCATCGCTAGCTGCACTTTTCCATTTGCATTTTTCCTATCTGTTTGGCTACTTGTGGATGGCCTCCCGGAAAAACCGTACATTTTTAGAGGTAGTCCATTCATAGACCCATTTTTCAATATCTCCGTAATTGTTGAAATGTTTTATAGAAAGTGCGTGAGACATCGATGAAAACAAGCGGTAGTCAGAAGGGGTCAAGTCTGATGAGTACGGCGGATGGGCCAAGAGTTCCCAGTCAAGTACAAAAACGGTGTCTCTGGCAATTTTCGATGTGTGATGGGGCGTTGTGTTGCTGCAAAATCACTTTTCCAGGTCTTGTAGCCCATTCTGCTCTAATCTTAATCTTGATCTTTTCTGGTGGTTTCGTTTAATTGTATTTCAAAATGCGTCTTCCATCGCCATAGTAAGATTTCCATGTTGGTTAAAATTTCGGCATCTGCGAGCTTGATTAAGGTCTCTTCTCTCTAGGATGAAAGCTTTTTACTGCCTTAAGGTTCTGGTGGAATTTTGCTAAACTTCTATTTGTCATATGCTTCTTCTATATGCTCTGTTTGCGTTTTCAGAAAGTCCTTGTACACAAGTTTGACCTCCCTTCTCAGTCTTTCGTGTTCTTCCTTTTGTACTATTATATAGGGGTTTTTGTATGCACTTTAGGTAGACAGACTTTATTATCTACAGCATTTTTACATTCATCATTACATATTTGCATCCTACTTCATTTTTTCTTTTACATATCATATTGCTGCCTATCCATTGTCTACCGACTCTGCTACTGCTGTATAAGTCTCTAGTTTTTGAAACTCCTTCATTCTACGTTGTCTTCCTTCTTGGTCCTGGTTTTTCCTTTTTTTTTCTTGATTGCTATTTCTTTGTTGGTGACACAGACCCTTTTTCGTATATTTATTATTACTAAGTAGTAGTTCGACTCTAATGAAGCTCTTCTGTAGCTTCTCACGTCAAGCATACTTGAATATGATCTGTTATATATCGTGACATGATCTATTTGATTCACTGAATGTCCATCACGTGAGATCCATGTTCCCTTATGGATGTTTTGCGTGGGAACTTTGTGCACCACCCTAAGGGCCTTAAATACAGCGAATTGTATTGCTGTTTCCCCATTTGTGTTGTCATGTAGATTGTATTTGCCTACTACCGGGGTATACTCCGTTTCGTTTCCAATTTAGGCGTTAAAGTTCCCTAAGACTTATTGTCATTTCCGGGGTCTTGTCTATCTCGCTTTCCAGCAGCGTATATAATCTTCCTTTCTCTGTTTTATTCTTTGTTGGTGCATGTATAGAGAACATCTATGGGCTTCGAAATTTTCCCCTCATTCTTATATAGCAGAACCTCCCGCTCATTGTTGAAACTTAATATACTTGATTAAAATTGTTTTCTATTATGAATTTGGGTACAATTTCCACAAATCCTGTCCTGTCCTGTCCGCTGATAAAAATGATATCTATCTTTTCTCAGGGATCCTGCACCTGCATCATTTCTTTAGGAGTGTTACTATGTCTAAATGATATTTTCTTACCCGTTCGAGGGTATTATTTAAAGTTCCGGGTTGATATAAAGTTTTAATATTCCATGTACCAAATCTCACGTCCATATTTCGTTGCTGGGTCTGTTTATAGTTAATCAATCCAATCTAAGACTCATTTAAATGTTTAGTAGCAAGAACTGTTTTTCGGGATGGGACGGCTAGACCAACTCCCGACCCTCTAACTTGGAAGACCAGGGACTGTTCTGTAGGGGTTACCATACCTTAGTAGACGGATTCCGGTTTTTATTTCACCGGATTCGGCGATTCACCATTAACCCTTCCGTCAGTTGCGTTTCGTACATCTTAATGTACGTACTGGCGGGTCCAGGGCACACGAGAAGGATGTGGAGCTATTGGTAGGATTTGTTGGTGCGCGTCTTTGTCAGATTGTAGACTTTGGTCAGGCATTTGTTGCAGTCTAGATCTCGGCAGCCTAGACTGTTTCCGAAGCCCAGTCACCAAACATATGAGCCCCAAATATCGATTTACAGTTATCTT
This sequence comes from Cosmopolites sordidus, assembly GCA_031761425.1. Classification (NCBI taxonomy): domain Eukaryota; kingdom Metazoa; phylum Arthropoda; class Insecta; order Coleoptera; family Curculionidae; genus Cosmopolites; species Cosmopolites sordidus. The sequence continues at coordinate 141,145 of JARFXV010000740.1, read as the reverse complement.
CAGAATAGTATATCCTGCAATAGAAGCATTATGCATTTGTCGGTTATTCTCATATAGATACCGTACAACGATAAGTCTAAGATGTCGTTCGTCATGCCGTTAGATTCTTCTAATATGATCGAAACCTTGTACTCTAATACTCAAACCATCTTATTAATGTACTCATAAAGGTAGAAGCAGTCATGTCTAACCGTTTCACTATTTACCAAAAACTCAATCAGCTTCGTTCATACCAATAGTTTGTCTCTTCAAACTGGAATGATTGTCTGAAACAAGGATCGCCACCGGTAGCTCGCGTGGACAATTTCGGTAGCTTTGTATACCAATTTAGACATCTTGCGCGTCGAAAATGTGTTTTCATTATTGCATTAAACAAAGTAGCTCATTATTAAAGTAGCTCAACACATTGAAAAGTTGGCGCTTCATAGCTCGGGCTGTCGTAGCTCTTTTATCATAATCTCAAGAATACTACTTTACTTAGTCGAATACTACTAAAAATTATCGCAATTCTTGAATAATTGGTAAGATGTCATGCATAATTATGTCTGGTCCTTCTGCACCTTGTGTCAGAAACCTTGATAAGGCTTTAATTACTGAAGTGATGTAATCGCCTAATTCGTGGGTCATGCGATTATGTATTTTTTGTGAGGATAAATTCTTGTTGCAGAAATATTTTAGGACAGCTCTCAGTTCAATTTTATCCTTTTTTATGTAGAAATGAATTAGTAGGATTTGAATGAAACAAGATAAAGCACTTGGAACTTTGTCCGTAGTAATATCAATAAATAACTCAACAATTGGATAATAAAGGGTTGTCTAATAAGGGTGTCAGAACTTTAAAATGATGTACAATGATAATGATAAGTGATTGTCCGATAATTTTAATTTTACCTTGAAGAATAACTAAGGGATTCTGAAAATCTATATTCTGAAAATAATATTGTTCCAATGTTTCTCTCGGCTTCGTCTGGTGGAGTGTATTCGGTTAGCATATAGAAATATGGTAAAAAATATTTTTGGCCCCAAGTATGGATAGAAATAATGTTTTCTTTCAACAAGATGATGCAACTTACCACACATCTTGCTAGACAATCGATTTATTACAAAAAAAGTTTATTGGACGCGTTATTTCGTGAAATAGCAATGTCAACTGACCACTAAGATCGTGTTATGTTAAATCTCTAGTTTCCAGAAATAAACCCCGAACATTTCTTGACCAAAAACGAAATATCCAGGCCCCTATTGGAAACATACCAAGAGATAGGTGTGAAAGTGTAATCGAAAATTGGGTCTCCAGAATGCGTTCTACCAGGCGAAGTTGAGGGAGGTGATATTTGAAAGAATTTATTTATTAGTTCTTCAAAAATAAAATAATAATTTCCGGATTATCACTTATAGTTCTTATTGGGCCTTATTTTAAAAGTCTCATAGTGATGCATTTATCATTATCATTGTTTTTATTACACTATATATTTTTTAATAGGTGTATCGGTTAATAATGTCACTTTTTTCGCAAAATTTGAGCATTTATTTCCATAACAAAATAAATTTCCGTAATAGTCACAAGTATTGGCCATCGTTAGCTATTACGTTTTCATATCTTTTTGTCAAAAAATGGATACCGCGCCAAAAGAATGTTTGGTTTTTTGAGGGCAACCATTCATCAAGCCTAATTTTCACTTCTTCGTAAGAATGTAACTGTTGTTATGAAAATCCGTGCTGTATCGATCGAAATAAGTGGTAGTCTGAAGGGGCTAAGTCCGGTGAATATGGCGGGTGAGATAGGACGCCCCATTTAACGTTTTTCAAATAGTTTTTTACACATATTGAAAAATGACTTAATCGTGTCTTTGAGCGCATTCTTGTCGGTTTTCCTTCAATGCTCGGTCCAATTTTATCAACTGTTGTCGGTATCGATCACCAGTAATCGTTTTACCCGGTTTCACCGGTTCGTAATGCACAACTGCCCTATTATTCTCCCAAATACAAAGCAAATCCTTCTTTCCATGTACATTGCGCACTGGTTGTGATGTTGAAGGCTGGTCTGGATCTATCCATGATTTTTTACGCTTTGGGTTATCAACATAGATGCAATTTTCATCACCTGTCACAACTCGAGGCAAAAACGGTCTTCTGTTCTGTCTGGCAAGCAAAATTTCACAAGTGGTTTTTCGCTTTTTAATGTATCTTTCCTTCAATTTATATGGAACCAATTTTTCTTCCTTCTGGATCTTTCTCATTGCATATAAACTTTCGGAAATGATGGACTGGGCAATATTCAATGCTTCTAGCAATTGTTTCAACGTATGACTCCCCCAACCCCCATCCAAATGGGCAATATGTTCGGACTCCACCAATACCCTTAGAGCTCTGGAAAAGGGATTAGACAATCATCCTCTCATATCCCGCTGTCTGGACCTCATTGAGGATATTCTTGCCACCGGATCCACCGTTCATTTTCTCTGGATCCCTAGCCACTGCGGCATAATTGGAAACGCTATGGCGGACACTGAGGCTAAGATGGCTGCCACAGATGGATCACCATGTCCCACTCTAATTTCATCCGACCTACCGTCCTTCGTCAAATCCCTGGTTAGAGGACAGTTACAGAATCACTGGAGCCCATTAGAAGGACACCATAAGCTCATAGAGGTTAAAACCACTTACTTCCTCAACAATTTTCCGAACTTCCCCTGTAAAAGAATCTCCACCATCTGGTTCAGGATAAGATCGGGACATTGCGCTCTCACTCACCAGCACGTCTTGAGGAACGACCCTCCTCCTATCTGCTCCTCTTGCGGTGAACCTCAGACCGTCCGCCATTTTCTTATAGAATGTCGCGCCACATCAAACATCAGGACCAGACTCTCCCTCCCCAGTGACCTCCCTACTCTCTTTCGGCCCGACTCCCTAGATGTTCTCCTCCTCTATCTAGGAGAAATATCCATCATTGATCACATTTAGTCGCTGCTCTCGCTCGCCCTCTCTCACATCTCTCATCATCCATCCTCCCGATCCCCTAATCACCATTACGCGTTCACCCCACCACCATCCGAAAACATTCCCCTTTTCTACACTCTTTTAACACTCTTTCAACTCTAACGCCCCTACTTTTCAACACTCGCCCTTCTTTATCAAACCCAGAACCCTGAATCTCTAATGTAAGTGAATATCTGCCGTAGTCATCCAAAAGGTCTCAATTAATGGACACACTGTGGTCGCTAAATGGTCCCTGTCACCGATGCGACCTTCATGCTAACCAAACTAACTGTTTCAACGTTTGAGTTGGGTCTTCATCCAATAATGCTTGCAAATCTGCACAAACTTTTTCAACTATCCTGAACGCTCTTTGTCTTTTATGTCAAAATCGGCACTGTTAAAACATTTAAACCATCGCTCACAAGTTTTTTAGGTCAGAGCATGTTCACCATAAGTTTCAACCAACAATCGATAATTTTCAGCAGCCGTTTTCTTCAAATGAAAGAAGGTTCTAAAACTTCCCCGTAAAACGTCTTTCTCTGGTACATAATTCGACATATTCAAAGCTGTGAAAAACTGTGTTTTTTGCCCAATGACAATTAGTAACGAATTAGCTTTTGATGGTGTATGTTTATCCTCCAAAACTAGTCTATACCAACAGATGTAAGGTGGAAAGGTGGTAAGGTGGTAAGGTGTCTCAGAATGTTTTTCTTTTTTGTTTTGACTGTTACGCGCCAAACACAGATTAGGGGGGGGGGGGTAGTGGTGTCAAACGCTTGATGGGTTTTTTTATGTTTAGTATCGATGGATTATTTCACGGGGCTACAATACACATTTTGCGTGCGAGCGTTTTATTAAAACAACGATTCCTACGGTACTGCTTGACGTCTGTACAGGGCAGGCAATTTTAAATTAGCGACCATGATAAATGTGCCGAGTGGAAATTTAATCAAGTATTGGGTGCGCAAGTTTGAAGAGACATCAATAATACCGGGCGTAAAAGGACAGCAAGAATGTGCACGAATGTTGACCGCGTTCGCCAGTCTGTTAGTGACGATCCACGACAGTCTCTACGACACCGCGCAGCTTCCCAACATTTGCACAGATCCACGATTCATCGCATTATTCGCAAATATTTACATTTCCACCTCAACAAAATTGTCATTGTGCAAGAGATGAAGCCCGATGATCCAGCTAAACGAGTCCAATTATGCAGGACAATGAAAAATCGTTTTAGAAGCTTCAATAACATCTGATGAGTAGAAATTCCACATCAAAGGTCACGCGAATAAACAAAATTGCAGATATTGAGCTCCCGACAATCCGCTGGAACTACACCAGAAACCCTTACACTCGCCTAAGTTGTCGTTTGGGCTGCCATTTCCAACGAAAAAATTATCGGCCACTAGTTTTTTGAGGATAACCGTGGTCGCACGCAGACTGACAGCAGATGATCGGGACATTTTTGGATCCGGAAATGCAAAATTCGATTGGCTACAACCACAAAACATTTTTGCAACTAGATGGAGCAACTTCCCACGTCACGCATGATTTTTTAGCAGCTCTTCACGATTTATCCCCTGAAACAGTGGTTAACACCTGCTGATTTTGTCTTATGGGGCCACTTAAAAAGTAAGGTTTTCAACCCATTACCACCCAGCTTAAATGTTCATTTATTCATTAAGAATGGTCATTAATTTTTTAAGTATCAAAAACGAAAAAAATTCTGAGACATCCCTTATTAATAACGCCATCTCTTAGCAAAATCGACATTATTAACCGAAACACCTATTATGAATCATTCTTTATTATTTCAGTTATTCTAGAAACTAATAAAAATATAATAGCCAATTTGAAAAACAATTCGTTCTCCGTCATTACCACTTAACTATTGAGAAAAAAATATTTTCTTTCGCGTTTCAACAACTCACTGATGATATTGCGCCGAATCAAATTACCCCCTATGCGAACGTGTGGAATTCAAATATCGAAATCGAAATTTTAAAACGAAACTAAGCCCTTTAAAATATTCATCTCCTGCCAACGTGACGTGTCGTTATATGACGACACGTCTCCGTTAATGCTTTTATTTACTTCAGAATGTGTACTTCTTTTCCAAAATGCTCTGATTATGATGTATACTTTCAATAGATATAAATTAAATCGTATCTGATCGAATTTATTCTAATAAAGCGAAAACTATTATCCTGTTTTTGCTAATGTATTTCCAGATGTCCGCGCTAAGCCTTCTAGAATTACTTTCAGACAGGAATATTCTACAATTTCAGATGTAGTCTTCAAAGTGTGTGTTGTAATTCTCAACCGCATTTTCATCTAAGGTCATTTAGAAGATTACACTGATGGAATAAGATAAAATACAAATTGGATTCAAGGTCATCAAGTCAAAGTGAGAAAAAATAGTTTAAGTGTAAATATCCTGCCATAAACTGCTGGGGTGTAACAACATTATTTAGGTTTTTGAGGTAGTTAATTATTCCATGCTTAAAAAACAAATACCTGGAGAACACCTATTATGAAGTATTCTTTATTATTTCAGTTATTCTAGGAACTAATAGAATCTCAAAAGGAAAATGAACAATCAGGGAAAAACCTACACTTTTATTGTTTCTGAAACAATGACAGTAGCCAATTTGAAAAACAATTCGTTCTCCGTCATTACCACTTAACTCGGCGTGAGCGGTTTAATCACCTTCCGACAAAAACTCCATAACTCATGGATAATTAGCAAAAAAACTTCCTTTTTGACGCGTCCGCTTCTCTTTTACCGCATCTGGCGCGAAGCATCATAAAGGAGATAAATAGTTTCCCCGGACGAGCTGAAAGAACCACCATTCGTCAGTCTTGGATCCATATCGTTGTGTGGTTTCTTTTTGTACCTCTTTCGTCTTTGTTTACGGAATCCTTGCTTGACTTCTATTGAAATTTATTTAAAAAATTCGAATTAAATTACTGTTTGAACTAGAAAATGAGAACTTGAAGAAAAATTATTAAAAATGATCTAAAAATAAAGCAGGTTTATATGTTACAAGTACTCGTAACTAATGCCGTTTTTTGATACTGCACCAAATGTTACTTATAGCACAGTCACTTAAGCCAAAAAAGAGGGACAACCTCGGAATGAGAGATAATAAGCGGTAAACTTGTATTAGCCTTTTTTTTTACAAAATCAAAGTTCAATAAAGTCGGTGTTCGCAAATATCTCGCTTCCTTATCCTATAAAATTCTATACAAATTTTGTTCCAAACATTTTTTATACGCTCAACTGTTTTTGAGATAGAGCGCCCAGCATACATAGCATAATGCAAGGTCAACCGCGAGTCTCGGCAAATAATACATCGTATAAAGTTAATTAATCACTAAGACATCGATAATTATGATTAATGTGCATTGTTTATTGATTAATACATTCTATTTAATAATATTTTTTTTATCCAATATATTCGTTTAATAATACTTACCTACTTCGTGTAATTAAAAAATTGTTAAGTGAAATACTTTAAGTAATTTTTAATTATACTCTAATATATCTTATTATAATTATTATTCACGTATGGGCCCTGGTGGACCACGCGAATTACAATTAGAGGCGTTTGTTGTTGTTAACCTTCCTTTACGCCTATACTAATTTCATTATTTCGCTATGAGCCTTTTTCCTTTCGTCAGACCAAGTTGTTCCAGTCTTCCTACAATTTTCTCTCTGGCCAACCTTCCAAACGTCAACCTTGTGTCTGAAACAGCCTCTATCCTGAATTTCACTTTGTGTAATATTTGCTGATTCTAGGTCCTTAGGTTTAGTGAACTAAAATCATGATACAAACATCTGATAAAAATAGGCACATATTATTGTTGATATCTGCCCTGCTTATCCTCATCTTGCAAATCTAAAAAACATTAAACTGGATTTTTCCCACCAAATTTTACGTCCGTTCTGCAACTAATGGATGAAGGTGTTATTCATAGTGTGAAAGTTTAATTATCGACGACAGCTTATTATCAGTAATTTTAAGTGCATCGAAAATAGCACACCAATAGCAATACATATGCTCGATGCTATTGAAATGGTTTCTAAAGCTTGGCAACAGGTTTCCCAAAATAACAATTAAGAATTGCTTCAAACATGTATGGCTCTCTCTTTGCGAGTTCGATGGGACGATAACTTGCCTCTGACCCAATGACTTATTAGACAAGCTGAGGAGGACGAGGACATCATGCCTTTAAGTGTCTGGCGTACTAATAATAATTTTAACTTGGAAAAATTAAATTCCACTATAGTAGGAGGTCAGCAATTCGAGAAAGATTTGCAATTAATTTAAAAAATTGATTATTAAGATTTTATTTTTACTTCAAGTCCAAGGAACGTTGGTATTCTATGCGAGAAAAAGATAGCAGCCATACTTCACTGCCCAAGAGTGAGATAACATTTTCTACCTACTTAGTGTATGTTATTTACGCAAATAAGTAATATCGAATATAAATTAGTGAAGTTAGTAAAACGTTTTATGGCATGAATGCATACCGTTAGAAAGAGGATAAACCAGGGATTTTTTAAAAAGAATTCGAAGACCATGATCGCTTTTAGTTTTTTTTTAATATGCAATTCATAATTGAGTTTTAAATTTATTTTTACTTCTTCTAAAAACTTTGCGAGTCCATAAAACAAAACTAGATGTCGCTTGCATGTAATTTTGATTTTCATCGAACCCTACAATATTACACATTAAAATAAAAAAATAATTTGGAGGATATATCAATAACTTTCTTTTTAATTCAAGTTTCAATGCTGATTTTTGGAATTTTTCGAAAAAAGTTTTAAAAATTAACATAAAAAACCTGTGGGCCCAATACTGCTTTATGGAGGCTGAGGAGATAGCAAAATAAATCTCCTATCGGTCATTTTAATTTGGCAAACGATGCACCAAACACCCTTTATATTAACTATTATTAATGTATATCAGCTCATAATTTTTTCCATCTCCAAAATACAAAAAGCATTATCCTCTTGTAATAAATTACTTTATTTCTTTCGAATAACTACGAAGTTCATATTTACTTTGCTTTGCGTATATATTGAGAAAAAATATTTTCTTTCGCCTTTCAACAACTCACTGATGATATTGCGCCGAATCAAATTACCCCCTATGCGAACGTGCGGAATTCAAATATCGAAATCGAAATTTTAAAACGAAACTAAGCCCTTTAAAATATTCATCTCCCGCCAACGTGACGTGTCGTTATGTGACGACACGTCTCAATTAATGCTTTTATTTACTTCAGAATGTGTACTTCTTTTCCAAAATGCTCTGATTATGATGTATACTTTCAATAGATATAAATTAAATCGTATCTGATGGAATTTATTCTAATAAAGCGAAAACTATTATCCTATTTTTGCTAATGTATTTCCAGATGTCCGCGCTAAGCCTTCTAGAATTACTTTCAGACAGGAATATTCTACAATTTCAGATGTAGTCTTCAAAGTGTGTGTTGTAATTCTCAACCGCATTTTCATCTAAGGTCATTTAGAAGATTACACTGATGGAATAAGATAAAATACAAATTGGATTCAAGGTCATCAAGTCAAAGTGAGAAAAAATAGTTTAAGTGTAAATATCCTGCCATAAACTGCTGGGGTGTAACAACATTATTTAGGTTTTTGAGGTAATTAATTATTCCATGCTTAAAAAACAAATATCTGGAGAATATTCTCCGAAATATAGATCGTTGTTTTCAATGACTTACACCCCACTACCCCACCTTTGATCCAGTTACTCTATTTCTCTTCGGTACCACGATGAGTCTTTTGAAGACGAAAAACTCTACGCAGCCTTCAGTCCCTCTTGCCTCTCCTTCAGTCCCTCTTACCTTGCTGCGGGAGGACTTTTTTACGGTTGACATCTGGATATTTTTCAGCCGGAACAACATATACTCTCTCAAGTTGAGCTGAGTAGAGTTCTGAATTTATCACCCTACCATCAGGAACCAACTCTTAGTGAATTATTCCTTCAAAATTCCACCAAATTCGTTCTTGAAACTGATTAAAGCTTTTTGTATTGCCTGTATGTTCGGCCAAGTCATCTGTTTCTTAAAACCTGAGCCATAAACGATTAATTGCAATGTGCAACTGCACTTTACGTCATGCCATTTGAATCAATTCCTCTACACATAATTGAGTGTCACGATCTCCATTATTAACAAATACAATCTTCTATCTATTATTATCCTAAGGCATTCGCACTTCCTCCAAGCACCGGCCCTTTAACACCAGAACACACCAGGCACAAGCCACACCCGGAGCAAAACCCCGGTACAGCCCACACCCGGCACATCCCCGCACTGCAGAACCGGTCCCAAGGAGAACATTGACTTATCCCAGATATCTTAGATATCAGAAGGATTAAGCTCTGTGGGGGTCCTTTCCATTTTTTCGGGCCACACGATTGTAGTGGTGACGGTGGATGTCTTTGGTTTCCAATTGTTATCCAGAAACATTCGAACGGTTCGGGCTGGTCCAAGTAATACAGCTTTCTGCATGGGTCTAATATCGAGCCTCTACGATCACCTGATCGTTGAGGCCCGATATTTTAATATTCCTTACCAAGTTCTCTGGGATGATTCCAGTGAGATGACGATATGATCGGTATTGTTTCGTCGCACTTCATATCCCATTGTCTTTTGACCTATTCATGAAGCTCTTTATACTTCAGATTTTTTTCGGTATGTTTTGCAATTAAATTATTGTTGTTTGGGATAGCTATATCTATAAATAATGTTTTATTGTAATTTTATCGATTACAACAATATCGAGCCTATTGTTATTTAATTTCTGCTCGGTAAGTAGTGTTCAATCCCAATACATTCTGTAACTGTTGTTCTCCAGAACTGGTTGCAGATTGTAATTGTAGTATGGGACTTTTTCTGATTCCTTTTCCTGCAGTTTTATTGTCAATTCTTTATGAATGATCTTCGCCACTGTGTCGTGCCTTCTTTATATTCTGTTGCTGCAAATGCTTATATGTTGCGATTGTCTCGGAGACCCGGCACCCATATCTACATAGAACATCCACCACACTTCCGTCCCAAACTATGTACTTGAGGTAATTTCTGGCAGGTATAACTTGGTCTTGTATTGCCAGTAGGAAACCTTCTGTTTCCTGAGATATCTGTCCGGCAGTCAGCCAGTAGTTCGACCTCATTCAAATGTCTCCCATGCGTCTTTTCTCTCCACGATTGTAATTTCTCAAGTCCTGTTTTTGCATAGACTTGAACTTAATCTTCGTTCAGTCTTTCCGCCTGCTGCAAGAAATATTTCCGCAGATTTCCTATTTGATGGCCCAGTTGCTTACTAATATCGACCAATCCCCTACCGCCTTGTTGTCGCGGCAATGTTTCTGCGATTTTGTGAGCAATGTTCTGATCTTACGTTGCAAATTTTGTGCGTCAGTTGCACTCTAGTTAACTATCCCGAACGAATAGTTTAGCACTGAACATCCATATGTGTTGATAGCCTTAGAAACTTTCTGCTATTTAAGTCTGTTCTCAAAACTTGTCTTACTTTTTTGATAAATTGACAGGTCAGCTCTTCTTTCATTAACCCGTGATCAATTCGGCGTGCTTGCTTCATACCCATATACTTGTATTTATCTGCAGCACTCATTGTCTCGATCTTTTGTCCGTTCTGTGTCTCAAAAGCATTGTTTAGCAGTTTTCCTCTATTGATGTTTAATATGCGACACTTCTCCAGTCCAAACTGCATTCGTATATCACTGAAGAATTCTTCCACTATTCTTAACATTCTTAACATTTGTTATTGGATAATGTTAACATTAAATTTGAAGAGATTTACCACTAAACACCAAATAACTTTTTTTTAACTGCTCGACGCACGTTTCGCTAACCATGTTAGCATCATCAGAAGATGATTTAATCTTCAGTTCAATCCAGATTAAATCATCTTCTGATGATGCTAATATAGTTAGCGAAACGTGCGTCGAGCAGTTTAAAAAAACTGATTTGGTGTTTAGTGGTAAATCTCTTCAAGTTTAGTATTTCACACCAAAGGTTCCATTAGAAGAATTGAATGTTAACATTGTCCAACATTGTATGGTTTTAAAACCAATTTTACTTTGACTGTGATTTTACTATGAATCTTCCATTCTGCGAAACAGTGCTGGAACTATTCTTCTGTCAGCTCCCGTAGAAGGCTTACAGCTTTCTCTTTCACAGCTTCAACGGACTCAAATCTTATTCCTTTTAATGCAGATTTTACCTTAGGAAACAGATAGAAGTCGCACGGCGCAAGATCCGATAAGTAAGGCAGATGGTCTAACACTGAGATGCTGTAATTGGCTAGAAACCTCTTGATAGACAATGAGGAATGAACCAGCGCGTTGTCTTGGTGGAGAACCCATGGCTTGTCCTTCCACAATTAGGATCGTTTTTTCCTTTTTGTCTCACGGAGTTCAGTAAGAACGTGAAGGAGGTAGGAGGTTGATTAATAGTTTAACCTTCAGCAACTCCAATTCCAAGAATATCGAAAAAAATCATCATTTTTGAATTTTGATTGGCTCATTTGAGCTTTTTTGGCTTTCGGTGAATTTGGGCTCTTCCAGTGTATGGATTGGCGCTTCGTTTTCGGATCATAAGTAAAAAACCATGATTCTCACATGTTATTATCCTTTCCAATAAGTTTGGGTCATTTTCGATGGCATTCAAAGTGTCAGTACAAACATTTTTGCGAGTTTCTTGTTGTTCAAACGTGAGAATTTTAGGAACCATTTTGGCACACACTTTTTGCATGTTAAAATTGTTATGTAAAATTTGCCATATGCATTCTTTGTCAATTCTTAAGGGCGACCCGCGCGTGGATCATCTTCAATGTCTTCTCGGCCATCTTGAAAACGCTTAAACCAGTCAAAAGAAATGCACGCAATAAACATTCATTGCCATACACTTCTTTCAATAAATTATAAGTTTCAGTGGTGGTTTTTTCAAGTTTGTTGCACTTAACATTTTTTCGGCGAAACAAAAAAAGAACAAAAGATAAAAAGAACTCTAATACGAACGAAGGCTACGCTTATATGGATTTGTTTTCAGAAGCGAGAGGTACTGCATTCGAAGGAGAAGACTTCACGCTAAGCAGTTGTTGGTCGCTGGCGTTTGGCTCATGCGTACTTCTATAGCAGCATCAGTCTCGTTATTTAATAGCCACACCTCGTGTAGTTTTAATTTACGTGTTTCTACGTTACTTAAATATATTATAAATTGAAAATATCTCGAAAAAATCATGGTTAAAATGAGGTAACTCAACACTGGTGGTCGTACACATACTAGGTTAAACTAAAAAATATAATCTAAAGGAATAATTCAGCAAAGAGTGGTATTTTCAATTATGAAAGTGTCATAACACACGTTTAAGCCAGACTTGATATATTATATTTAGCTGGGATGTTTCTATGATCCACCATATAACTTGAATATTTCACTTTCATATTATCGTTCAAAACGCTGCCATCAGACTGCCAATAGACACTTTCCACACCAGTCCTGTCGTCGCCTACATTGTGTTGGTCGGACTGGCAAAAGTCATCGTTGCGAGAGATGGAAGAGAGTTTAATGAAACTCAAGAGCAATAAATCTTCCGGGGTCACAACATACCTTCAGAACCACCGCCATGTTAACTACACTAATCATGTGGAGGAAACAGCATCATCAACAGCAGATTCAATCAGTTTCTGATTATTGATGATGAGAAATCACCAGTTTTTAAACTAAAAATGATGCGCATATGGCTATCCATGTTAGCGAGATAGTTCATTGCCTTCTGATGATTGATTGAATCATCCCCTGATGATGCTAATATAATTAACAAAACGCGTGTCAAGAAGTTAAAGAGTAGTTTGGTGTTTAGTGGGTTTAACTCTTAACTCTTTAACTCTGATTGGTTATTAACTCCTTGAGTTTAATCGCCAATCAGTCAAGTATACAAGGAAATATTTTTTAGATGCAAAAAAGTCAACGTCGTTAAGATGTAAAATTTACAACATTACTTCCTTATTAATCGGGCATTTTGGAAAAGTTAACTTATAAGGAGTGCTATATCATTGGTGTGCATGTCATTGGTGGCATAGCGTTTGATCCGACAACATTGTTGGCTTCCTCTTTGGAGGGAAAACATGCCTGATGTATCTTCAGAATGAGTTTGAACTCCCTAGAGTCTGTTAGGGGTCCATAGCAGTTCTTTTCGCGAGCCGGATTTTTCTAATGCGTTCCAAAAATGAGTAACAATTCGTGTTGAAGACGCATCAGCTATCTGTCTGCTAGCCTGTCTTCCCTAGGGAAGCCAACAGTGTTATCAGATCTAACGCTATGCAACCAATCTCATTACTTTATTTACACACCTCGTATTGAACTGTTAAATTAGACAATTACCATTAAGAACCCTTCATTTAAGCTTTCACATTTTCAAATTCTCCCATTAGAGCTAATTTTTTCTCGACGAATCTGTTTTAGATATATGGAAGATAACGTTTTGTTTTTGCTAAATTTTCAGATTTTTGGATCTCAAACAAAGGATTGAAAAGGGTGAAAAAATATATACCGAACTGTCATTCCTCTGATGCTGAAATTAAAAATTAATAACCCGAATTTCGTTACGGCTAAATGGACACAGTTTCCAGTCTGGCCCCAAGGCCATTTTTCATCCCCTTTGAGTTTTATTTGGGGAAATGCGAGCTTGCCAAAGAAAGACAGAGAGAAAAAAACGGTAGGGAAAAAGGGATTTTTCATCAGGATGATGGATGGCGATCTAGTGTGTTGGCACCGAGCAATGACGGCTCGTCCTTTATGTCGGCTTTGCGGTGTTGCGCGACAGATGGCGCCCGCGATACAGGCGGGGATGTGGCGCTAATGAATTGTCTGGTCTCTTTTCTTTTTGTGACGGGATGATGCTCCTGCTAAATAATTAACAGGATGGATATCAATGTGGTCATTATTGTTAACGTTGCCTCATTTGGAAAGATGTCTTACTTTTTGATTAAAGGCGTTGTCGCATGTATTAGTTTTCTGGTTGCTGAAGAAAACCCTGTCAAATCTTAAAACCCGATGTTTCCTATCGATTAATAGTCTATGTTGTGATTAAAAAGTCACTGTCCTTTTTAAACATTCATATTTATACATTTTGAAGTATACATTTTTAAGAAATGAATACAATTGAAGACACTAGTGGGTGAAGGTGTTATGTGACAAAATTAAACTTTGGAATAAATTAAGGTCAAAGTTTCTTATTTTTTGTGTTTGTTTGACACAAATGGCATCATGTTTAATTTATTGCTAAGAACCATAAATGTTTTTTAACTGAAAATTGTTCTTTTTACTCCTCAAAATTGAAGAAAAAATGCAGGGGAGACCAGGAATGAAAGTAATAATTTTCAATTTTCTCGTAATATCTCACAGAGCTTTTTGAATAGCATAATTCTAATCAGTACACATGACAGATTGGCCTTTCAGCTATCTTTTAACATCAGCTTAAATGAAACTGATTTTAAAGATTTTGAGAAAAACGATCAAATAAAAAAAATGGAATTTGTTACAACCATCCCTTCCTCTAGGGTTGGTTGTAACAATGTAAGGGAATGGTATATTACATTGTAAATAAAACCAAAATTACTTTGATATTCAAAATATTTATTTATAATCACCCTTTTAGGTTTTACATTAGTACCACAATTATCAAAAAAAATTAAACATTTCTTGGAAATATTACAATCTAAAATAATCAACAATATTTAAAAATGAGATCTCAATCCCTTATGGCACACATAACTTATTTTGTTATTAGTACAGCTTAGATAAGTCCGCAGCTGGCACTCTAGACATTGTACCCAGTTTTCGTTTGACCTGCTGTTTGCAAAGGATTCCATACAAACTAAACAGAAGCAATCTTCGCTGTCTGAATTATCACTATCCTTAGTTATTTTAGCCTCTTTTTCTTCCTTTCTGTTTTATTTCCTTTTTTATAGCTATATTAACAACTGAAGCCCTTGCCTTTTTTTTGTCTCTTTAGCAGTCTGCAAAATGCGTTTCTTAACTTCATAGTTCTAAGTTTTCTTTCGTTTTGTTCTTGAATTTCAAGCTTGTTTGGAGCATCAGTCATTATTGCTGGTTTTCTACCTTTCCTTCCCTTTCCATTATTCTTCCCAGGTCCTGCCATCTTCGGTAGGGGCTTAACTTCATAGAGACTAAACGATGTCATCGTGACATCCTGAACACTAGCTGAAAAGGTAGATGGGATATGAAAATTATCAGATGATGTCGATGAAATAGTCTAAAGAAAACTAGCGGCATCTAGCGAATAATGAGCAGTAACCTTTGAATTAAGTGGTATAAGCGCTTCCAGGACGGCTGTGATAGAAGACGATCCAAAGCTAGGCTGGCTAAAATCACTGCGACGAGTTTGGTGGAACAAATACCTGAAATGATTACCTACGATGCGAATTTAGAGATGGATAGCGGAGGAATTAAATACCAAAACCAAACACATGATTCACGAAATGTTGGCAAAAGTTAGATCCTTGTTGACAAACGGTAAGTCTGGGGTCAATTCCATCTTATAGGACCGTCACTGTTCGTGAATGTTTGATGAAAAAACAAGTATATCTGCCTCTGTATTCGCCTGATTCCCGAGTGGCAATTTTGCTGTTTCCGAAACTCAAACTAGTCATGAAAAGAACGTTTATGACAGTTTTACATATGTCCATGAAGACGCGACGAAGATCATTGAGGCGAGTTCGAAAAACGACATAAAATAAATTATGCTAGGATTGGCTGAAGGTGTCCAGCGGTGTATTGATGCGGAAGGGGATGCATTTTGAACAAAGATTTTTTTAACAAATTTTTGCTAAATAACTAATTGTTTTTTTATTGAAAAAGTTATTTTTCCGACATATTGTGTAAGTGGGTAAATTGAAATTCTTTCCAGGCTCGTATGATGTCAATTTTCTGAAGGCGTTGATAACTATTAATTATAAAATTTATTAAATTATTAATGATAATAAATTAATTAATGAACGTTTCCATAATATAATGCTATAAAAAATGTCGTATTTTTGCTTCATTGAACTGACATCGCAGCTTTTGATTAAGATCTTGATGATATTAATACGTGTCACCAAAATTTTAATCAACAACATGGTGACATGTATTAAAGGGCACAAAATAATGACGGGCTTTTACTTGATAACCCACTGCCATTAATATAAAGAAAGTTTTATTAAAATCCAAGGAAAAAAAATATTCTTACAGAATGTCGGAGTATTTTATATTCTTGTGTTAAATTTTTCTTTTCTTATTATTTTGATCTCACGCAGTGTTCATAATTAAATTTAATTTCGATGGGTAAAATAAGGTTTATTGATTTTTTCGTTCTCATTGTTTGCTGAGTGTCATCACACACCCAATCGTTGGGTTCCACAATATCATGTGGAACACACAACAACCTAAAGGCGGAGACGCTGGTTTTAGGCGGGTTTAGGCAGGCTGGTTTTAAGCCGAGACGCAGGTTGTTGTGTGTTCCACATGAGATTGTGGAACCCGACGGTTGGATGTGTGATGACACTCAGTTACTGCTGTCCCATTGGACGCAGTCGAAGAAAATCTAATACTACATATATAAACCATCCGACGGGAGGTCGGCGAAAACATGGGTTGTTGGCTGTGGATAGGGTCCTCCTATTCTTAATGGTATGGTATATGTCAGCGTCCTGAAGAGTTTGAATCTCGAGAGACGAAACATATATCATCCCGGTCAAGCAACCAACAAAAGTATTCATATATATATATATATATATATATATATATATATATATATATATATATATATATATATATATATATATATATATATATATATATCCCAGCGAAACCATCCATCAAGTGAACATTCAGCTAACACGGGATTTACTTTTTTATTTGACTGTTAATTTAATACATATTTTTATTTAATCCTCTCATTACTTTATTCTTACTTTTCATTTCATTATGTACTCAAAGTTGGGATTCGATAATAAATCTTTATACCATTTCCTTTTATGATAAATTAGTCGCAGATGTGTAAAATGTGGGGATATTTTTGAGCGGAAATGAGTCTGATGGACGTACAATATCATCCTAGATAAAAAAATGATATTTTCTCTGGCGCCCCAATGAAAAAAAAAACCGTGAGGGCGTTTGAAACGCATTTTGAAACAGATAAAAATACCACCATGCGATTAATTTCTAAAAATAATCAGCAAAAAAATTACTATTATTAATAATCTCGTGACAGGTTCGTAACGTTAAAAGTCACTTTGGGATATCTAAGGGAATGATGTAAGTGAAACGTTCAGCTGCAGGTCAGAATTTAATTGGACAGTGTTAATTTGTTCTAGACATTTCTTAAAAATAAAAACGTTTATAAAACTTTTGATTCTGACTGAAATATAGAAACATTTTTATTCTCTGTTATACCGTTAATTTTTTTATTAAAAACTTTTATTGATAAAAACAACAATTATAACAACCTTTCGACCAATTTATTATGCTGTTTAGCCAGAAATCGCCGAGCCTGGAAGTTATTAAGCCAGTTTTTCAGGTCCTCATCACTGGCGACGGTTAATTGGTTATTTGATTGGACTGCGAGCTGAAAAGGTGATAATAGGTTGGCGCAAAATCTGGAGAATAGGGTGGAAGTGGAAGAACCTTTCATTCGAGATCATCCATGGCCTCCTTGACCATGTTTGCTGGGTGAGGTCGGGCATTGTCTTGGAACAAGATAATTTGCTGGCCGAGGTTGCGTTATTTGTCGACCGTCTACACGAGACGATTGGGGGTGGGGTTCTCTCTCGGGTGAGGGGTGGGGGTTTGAGAAGACGTTTGATTGGAAAGGTTTCGTATTGACAATTTGAATATAAGGGCTTTCCATATATTTGGAACTCTTTTCGTCATCCCTCTTTTTTAGGCAGTCTGAGCGTTTTTTGATCTCAATTGCTTCACGAATTATGCGGAGTTTGTAGGAATATATAGGTGCGATTACATTGCCCTACCTGTTTGGATATGATGTTCTGTTATAGTTAAGATGTATTAATATATTATATTGTTATAATAATAATACTGTTATGATAATATCTTATATTATCCATAATCCATGGATAATAATTATCCATAAAAGGAATGGTAGTTGGAGATGAAAAATGGATTACCATATCCCATATTACCATATCACCATGTCAAACTATATCGAATACTGAGTTTCACCAAAATAGTGTTATGTTGGAAATTCGGTGGTATTATAAAGAAATTATTTTTTATGAATATATAGAAAATATTTTATTATTTGTTATGTACTATTGCATTACAGATTTTTAGACCCTTGACTTGATTGACAATTCTTCTCCTTTCTGTTCTATTTTCCGTTTTCTTCCTTTAGTCTTTAATTTTCGTTATCTGAAAATATTTTTCCACTTCATCCTAAGTCGTCCTTTTCTTTTCTTTTCTCCAAAATTATTGGGTTGTGCGGACAGTTCGCAGGGATTTTGTAAAAAGATTGAGAAACGCAAATAATTTAAATAAATAAGCAAAAATTAATATCTAAAATTTGCACTACATTTAAAATTGTATGTATAACAATTATTTCAACACAATGTGCCTTTTTCAAATACAGACTATGTTAAACTAACTAATATAATACCATAAAAGATGATAGTGGGGAAATCAATTTTTTTCAACCTCTAGGAGGGCAATATAAGTTACCATATACGGTAAATCATTCAAATATAGCTAGTCATTTAGCAAAATATTCAGATTTTTCCTTTTATTAATTTCTAGGCTTTCCGAAATATTAAATTTTTTTTGATTAATTTTTATTATATAACATTTTAAAATTAGAATTGAAAGTATGATTTTCTAACATTAAGTGGTATTCTCTGTTTGTGGTTTAGTATAACTTCTTTTATGTTCGTTGAGCTTAGTAGAGAAAGACCTTCCTGTTTGTCTAATATATACTTTTGGACACGACCCGCACTCATTTAAACAAACTCCTGATTTATAGAATTTATTTGTTTGGCTTATATTGTTTTTAATGAGGCGTCCAAGACTATTGTTTGTTTTGAAAGCAATATTTATATTTTTTGTTTTGGATTAATGTTGAGACCCTAATTTGGTTCCTGCATATGTAATTGTTTTGTATGCTTATTACTGAAAGTGCATCATATCTTGGACTGCCTCCCTTCCAAAAGGGAATCAGTGTTGCCAGATCGAACGATAGACCGCCAGTCTCATCACTTTGTTTATATACCTTGTATTTATAATATTAAGTGTTCAACCACATATAGGTTGCATTATCACAGGACTATTAAACAAAATTTTCATTATATTATTAAATCTTTTAATAGATCTAAAAAAACAAATCCCCCAGGGGACCTGGTATCCAGGTTACGGGCTTGACGACCCCGGGGCTCCCTAGTCAACCCTTAAGTCAAGTTGTAATGTGATCCGTGACGATGACTGAATGGCACCTGAGGGTTTCAGGTGTCTCTAACGGAGCCTTTGGAATACCTCCCGCCCTTCCGTAGTAATTAGGGTTACCGGGGTATGGAGCACTGCCTCGGCGGACATTTATTTCTTCCCTACTCGTGGGACATATATGTCTTTTTCTAATTTAAACCCCCCCCCCCCCCCCCTTCAGGATCCAAAAGGCCCAGGATTGTTTCGCCATTATCCAATCGCCAAATTACCTTTGACCGATTCTTTGTCATCTCTCGTTTGGGCGAGGATGCATCTTTCAAATCAGTATCTCCTTTTGTTATCCATAAACTTCTCTCAAATGCAGGGGCTCTCTTAAAGAAGTCAAAAAACTGGGAAATGGATCATTGTTGATTACAGCAGATACCGAGAAGACTTCATGCAAATGCGCCTCTCTGAAACTGCTGGGAGACTTCCAGGTTACAACAACTCCGCACCAATATTTAAATCTTTGCAGGGGCGTAGTTTCCTCACGGGAATTACTTTTATGCAGTGAAGCAGAAATACTGGAAAACTTGAAGGAGCAAGGTGTAACTGAAGTAAAGATGATTCAAACAAGAAAGGATGGAGTACTATCTCCCTCCCCTAGCCATATTCTTTCCTTCAAGCTGCATTCTCTTCCAGAATTTGTTAGAGAGGGATTTTTCTCGCTCAGAGTTCGACCATACTTTCCACAGTCATTAAGATGCTTTAACTGCCAACGCTTCGGACATGTTTCCAGCAAATGTGAGTCTCCAGCGATTTGCCCTTCTTGCGGGAAATCGTCTCATGATGATCGCCCTTGTTCCCCCCCTGCTCAGTTCATCAAATGTAAAGGAGTACATTCTCCCCGATATAGAGGTTGCCCTATATATAAATACGAATTCATCCAGTTTTGTGTTCGTATCAAATACTTCAAATTCAACTGCAAATATTACACCTCCTAGCTCTTCTTCCATCCCTCCACTCTTACGAGTGAGATCTCTATCACCTCCTCCCCTCTTTCCTCCTTTCCTCCTAAACCACCTCTAGAGGGTGGTCTTCCCTCTTCCAAGCCACCTTCTATAGATGGCTCTTCCCCTTCCCTTCCTCCAAAGCCTATTAAGGGTAGCTCTTCCCATTCTACTCATTCCAAATCCAGCTATTCTTCTCCCAAGAACGACCCCCATTTACCCTCCTCTCTTCCATCAAAAAATTCTTCTTCTAATCACCCCTCTTCTAGGGGTAGAAACTTAAACTCTTCCCAAGGTGCCAAATCAAAGGGCACAAGAAATATTTCAAAATCTTCAAATAAGTCTGGCTCCAGCGAAGATATGGAAATTGAAAACTCTTCCTCTGGTTTCAACTTTCACCCTCTTCGTTAATTTCCTCCCTCTCGGCTTCCATTGATCTTGGATTTCCTTCCTATAATCTCCCACTCCAATTTTACTCCTATTCAACTCTTACACTATTATACAATATAATCTGAACGGCCCTTTATCGCGATGATTTGAAAATCCTCATCTCCAATTATAGGCCCTTATTCTTCTCCATTCAAGAAACCAACCTAAATTCTACCAAATCATTCAACATTCCAAAATACAACATATTCAGATCAGATAGACTAAATGCAGATAGAGCTTCAGGTGGAGTTGCTATTCTCTCGCACGAAATTCTAGATGCTGTCAAACTTCCAATAATTTCCCCTCTCGAAGTTTTCGCTATCAGATCCAACCTTGACTTCCCTTTAACTATTTGTTCCTTATACATCCCTCCTTCCGCTCCACTAGAAATTCAAGACCTGAACCAAATCATATCTCAACTTCCCTCCCCTATCCTATTATGTGGTGATTTTAATACCCATCATCCTTCATGGGGTTCTCTCCGCTCCGATCCAAGAGGCACCTCTCTATCAAATTTCCTTTCCTTTTCCAACTTATGCATCATGAACACCAAATCCCCCACTCATATCTCCTTCCCTTCAGGCTCTCTATCTAGTATTGATCTTACTATTTGCTCTTCATCTTTATTTCCGCTCTTACAGTGGTCCACTCTAGAGGACACATACGGAAGCGACCATTATCCTATAAGATATAAGAGTGATCATCATATAAGAGTGAATGAGGATCACTCTTCCTCTCCCCCCTCCCTTTCTACTCATTAACGATTACCTCACATATCGAAAGCTAACTGGTCCTTATACTTGGAAAATTTCATCCCACCTCTCTTTACCCCTCATGATCCAAACGGTAACATTCAAAGCCTCACAAATTCCATCACAAAAGCTACTGATTCCTCCATCCCTTCCATCCCAGTTCATACTTCCCGTCCTCCTGTTCCTTGGTGGACAGAATCGTGCAAATCTGCCATTAAGGCAAGGAAAAGAGCCTTAAACAGATTTCGAACCCATCCCTCGCAAGAAAACCTTCTAGAATACAAACGTCTGAAAACTTTGGCCAGGAAAACTGTAAACTACTCAAACGCGTCTACCTTCATAAACAAATTAACATATGGTACTACATCTTCATCCTTCTGGAGAGGCATCCGTAAACTAAAAGGCATACCACCATCAGGCATTTCGGGTCTTCTTGAAAATGGATATTGGCTATCTTCAACTGAAGACATTTCTCGTACTCTTGGCTCTTACTTCTCAAAAATTTCGGATGACTCAAACTTTGATCCTCCCTTCCTTTCTCACATATCCCTCCCCAAACCAAACCTCAGTTTCAATGACCCTGACCTCTTAGAAATAAATCTCCCCTTCTCTCTCGGTGAACTAAAATCTGCTCTATCTAAGTGTCGTCCATCCGCTCCCGGCCCAGATGGAGTATCAATCCCCCAAATCCTTAACCTTCCTGACTCCGCTACCCGAATTCTGCTTCAAATATACAACGACATATGGTCTTTGCACCTTTTCCCTTCCTCATGGACTGAATCCATTCTAGTCGCTATATGGAAAAACGGAAAGCCAAGATCCCTATCATCAAGCTACCGTCCCGTCTCTTTAACCAATCACCTTTGCAAAATAATGGAAAGAATGGTCCTAAAAAGACTCAGCTGGTTCCTTGAGACAAACGATTGTTTATTAATTCACCAAAATGGATTTAGATCAGGCAAATCCACTTTAGATCCTCTAACTGAATTTGAGAACAGCATATGGACATCCTTTTCCAAAAACTACCACACTATTGCTGCTTTCCTAAACTTATCCAATGCCT
This sequence comes from Cosmopolites sordidus, assembly GCA_031761425.1. Classification (NCBI taxonomy): domain Eukaryota; kingdom Metazoa; phylum Arthropoda; class Insecta; order Coleoptera; family Curculionidae; genus Cosmopolites; species Cosmopolites sordidus. The sequence goes on along the minus strand of JARFXV010000740.1, from coordinate 118,415 downwards.
TTGACATGGTGCATACGAACTCCGTCATCACCCGCCTCCATACGTGGGGCCTCAGGGGCAATATTCTCTACTTCCTCTCCAATTTCCTATCTCCCAGATTTTTTAAAATCAAAGTAAATGGTCATATATCCTCCTCTTTTCTTCTTCAAAATGGCGTTCCTCAGGGATCAGTACTCAGCCCAACTCTATTTAACATCGCCATAAACTCCATATTCGACTGTGTCGACCCTCGACTATCGATTCGACGACGCGGATGACATTCTAATCTTCTGTTCCGCCTCATCCCCAAGTTTGGGTGAAAGACTCCTTCAAAACTGTCTAAATTCTATTCATAAATGGTCTCTTATCACAGGATTCAAAATTTCCCCAAGTAAATCTGCTATTGTACACTTCTGTAGAAAACGTCTCTGCTCCAGAATCCATTCATTCACCTACCATAATTCACCGATCCAAACCAAACCCTCAATCAAATTCCTGGGTATCATTTTCGACAGTTATCTCTCCTGGAAAGACCATATAAATTCCCTTAAGTCTAGGACTATCCCTGAATTAAATATTATAAAATGTCTATCACATAGAGACAGAGGCCTAAATCAATCCTCCATTCTTCACGCATACAAATCAATAATCCGTCCCAAACTTGACTATGGATGTTTTCTCTACAACTCAACTTGCTTTACTTACTTGAAGTCTTTATAAACCATACAAAACAACGCGCTTAGACTAGCTCTAGGAGCCTTTAAATCTAGTTCTAAAAAGAGTCTCCAATGCCTCTCAACAGTTGAACCCTTGAAATTTAGACGGACTAAATTCTTACTTAGGGCTGCGGCCCGAGCAAGTTCAAATCCATCATCATCTATGAGTAAAATGCTATTCAGACCTCTCAAATCCGCTATCCCAGCTCAAGACTCTAAAGCTCATGGTTCCTCTTGGACTCTAGCCGAACTATCTAACTCCCTCTCCTTTTCCTTTCCTGCCTCTCTTCCATCCACCCCAACCCTCCATCCCCTTGGCTCATGCCTCCCCATAACATAATTATTTCTTTATCTAAATTCGACAAAGCTTCCCTTCCTCCAGCTTTCTTCAGGGCTCATTTTCGTAACATACTGACAGATTTTCCATCCTATAAACTGATCTTCACTGATGGCTCAAAATCTTCCTCTGGTGTCGGTGCTGCCACACATTCTCTCTATTTCTCCAACAAATTCGGTCTTCCCCCTACAAGCTCCATTCTATCAGCCGAGCTTTTTGCTATACATGAGGCTCTTAAAAGCATCTCCTCTAAACAAGACCCTTCATGGCTAATTTGCACTGACTCCCTAAACTCCCTTAATTTAATCAACAATCCAAATTCTTCTCACCCCTTAATCCTCAGAATTTGGGATCTCCATTTCTCCTTACATTCTTTATCCTACAAAATTACTCTATTATGGATTCCTGGTCATATGGGTATTGAGGGAAACGAAAGAGTAGATCAATTAGCAAAAGCCGCCACAATTTCTGGATCTCCCATTTCCGTAGTCCCTTCTCCCAGAGATTATTATCGTATAATATCTGACAAAATCTCTAAAATCATCCAGCTCGAGTGGGATCTCATAGATGATAACAACAAATTATGGCAAATTAAAAAAGACTTCTCCTCTGAATACAATTTTTCTCTTTCCAGACAATCACAAATTAAGCTTAATAGGCTTATGATCGGCCACTGTCTCTTTTCTCATCAATACCTCATGGATGGGAGCCCGGCTCCTTCCTGCCCTCTCTGTGGATCCTCCCTTACAGTTGTCCATATTCTATCCTCTTGCCCTGTCCTATCCCCCATGCGTTTAAGGTTAGGATTATCCCGCTCCATTGAGGAATTATTCTCCCATCACGCAGTGGGAAATCTCCTCGAATTCCTAAAAGAATCTGGATACTTCCATAAAATTTAATCGTCTTGACGTGACTCATGATCCCTCCAACAATTATTATTCTAGTCACTCTTGCAGTTCTTCGTCCTATATACAATTATGTGTCACCACAATCTCCTCATGTGATTTTCCCCCCGACAAGCTTCTGCTATGCAACAGCGAACAGTCACTAAATAACGCCTGGAGCGTTGACGTGACTCAAATAAAATTAAACAAAACAAACAATAAAAAAACGAAGGTCACTTTCAGACAATATTAATTTTTTTTTTAATTCTTTCCAAAATTTACTTGATCTAGAAAAAAATGTATTTTGTACTTTTGCCTTATATAGCTCTCCCTTATTTCAAATATTATTCTTTTTGAACAATTTAAAACCCGTCATCATCATTTCATATTTTTACTGTTTGCTGGCTTGTAACAAGCTCGAGTCAGTATATTTAATCTGGTATACGGTTCTTGTTAATCCAAAATGGCGTTTCTGGGAAGGAAATTAGTGCCAAAGTTCCAGGACTTACGGTCGACCTTTGGTTTTCTCTAAAAGGATAAAATAATTATCTTAATCTCAACTTCCTGGGCCCTGCCGTATAATTTCGCCATTTCACCCGCCGTAACTGTCGTTTTTTTCACGTTCAGACATCGTTGGAGCAAGTAATCGAATCGGGAAAATGGTGCTGGTTTAATAAAATTATAATATTGGGATGCTTAGATAATAGATTTGTTCGCTTTGGCTTATTCTTTGGTTATATTCTACTATATTATTTTAATAAATACTCTGGATTTTTATTTTATTAGGTGTACGAAAACTTTTTCAAACAGTTTCTATGTAAAATATTGATTATTTTCCTAACTGAGTATTTACAATGTACTCGACGCACGTTTTACTAATCAAGTTAGCATCATCAGGAGACGTGTAAAAATAAGTCTTAAATTAGTCCAGTCCACTTAAATCCAATTCGAAGAAGGGTATTGAACTCTCTGAAATCTATATAATTATTAGACCTTGAATAAATGTAAGAAAGTACTGTATGGAATTGACTCTTTGTCTTTAAATAAATTATTTTTACATTTAGCTATTTTGGTAGCTTTGTATGCATCTAAAAGATTGTCCAATAACTGTTGTTTTTTTTTGCTGACAGTTGACATTATTATTTCACGAAATATTGCATCCAGGAAACTTTTATTGCACTAAATAGATTCTCTGGAAAGATGTGTGACCAATCTTATTAAAATAAAACATTGTTTATATCCATATTTATCAGTTAAGTTTAAATATATTCTGTTAGCGTATTCCTATATCTTTCATCATTAACAGGATTTCCGCACCAAACAGGCATTTTCTGATGATGAAGACGTAATTCTTGAGTCACTTGAGGATATCCATCTGTTCAAATCCTGTAGTTATGTTTGTTGTACTGAATGTACTAAATACAACAGTCTGAGTGACATTTACATTTCAAACAGTGTTGTCTGTATTACGTTTTAGTTTTGCCACTCTCATTGGATTTTTCTGATTACTCTTATTAAAACTTATACCAATAATGTTTGATTATTGATACTCTTTTCATGCACAAGCTATCACCAACTGTGTAATTTTCTTAGATGTAATTTAACTCTCCGTACAACTTTAGAGGTTTCATAATTTTCAACTTGAATCAAATGTGAATGATGGGATCAGAGTGAGATGAAATTATATCGAATAATATATGCATCTGATCAGCCTTTCGACTTTTTTCCTACCCCAAAGAAACACGAATTATACGATGGGTGTTTTTCAAAAAGTGACCATGTTAAGTTTAATAATAAATTTAAATAATGTAAATGCGGTACTGTACTGCATACCTGTCAGTAGTCCAAATTGGTCTAAGTTCTACCAGGTGTGGCCCTTAGTAAGTCTTATTTTTTTAAGAGATGGCGCCGGAAACAAGTGTCGGTTCATGGTATAATCTCTTATGTCATTTTGTTGCTTCGACAGTACTTTTCAAAACGTCCTTGATGTTTAAACGATTTCGAGTTAGTTAGTTAGTGTAGTATGTATGTCGAGTTTCCATCCAAATAAAGAGCATTTGCGGCACGTACTGCTTTTCTTGTTTAGCCAAAAGAAAAACACTAGTGAAAAACATCGTTTACTTGTGGAATTTTAAGGTGACAATGTCCCAACGCAAGACGCTTGTGGGCGTTGGTTTAGACGGTTCAAAAGTGGTAATTTCGACTTAAAAGACAAAAAACGCCCAGGTCAGCCGAAAACATTTGAATATGCTGAATTACAAGCATCGATGGAAGAAGACGATATGTAAACTCAACAACAAATGGCAGAGAGGTTGTGTTGGTCGCCGAACCATTTGTGATCGTCTGCATGCAGAAGGCAGGAAAACGGTGTGCGAAGTTTTTCTTTCCTGGCATGGAGAACATACTTTTTTATATCGGATCGTGATCGGAAACGGAAAATGAATATAATTCGAGAGCCCAAAACGCACAAAATTATGGGTTGATCCAGGACAACCACCAACATCGACCGCAAGACCGAATCGTTTTGGAAAAAAGACAATGCTGATCATTTGGTGGGATCAGAAGGGTGTCGTGTACCATGAACTTCTGAAACAAGTTGAAACAGTTAATACCATTTGCTACCGTCAACAAATAATCAGTTTGAACCATGCGATTATCGAAAAGCGACCTGAATGCGCTACATGACACGGAAAAGTAATTTTGCAGCAGGACAATGCCCTATCACACACAGCGAAAGCGATCAGATACACCATTTCTGCACTTGGTTGGGAACTTTTGCCCCACCCGCCGTACTCACCAGACTTGGGCCCTTCCGACAAGCACGTGTTTTCATCGATGTCTTACGCACATTCCATGAACCACTTTTTTTTCTGGGAGGGCATCCACAAATTGCCAGAGAGATGGGAAAAATGTGCAGCTAGCGATGGCGTATACCTTGAATAAACCATTTTTTACTTTTCTCTTAAATTAAACTTTTTCTTTTTTTTAAGAGAACATTAAAAACTATTAACCGCCACCAATTATTAAGAACCATCTGGTAATTAAATAAAATACCTTATGTCATTTTGATAAAACATGACATATAAACATTATATAGTGCTGACATCTGAACGTCACGTCATTCGAACGACCGTATGCATATATCAGTATATTTTGATTCTGGATCCTTCGATAAAATATTTAATCAATACAAAGTCTTACAAATAAACTACATGTTAGGCTTAATTAATTTGTTTTTTCAATAATTTTTTTATATCGAAAAATTTTTATATCGAAAATATTATAAAGTCAAGCACAATATATGGCACTGAAACCCGAGAATACGCAGCAATTATTTTACCAAGTACATTATTCTTATATGGTGGGTACTATAGTTGAGTATGTTCTCTTTATAAAGACAAACACTCGTTAGTTCTTTTTAAAAACATTAACTGCAGACAAGACCATCAATGAAAGAGAAAAACGAATATATCTCGCATTATACCGATCAAAATAAACAATTGAAAAGTATGTCTTGATTATTATATATACAGTAGAGGATAAATATTTCAACTCACTGTTTTACATATATATATATATATATATATATATATATATATATATATATATATATATATATATATATATATATATATATATATATATATGTAAGACATATCAGTTGGATTCTTCGGCTTGGTCGTCAGTTGGACTCTTCAGTCGAAGCGGACAACACTTGAAAATGCCAAATGAAATTTTGGCGAAACGTCGTTACTTCACAGAATCAACGGATCGACACCCGGAATGATTTAGAATTTAGATTTTTTTTTTTAAATTTAGTTTGCATATATAGTGTGTCGAATTTAAGATGAAGACTCCCCATATTTTCGTTATTTGAAGGAGTACATACTTATTTGAATTTTTTGCACAGTTATACAGGTTAATGGGTCACATTTTTTAAGATATTCAACTGAAAACTGAAATTTAAACTCCGCCTACTACAAATTCACAAACAGGGTCAATTATCGATATTTCGCTTCGCGTTAGATATATCGGAAAAAAGTTATTAAAAAAAGTTGTTTATATTATTATATTATTTTAACCCCACATACTGAGTTTCATGACAAAATTGAAGTGAGATTAAGCTTTAAGTTTATTGCGTTAAGTACTAATCAGTAATCACAGAATTAAAATGTCATTGATTTTAAGCAAAAAATCGAAATAATCCGGTTGTTTGGTGATTTTGCTCGTAGTAGCTGAGAAGGTGCTGCAGAATTTAGCATGAGATATCCCTCACGTGCTCCCATTACTTATGGAAAAGCAGCCGCTGTAAATGACTCTTTTCAGTGAAACTGGCAGTGTTATTAAATTGATTGATTGATTGATTGTGTCTTCATCTTAAATGCGACATACTGTATATATATATATATATATATATATATATATATATATATATATATATATATATATATATATATATATATATATATATATATTAATATATTTTATTTAATCCCATTTTTACGTCGTTTTAAGACAATATTAATTTTACAGAATGAATTTATCGAACATTTAAAAGGTACACATGGTATTATACTAAATAAAGGGTATTCCATTAAGAGGTTTCGAATGTTGGTAACGAATAAAAGAAACGTTTCATAACATATCTGAAAGTTATTTATGGCAGTGCGAAGCTGGATAGTGTACAATTATACGTGGAATACAACATCTGTCAAATTACCGTCACGACTTCTCTGGCAGCTCACAATTATTTTGTTGAAATTCTCGATTACTGCTGAACACATTTGCGGAGTTATGTCACGAATTATTCGCCTAATTTCTTCTTTCAACTGTTGAACGGTTTGCAGATTATTTTTGTAAGCTTTGCTCTTCACATAGCCCCACAAGAAATAGCCTAGCGGCGTCAAGTCGCATGACCTTGGTGGCCAATTTACGTCCCCATTCCGGGAGATCAGCCTCCCTCCAAACTGTGTACGCAATAAAGCCAATGTTTCACGTGGTATATGACATGTCGCACCATCTTGTTGGAACCACATATTCTCTAAATCCATGTCCATTATTTGATGCCATAAAAAAACATCAATCATCGTTCGGTATCGTTTTCCGTTTACTGTAACAGCTCATTCATCATCATCTTCAAAAAAATACGGTCCAATGATACCCTCAGCCCAAAAACCGCACCAAACTGTGACACGTTGAGCATGCATCGGCATTTCGTGGACTTCTCTAGGATTTTCATTGCCCCCAGATGCGACAATGTTGTTTATTTACGTAACCGTTTAAGTGGAAATGAGCCTCGTCACTGAAAATGATTTTATCGCAAAAAATATTGTCATTTGCCTTCATCTGTAGGATCCAATTGGCAAATGCACGGCGTTGCCCATGGTCGGCTGGCTTTAGCTCCTGTGTTAGCTGAATTTTGTAAGGATGTAGATTTAAGTCTTTTTTCAAAATTCGCCACGTTGAAGTTCTGCTGATACCCAAATGTTGCGCGCGCCTGTTAACAGACATTTGCGGATTTTCAGTACCACTTTCACGAACCGCCTGAATATTTTCAACCGAACGAGCAAATGTGTGAAACTCCGCAAATGTGTTCAGCAGTAATCGAGAATTTCAACAAAAGAATTGTGAGCTGTCAGAGAAGTCGTGGCGGTTATTTGACAGATGTTGTATTCCACGTATAATTGTACACTATCCAGCTTCGCACTGCCATAAATAACTTTCAGATATGTTATGAAACGTTTCTTTTATTCGTTACCAACATTCGAAACCTCTTAATGGAATACCCTTTATAAACAATTACTTTATTCGTAAGTGTACGTTGATGAAATATTTTAGAAAATATTACGTGCCCAAAAAATATGGAATAATTTTTATTACAAATCATAAAAAACTAAGAGGTGTTATCTAAAAATTGTTAGTCTGTATATTTACCAGAGCTTACTACTTATTTTGTAGCATGGTTCTTATTCTTAATTACTGATCGATAAGTTTTTGGCATGGAGTCGATTAGAGGTCGGTATGCCTCTACAGGTATTGAAAATTCTCTCTCTGAATTTTTCTTGTTTTATTTTTTACCAGCAAGATGTTGTTTTAACTCTTTCCAAAGGTTCATGATTGGATTTAGATGCAGTGACTGTGAAAGCCGCTCCAACACTTTAATATGGTTTTCTCTCGAACCACTATGAGCCGTATATTTGGAATCATTGTCTTGTTGGTAGATCCACTGTAAAGGCATGTTCTATTTAACGTAAGGTGGCATAATTGTCTCTAAGATTCCTAAGTAAATTCCGTTTGTCATATTTCCTTTTATAGAAATATGACAAACGGAATTTACTTAGGAATACCGGAGACTTACTCCGGTATATGAGAAGCACCCCCATACTATGATGTTACCACCACCATGCCTCACTGTACCCAACGTGTTATGTGGATTGAATTCTTTATTAATAAATTTTCTCACATACAATTAGTCTTCAAAACCAACTAAATTAATTTTGGTTTCGTCTTCACTAATATATTCAGTATAGTTTATGTTTGCAAATTTTAATCGCTGCTTTATATATAGATTTTTTTAATGATGTAGCAAAATGGTCCTTCTAAAACCTCGTATAAAATGTAATTATTCGTTTTTCTCCATCACACATCTTAAGAATCCTTTGTTCATTGTTATTTTTAGATTTTTCTCAATTCTTTCTTTACCATTTTTTAAAATTTTTTTGCATATTTCTATTAATATTTATATGACTTGTAAATTTGTTTACCAACTGATATTTCTGTTGCAACCTGTTGATCGTGCAATAATAAGTTGGCTTCATATATGCCACTTATTTACCAATAATGCCTGCAACATATCTCGTTTTATTATGTCCAAAAACGTGAAACTAAATCTGGATGGACCAATAATACTATCTCCAAAATACAAAATGTAATATTCAGCGTACATATGAACACGAACCACTGTCAATAGAAAATATTTCAGGCGGAAAAAAATCCTTTCCGGAGCTTTCAACGTTTCACTAGAAATTTTTCCAGGTATTGTTGTGGGTGTTCATATCCGTTCTGTTAAAACGTCGGGTTTTCAGGCTTTATCGTCTATATTCAGTTGAGCGAATCTTTTCGAATAAAAAATCGTTTATCGCGCATTTCGGCGCACTTTTTTTTTGTCAAATGGTTCCGCATCCCTTTTCACGGATCTGAAAAAAGTCGCTTCCGATCGAATCGAAATTTTAATAAACATTGGGAAATTACCATTTCTGTGGCTTTTCTTTTTGTCCTAAATAAAAAGGCACTTTTTATTGCGACGCATATATATATATATATATATATATATATATATATATATATATATATATATATATATATATATATATATATATATATATATATTAACGCAACCACTCAGATTTTTTGTGAAACTCGATAAGTATCTCGTTCTAATCTCAACCACTTCTTCATTCCTTCTTGTATCATCATACCTTCAACTCTGTTCCCTTCTACATGTTGTTTTGTGACTTTTTGTTTATAAGTTTATATATATTGTTAAATTGTTAAAAGTAATGTTTCGCAAGTCCTACAGACTTCAAACTTGCCAGTAATGTTCCTTATAATTCATAAACATCTACTAAAAATGGAATTTTCGAAAATCCATTTCCAAAGGGATGAATTGGGGGGAGGTACAGGGGTGTAGGGGATTACAACACTCTCATTTATTGAGTACTAGCTGAATCGAGAGACCTTGTCGTTTTTTTTTCCTGAAAATTGAAATAGACCATAACGAACAAAACAAAAGAGGAATTATGCATATCCATATCGTTCGAATCGTGAGTTATGGTCTTGAGTTCATACAAAAATCCCATAGTAAAAAGCACTTTTGGTTTTTCCCGAATTTTTCATTTTTTCACGTAATTTTTCCAATTTTCCTAAAAAACTTTATTCGGACTTTATTCGAATATTTAAGAATAAATTAGCCAAATCGGTCCAGCCGTTCCCAAGTGATGCGCTTACCAACGAACAGCATTTAATTTTTATTTATATAAATATGCCTATATGCTTGAAACTTGACAGAAATATTCCTTATATTTAACAGATTCCTTATAATATTCACTAAGGACGCGTTACACCAAAATTCGCTCCCAAGAGTAACATGTACCAATAAACCCGTTTTTAACTGTTGTAGCCATTTACCGCAGGATGGCATAGCTCTATGTGATTGCAACCACCATTCGACATGGCCGATTTATATGGTCATAGCTTTGGTCGTTCGTTCATCCGCATTCCAGGCGTTCAGCTTGAGCCCAACCGATAGCGGCTTAAGGCCATCATTATCATCATTCTGCCATTGTTGATTCACTGCAGGATGAAGGCCTCCTTCGGGTCCAATATACTTGATGATATCATCGATCGACCGTGTTTTAGGTCTTCTTCGTGGACACTTATGATCAAGCGGTATCCATTCCAGGATTGCTTTGGTCCATCTGTCGTCACATCGCCTCGCTAGATGGCCTGCCCTTTCATTTCAATTCCTTCACCTTTGCAATGATGTCACATACTTTCGTCTGTTCTCTGATCCATGTGCAGATCTTTCTGTCCCGCTTTGTAATGCCAAGCATACACGTTTCCATTCCCCTCTGTGCTAACCGAAGCTTTTAAATTGATTGTGATGTGAGTGTCCATGTTTCACTTCCATATGTATGAACAGGTAGCACGTACTGATCAAAAACTTTTCTCTTCAGACAAAGTGGGAGTTTGTTCTTAAACACTATGTTGAGCTTGCAAAATACCTGCCAGCCACACTTAACGCGCCGTTCCACTTCACGGGCGGTATCATTCTCCATTGAAATCCTTTGCCCAAGATATATGTAGTGGTCCACCACCTTTATATCGCTTCCTAAAATAGAATTCTTCTGTTTTCAGCAAATATGTTGAACATAACCGGACTCTTCTTCAGGTTTATTTCAAGCCAAATGGTTCTCCCGCCCTTTACAGCTTTTGTATGTGTTTTTGTAGTTCATTTGGATCTTGTGATAGAACGATATCATCTGCAAACCTAAGGTGACTTAAATATGCACCATTTATTTTTATTCCATCCTGTTCCGAATCCAGATTGCGGAATACTTCTTCCAGGCAGGCTGAGAAAAGAACAGGCTATATTGAGTCACAAAAGTTATGCTTTTTGAAATTACTGAAGCACTGTGTGCTTCAATATCCACCCGATTCACCTGATTTATCACCGTGTGACTATTTCTTGTTCCCGAAACTCCAGCTGACCGTGAAAGGAACGTTTTATGATAATGTTACACGAGTCCAAGAAGCGAAAGGGATGTATTTTGATTAATTTTGGCAAAATAACTAGTAATTTTTTTTAATTGATTTAATTGATTAATTGATATTTTTATTTAAAACTTGCGTTATTTTTGCGACAGACTGTATTATTGACTCGAGGATATTTAAATTATTTGAAGGATAAGGACCGTATAATTTGTATTATTGATTTGAAAGCCTTGTTGAGATAAGCACTTGAGATTTAGTGTGTTTAAAGAATCAGTTATAAATTATTTTTTTTATATATTTATAAGAACCTATAAATTAATGAAAACACAAATAAAATGTATTAAATTAAATTAAATTTTTATTTATAACATTTCATGAAACATTGCATAGCGGAATCGGGAAATTTCCCTTATTTTTTCAATATTTTTAAAATATTTCAATTTAATTTTTTGTTCTTTTTGTTTCAGGTAAGTGTTCATTTTTCTGATGAAGCAAGTATTGTCTAAGGAAAAGGTAAACAGCTTTTCTAAATATACATATAGATATAGGTTTACCGAGTGTTCCATATCGTTATAATTAAATTTCATGGGCAAAAAATATTTAATTACTTAATTATTAGACTAAAAAATACAAATTAGTAGGTCGCTTTTTATTCGTTTCCAAGTTACAGGCCTATGAGGTTATAAACAGTAAATAATCAGATTTAAATTTGAAAGCCAAATAAAAACTTATCTTATTTCACGAATGTCTATTTTGAAAATGTAGGTGATCATGCTAATACAGCTTCACCATAAAATAAGTCATCCAGATAAAATTCTTTGAGAATAAGCCAGTGTGAATATCACTTCTATAATGATAAAATATATTATGTGATCATTTTCAAGTTAATGTTTTATTGCGTGTGACTGTGTATTTAAAATATCTTACCGATTCATCACAAGAATATATTTTATTCGTGGTTATTGCAACGGGATTGCACGTTTAATCATTTAGATAATACCGACATCCAAGAACCAGTGTATGTGTAATTAGGAGGCCATAAATGATTGTTTGGCAAATTTTGAATCTTGATAGGTTACATCTATATCATTATTGGAAAATGCAAGATGTGTTTCAGGCAGACCACCATTGTCTAGTTTATTCAAGCTGCAAGCGAAATTTTTATTTCTGTACAGTGCTCCTTTGGATAGAAGAAGCTTCATTTACGAGATACGATATCATAAATCTCAGATTCCTGAATGAGTGAGAATTAAAAAATCCCAAAGTAATACCTATGTTTAATCTTCAGCAAACATTTTTCGTGAACGTTTGGGCTAGATTAATCGATAATTTGGTACTTGGTCCTTGCGTTCTTCCTATAAGATTAAATGTCGACAATTACCTACTGTTTTTAATTGAGTCATTGCCAACACTTTTAGAGACATGAGGTTTCAAAAGGATGGTGCACCAGCATATTTTGCCGTCTGAAAGTTCATGAGGGACAGTTCATGAGGAAGGTTTATGAATAGTGGTGTTCCTGTTGCATAGCCTACCTAGATTGCCTGACCATTCTTTTCTAGTTTTTATTGAATAGGGGCTTAATGTAAATGCAGCCGCAGCAGAAAGGTCATCATTAACGAAAACGCCGTTGTTTACAGTTAAAGATATTGTGATGAAGCCAATTAAAGCCAAACAAGTTCGTAGTGATTCTGGTAAAAGCAAATGTATTGACGAAAGCGACAAAGATTTAATTTGAAGCAAAATGTATGCTATGTACGAAGAGCAAACTGTGCCTGCATTGCATTCATTGCAACAGCGACTAAGGAAAGATGAAACCAACATTCTTTGGAGCAGAACTAGCCTCCGGAGAATATTGTTCATAATGGGTTTTGTATATCGGACCATTAATAAAAGACAAATATTGATGGAATCACAACGATTGCGACGATGGCTGTTTGACTACTTAAACTCTATAAAAAAATACAGATTAGAAAATCGGCTCATTATCTATCTTGATGACACATGGTTCGATAAACATGAGATGCCAGCCAAAGGATGGGTAGATTTATCAAGAAAACGCCAAACCAAAGCCCCGGCAAACAAGGGAAAAAAAAATACAATTTTACATGCTGGTTCCGAGAATGGAGGGTTCCAAATTGTTTACGGTTGTTCTCCCAAAATATTAAACATTCATCTTTGGACTACCATAACGACACCAGCGGGAGAACTTTTTGAAGATTGGTTTATAAATAGCCTTTTGCCCAATGTGCCTAAAGAAAGCGTAATTTTAATGGACAATGGTAGTTATCATAACCGCCAAAAAAATAAAGTTCCTTATGCAAATAACATTAAATTGGAAATTTAGAACTATATGTTAAAAAACGATCTATACTTCGAAAATACATATAAAAATGTGATCTAGAAATATTAAAGACATTTAAAATTAAAAAGAAATAAGGATGTGATACCATTCTTGCCGATATAGGATATACGATTTTACGTCTTCCCCTGTATTTTTAAACCAATTGAGTATATGTGGCATCAGGTAAAATCCAATGTTAAAGCAGAAAACATTTATCGGACTCGTGAGTCCATTAGTCCATTAGAGAATCGGACTCGTGAGTCCATTAGAGAACATTAAAGTGCTGCAACATTAATTAGGAAGGTTTTAGATAGTATTCCCAAAGAAAGTTGGATAAATTCGATTAACCATGTTATTAAAACAGAAGATTCCTATTTTTTTCCTTGATTTGGGTTTTTCGCCACTATCTAAAACTCAAAAAATATCAAAAATACCTGTTCGTATTTAAAGAAAGAATCACTGGGTAAAAACAAAAAACCAAACGGAGACAAATTTCTCAGTGATTCTTTTTTGTAATAAATTTACCTAACGAGCAAAATTTTAAAGATATAAAAATGTTATAAAAAAATGTACAAACTTTTAACGTTAACGTTTCGGAGGGTACTCTCCCCCCGTTTTCAAAACTAAACTAAAAAATAAATTATATTAATTTGTAATATATAAATTAATGAGTGAAAGTAAATATTAATTTATAATAATAGTAAATAATATTTTTTTGTATATGTCAACGATACTTACATTGACTTAATAATTATAATTGACTTAATAATCATTCAGTCATTATTAAGAAGATTCCTATGTATCATTTACTAATAATATAGAACCACTTATTATTAATGTAAATCAAAGTGACAGTGAGAGTGAAACCGAATTAAATGTATAATTAAATTTAAGTTATAATTTTTATTGTACTAATGATAAATTTGTTTATTTATTTATTTTTATTATACTAATACATTCAAAATACACAAACCAATAAACAATGTTTTAGTCATACATAATAATAATAATAATTTAACAATATATTATTTTTTCCAAAATTATTCAGAAATTAAACCACTCCTACTCTCTAACATTTTGCCCAAAAGCAACGTAATATCTTGAACCGGACTATATATACCAGGCTGTTGAGGTAGTGAAACACTCGGACACTACCACTACTTCTTGAAAATAACGTTCCGCTGTCATGTTACCTCTAATAAAGATTGGAGGTGACCTATTTTCATAAGTAATAGAAACGATTTTGGAATTTTTGGAACCAATTAAAGGAATCTAATATCATAGTCTCACTTTAAAACTCCGAAAAACTGTAACTTTTCCAGCAATCATCGATTACTCCGACATTCGTTAATAATTTCATTAAAATTGATGCAGTATTTGGATGTACATCGCAAAGTACAATTCGCTTTTCTGGAAAGCTACTTCACGTTAATTCACTAATGAGCTTAACAAATATACCGTCTAGGTGCATCATCTCCTCCGCCTGCACCTTACCGTTCTCCAGACGTCCCGGCCGCCATATTTGAAGGCGGGAGGCGGGGGCATGGATCGAGCGGCACTCGAACCCCAGTCAAAGACGACAACGCAACGAAAACAAACAAATGAAAGTATTTATTCGATACGTGAATTGGGTCGGGTTCCCATTACGTAGCGCGGGAGCGGCGGGGGCTTTTTTGTTTCACGCCAACCGACGAAGCGCAGTCCCGTCGACGGATTTATGGAAGTTAATGAAAACAGACCGATCGGGCCTGGTTGTAAAAACAAACGCGCGATGCCCGGGAAAACCTCCTCCATCGGAGCCACTGCGATAGAAAAGAGAGAGACGAGAAAAAACAACTGTATAATCAATGAACCTCTAATTCTAACATCAAATATGCGAAAACAAACGTTTATGATCAGTTGTAACTTTAATTGTTTGATTTGATTAAATCAAATGTATCTATAATGACTTATACATTTTTGCTAATCTCTCTGGTAAAATTTATCTTTTTAAAATGAAGGTGATTTTGAAGTAAAATATTCTTCGAGTACAGTTTTGATAGTTGCCATAGTAGGACTTTTTATCAGAACCAAAGTGTTCCATAGGTCTATAATTTGAAGGTCAAGCATCAGGAAAATACGGTGAATGAGGAACTACTTCCCCGCCTAACTTTTTGATTTTTTCTTGGATTATTTTGGCACCATAAGGTCGGGTCATGCTCCAGGATAACACCTTTCCACCTAATCAATCTTGGACGTTTTTGAATCACGGGTATATTTAATCTACGAGGTATATTTTTTAAATAAGGCTAGACAGATGCACTCTGAAATAATCTTGTTATTGAAACCGTTTCACTCGAGTAATTCGCCAGGTCTTTCGAGGTATGCGGAAATGGTACTCGCGGAAACTCATATCAAACTCAAAGAAACTCATAGAAACTCAAAATATCAAAGGACAGTAATGTAGTTGGTTTGGTAGATTTTCAAATTCCTTTGCTAACCATTTTGCCAAGGTATTCTTGTACGGTGGAGAATCAGGGGAGATACAATTGGTCTTAGTGGTTTTCCTCAGTTTTTAGCAAAGCATTTAATCTTGGCACTTTTGGATTTGATATATGTAATTAATTTGCTTTTCAGATAAGAAGAAATAAGGCTCTTACAAGATTTCAATGTATCTTTGACTTCATAACCATTTTTGACAATGGACTCATATTTAATCTTTCGTACAAACCCTCTTGAATCAATTTTTCAACACTTTCAAAACAATCAGATTTGTCCATTACTACAACCTTATTTCCCTTATCGTTTTTTAAATAAAAACAATCATTCCTTCGCAGACGCTCGACGATCTTGAAAACATTTGGCATATTTTGACACTTATATTTAAAATATTTTTTGAAATTTTGTCTTTACATGATTCTCTGAATTCGGTAAGTTTTTAACACGTTTTAATATCGGTTACCATACTCTCCTATAATTATTTATTTTATTTTTTATATCAAGGTCCTTATTATATTCGTATATATTATTTTGTAAATATTTTTATGTTTCTCCTCTGCATCTTCTCTATAAGATAATTCTGTAACGATTACCATAATGGTTTACTAGCTCCTATGTAAATATATATATATATATATATATATATATATATATATATAATATATAATATATATATATATATATATATATATATATATATATATATATATATATATATATATATAATATATAATATATATATATATATATATATATATATATATATATATATATATATATATATATATATATATATAATATATATATATATATATAATATATATATATATATATATATATATATATATATATATATATATATATATATATATATATATATATATATATATATATATATATATATATATATATATATATATATATATATATATATATATATATATATATATATATATATATGTCTCGTTTATAATTCTATGTATTTTCATAAAGACCTTTTAAATAATCAATGAGGTATTGTTCTATTCCTCTGTTTTTCCTTTTAGTACAGTCGAAAATCATTTCTTCTTTGATAAAGCAGGCTTGTGTTTGCATTCCCACTTTAAATGGTTTCTTACATATCTGCTTAAAAATGACGATTTGGAAATTCGTTTCTCTCTTCTTCCTGTAACGACTATATATATATATATATATATATATATATATATATATATATATATATATATATATATATATATATATATATATATTAAATTCTGCTCATCCTTACTGTAGAATCTCAGCTCATGCTGGCCGATATTCCAATGCCAAGCAATTCAGCTCCTCTAACCCAGCATAATATTTTACGAACAATGTGACACGTCTGCAAGAGCACGGCACGTTGTCCCACGTTGCCCCATGGCAATCGATCTCGAGATACCGAGGCTCTCGAGGTTCTTTGAAAATCTCTTACTTATCAGGCCTTCGACGGATATAACGCAGGGCACTACATCTACCTTACTCAGTTTCCACTGGATCTTCAAGTCGTATGCCAGATTTTCATACTTTGTGTCATGTCATGTCATGTCAATTATAAATATAATCTATATATATAATCTCTTGTCCTTTTTGTGGATTAGAACAATATCCGGCCAATAATATGGAGGAGGTGCGCTTTCTAATAGCGAGTATTTTTTTGCAATTTGTTGTCCTAAATAAGCATTAGGAGCAAGGACCGGGAAGCCGCCAATAAGGTGCTCAATTGTTTCCCCCAAAGTACCGGATTTCCTGCACTTATCGACTACGTCCAAATGCAGTATGTGCTTTTCATAGTTTTTTGTTCTTGTTACCCTATCTTGAATAGATATCGCAAATCCCTCTGTTTCTGGGTACAAGAGTCCATCGGTCAGCCACTTCAGAGACAATTGTTCGTCAATGGTGTCATCTTCGAGTGACTTAGGAAACCTTCCGTGCAATGTTTATCCTTTCCATTCTCGAACGCAATCCGTGAGTGTTGTTCTGCTATCAATACGATTTTGTTTATTTAGGTTCATTGGGGTGAAACCCTCATTTGCAACCAATTTCATTAACGTACTGTTTGAATCAATGAAGTGTTTTCTCATTCTATTTTCTTGATTGAGACAGAGATTTTTTGCGTTTACAAGGCCTCTACCACCCAACTTTCTTGGGATGTATAGTCTTTTCGTAGATGAGTTTGGATGCAGGCATCGGAACCTTGTTAATGTTTGGCGTGTCAACCTATCAAGTTCCTCAAGGCCAGTTTCTGACCATTTAACAATGCCAAAAGAATATGTCAGAGTTGGCACTGCCCAACCGTTGATCGCAGTAATGAGGTTTCCACTGTTCAGTTTTTATTATATTTGTTAATTTTATTATATTAATTATATTTGTTAATTTTATTATATTTATTATATTTGTTAATTTTATTATATTTATTATATTTGTTAATTTTATTATATTTATTATATTGTTTTATTATTATTATAATTATTATTGTTCACGTGCCCTGGTGGACCAGTCGAAGTACAGTTAGAGACGTTTGTTATCATTTCATTCTTTCGCTATGAGCTTTTTTTCTTTCGTCGGACCAAGCTGTTACAATAAGTAAAGATACTGTTTGACAAATAAGGTTGTAATAATATGCGTAATTAGGATAATAATTGTATAATATAAATATATAACAAAAAAAAGAAAACATAATATCAAAGTTAGATCTAAAAAATATAAACATAATATTCAACAAAAATTTAGATAAAAGAACATGAAAATGTGGTAAACCCATAAAATTTATAAATAAGAACATATTGTTTCTTCACGTTCTGTCGTTAATTTATCGACCCTATTTGTTTATTTCAAGCGTTGAAATTAAAAAAAAAATGAAAACAAACTTGGCCGAATAATAATTTTGTTAGAAATGGTTCGTAGCGTCCATTTTGTACAGAGCACAAAAGTGCAGATTTTAACATTGCGAAAAAACGCCAAGTCACTAAGGTCATTAAGGTCACCAAGTCACTAAGGGAAATTGCAAGAATCGTCGAACGTCAAAAAAAAATGGTGGGACATTCCCTAAGAAAACAACCAGTTCACGAAAACCATGGAGCTAGAAGAAACGTTATACTGACAGATTGTTCGAATTTCAAAAAAACGACCCATTTAAATAGTTAACCGAAATTAAAAGTAAACTGAGGTTAGAAATAACTTCAAGAACAATTCGAAGAATGCTTCAGGCAAGTAACTTACATGGTAGAGCAGCCCGAAAAGTTCTGTTGTTATCCGCCAAGAATGTAAAACAACGTTTAAAGCTTGGCCAAGATCAGTTAAATTGTTATGGTGAACAGAGAATCAAGAAATGGCATAATATTTTATGAAGCGATGAAACAAAATTAAATATAATATGTTCTGATGCTAGGCGATATGTTTGAAGATCACCCTACCAAGAATTATTACCAAACGATTAAAACTGTAAAGCATGGAGGCGGTAATATAAAGTTGTGGGCAGCTTTTTTATCGTATGGTGTAGGATCAATTTACTGAGTAAAAGAAACGTAGACCAATATGAGTACATCCACATTCTTCAGGGAGTCTTGCTGCCTTTTGAAGAAGAAAATATGCTGCTGGTATGGAAATATCAACACGATAATGATCCAAAACATACTGCTAGGAAAACGAAACAATTTTTTAGTGACAATAAAGTGGATTTACTGCTGTGGCTTTCTCAATCGTTGGACCTCAGTCCCATTGAGAACTTGTAGATTTACCACAAGAATGCCGTGGGTAAACGTAAAACGGAAAACAAACTTGAATTTTGTGAGGTGATTAAAAAAAAATGGGAAGCTATACCTTTAGAAATGCGTCAAAGACTTGTAAACTCTGTACCCAAAAGATGCGCCGATATACACAAGCCACAAAGATCATAAAACTACGTATTAGTGCGATAAAATGTTTATGTGTTATGTAGTACTTTTGTTAATTGTTAAATAGTATGTTTTTTTTGTTTCTTGGTTGAATAGTTTTGTTTCTTGGTTGGCTCTATATTTATGACCATATTTTCATGTTCTTTTTTTCTAAATTTTTGTTAAATATTATGTTTATAATATTTTTTAAAAACTAAGTTTAATATTATGTTCCCTCTTTTTTGTCATATATTTATTTTACACAGTTATTGTACTAATTACGTATGCTATTGCAACTTTATTTGGCAAACTGTGTCTTCTATTGTAATGGCTCTATTTCTCTAGCCACCATCGTATATATATATATATATATATATATATATATATATATATATATATATATATATATATATATATATATATATATATATATATATATATATATATATATATATATATATATATATATATATATATATATATATATACATATATATATATATATATATATATATATATATATATATATATATATATATATATATATATATATATATATATATGCAAAAAGGGTTGTCCAATCAGAGTGATAGAACTTTCAAATCGGGTAATCTTGAAGCATATGGACATTATTTTCAAAATGGTGCCATTATTTGATGTTCAATTCTTTGTGGTACTCGAAACAGTTAACATCATTTTGATTTTTGACCGGCTTTTAAGTGTATTTTCAGCTTAGGTTTCTCTTTAGCACGATATTCGCCACTTTTGAACTGTTTGTTAGTAATAAGCATACATTTCTGTCTGCTCACCAATAATTACGCTTTTCAAAGAAAATATTTCTTCAGCAACTGGAACACAACAAGATTTTCAACAAAATTCAGTGTTTTTGTAACAAGACGGGAAGATACACGACACATTGTTCTTCAAAATTGATTGAATTAGATCAAATGATGTCCGAGTAATACTAAGCACAGGATCCTTGATACTGGTAATATTTTTTTCATTGTTTGCGTGGGAGGTCTTCCTGAACGAGGTTCATTTCGTTTTCCATCACTAAAGTTCTTGTACCATTTGTAAATATTTATTTTTATATAGCTTCATCGCCGTAACAGTTTCTTAACATTTTTAATGCATTATCAACAGAAATTCCGTTTTTTTGATAAAATTTGATTCAGTCTCTTTGCTCGATAAATTTTATCAATTTTAAAGAATCGCCTACAAAAATGTGTCAACAGTTATAAAAGTTTTCTTGACTTCTTCCCACAACATATTTTTGTTTGATGTTTTTTTATTAGCAGTGCCATTTAAATCCGGAGATTGCGACAGCCTGGGCAACACTTCAATCTTATTTGCCAGAAACCATCGTTTCACTACTTTCGCGGTATGTTTCGGATTGTTATCCTGCTGGTACATTCACTTTAGCGGTATATTCATTTCGGCATAAGGAAGCATAATTTTTACTAATATTTCAATGTAGGTTTCTTTGGTCGTAGTATCTTTGATCCAATATTGTGGACTTACCATTATAAGAAAAGCAACCCCACATTTTAATATTTCCTCCTCCATGCTTTACTGTTCCTAATGTATTTCGCGGATTTATTTCTTCATTCTTATATCGCCTTACGTATCGTTTCCCATCTGATCCAAAGAGATTTATTTTTGTTTCATCACTAAATAAAATATTTTTCCTATTACGGCTGTAGTTTTCGTTTAAGTTAAATCTGGAAAAACTTAATCTATGCTGAATATTATTTTTACTTAAATGTGGTACATTTCTTGCAACTCTTCCATGAAGATCCATCTCTACCAATAGTCTACGAATTGTCCGTGTACTGATTTGTAGACCCATTTTCCGTTTAATGTCAAACGAAATGGAAAATGGGTGTTTCCGCGCCTCTCGTACAATACATTTATCCAATCTTTTGCTTGTTTTGCTTGGGCGACCCCTGGATTCTGGTGATATCCTTATTAATTTTTACTCTTTTAAAACTTTATAAATAATGCATTCAGATCGCTTTAGTAGATGAGAAATAAATTTATCAAGTTTTGTTTTAACTCCGTAACTGCAATATTAGTTTACACCTCTTATCGGGAGTACAATGCTTTGCGCGACCCATAGCAACATTTAAAACTGTATGGATGCATGGACAATCTATACTAAATATATTAAAATATTTTCGATAACAATTAACGAACAGCAAAACATTTAAAAGCCACTCTTATTTTTTTGTTACCTAGTTGTTATTGTCGTTTTAAGTTTTTATTATCGTCAAAAAATATTAACCTGATAAAATAAAATAAACAAATAAGTCTTCAATTGTCTTCATTGGCTTCATAAGTCTTCATTGTACTAATAAAATTCTCATATGAAGGATGAAATTTCAAAATGTAATAGATATAGTTCTTTTGTTTGTTTTATTGCTCTATAGGTGTCAGTTCGCGAACTTTTCAATTACTAGCGAATACTTGCGAACTAGTATAATAGTCTAATCTAATTAGACTATACACCACTTCCGTCCTACATTTAATTATTTCTATGTAATGTATTTTATGATTTTAAAAAGGAATCCAAAAGCATGACGTATTTCTAATCAATAAATGCTATTATTCACCCTACCCACCCCTAAACCGAGCTTTCGCAAGGGACAAAAATGCGGAATCGTTGTGCGTGCCCGAGATCGCTCCATCAGAAAGAGACTACACCGGTGCCCCAAAGGACCCAGGCAGTCGATCTTGGTCGGTCCCTAATGAACGATCCCCTCTCACGAAACTTGTCCGTCGGAACGTTGCCAACGAGTATTCGGTTGTTTCATCTGAACTTGAACTGTATCAAATACGAGCAGAATATAATGTATTAATTTTGCGTTATAATGGATTGTCCGAAAGTTCATATGGATATGCCAGTATTTGCTCTTTTAACGCTTGTAAATAAATACTCTGTGTGGAATTATTATTATTTATTTATATATTATTAATTCCTGTGGTATTTACAATGTTTACGAAACGAACATCTTCAGGAGTTAAATACAATTTTTGACATGAAATAAAATGTTTTTAAGTCACTAAACGGATACATAAATATTCTGATATGATTATATATAAATATCAACCCTCGTAAACTAAATAACTATTTACACAAACTCAGGGACAACCCAGTACATGATTAAAATTTTATTCTTAATAATTGTGAGTAGTAATAGAAATTCATCTATATTCATACATATATATATATATATATATATATATATATATATATATATATATATATATATATATATATATATATATCATCATCATCATCATCATCATCATCATCATCATCATCATCAGCCCGTATCGATCCACTGCAGGATGAAGGCCTCTTCAGCATACTTCCAACCTTCAAGGTCCTGGGCTTTCCTCTGCCACTCGGGTCCAATATACTTAACGATGTCATCAATCCATCGTGCTTTCGGTCTTCTTCGCGGACGTTTGCGATCAAGCGGTATCCACTCCAGGATTGCCTTGGTCCATCTGTCGTCCCATCGCCTCGCTATATGGCCTGCCCATCTCCATTTCAATTGTTTTACTCTTCTAATGATGTCACAGACTTTTGTTTGTTCCCTGATCCATGCGCAGGACTTTCTGTCTCGTCTTGTAATGCCAAGCATACATCTTTCCATTCCCCTCTGTGCCACCCGAAGTTTTTGAATTGATTGCGATGTGGTGTTCAGGTTTCACTTCCGTATGTCATAACGGATAGAATGCACTGATCGAATACTTTTCTTTTCAGGCAAAGTGGGAGTCTGCTCTTAAACACTATGTTGAGCCTACCAAATGCCTGCCAGCCACATTTAACACGCCGTTCCACCTCCCTATATATATATATATATATATATATATATATATATATATATATATATATATATATATATATATATATATATATATATATATTCCCTGGACTGCGTCCAATGAGACAACAGTAGTCAGGAGCCACACACCCCCGACTGTTGGTTCCACAATCTCATGTGGAACACACAACAACCCGCATCTCCGCCATAATGACATTGGTTAGTTGCTTAACCGGGAAGAAGCCCCACCCATCCTCCACATTGGAGGGCACATGTTTCGTCTGCTGGTGGTTAGACTCATCCGGGCACCAACACATACTCTCTCGCCAAGAATAGGGAGTCCCTCTCCACAATCAAACAACCCACACCCCCGCCGACCTCTCGTCGTATAGCCCATACATGGAGCTTCCCGACTGCTCCGGACTGCGCTCAACGAGACACTAGTAGTCAGGAGTTATACACCCCCGACCGTTGGGTTTAACGCAGTCCAAAGAAGTCAAAAACTCCATATCTCGTAATCTATTTTCTAATATTCTAGTTAAAACTTCACTCGATATACTAGTCAGCATTATTCCCCTATAGTTAAAACGGTCCTTCATATCACTTTTCTTGTAAAGTGGTAGTATTGTTCCTATATTTATTTAATACAATATCGTTTAACAATTTCCAAAATTCTTGTATTTTATCATTTCTGCCGGTTATTAATTTTCAATTATAAATCTTTCCAATAAATTTATTTTAGAAAAATCCTGTGTCCTATCTTTTTGGCCCACTTAAAAATCATTATTTACAAATATCATAGATATAACAATTTACAACGATATGAATTCATCAGATATGTTTTTCGGTAAATAAACGAAGTTACTAAATACAAGAAGGTATGAACAATATGGATTAAACATTTAAAAAATCGAAAATATCGGTGGTGTCCTATCTTTTTGTTCCGGACCTTATGTTTATGTTTACCTTATATTTATGTTTTTGTAAGTTATTTTTAAGTACTTTCGTAAGAACAAACATTTTATATTCCCTCGTAAGTATTGAACCAACGTAAGATTCAATTATATATACAACAAGGACGCAAATTGGCGCGAAAAGGTAAACATTTACTATCGGCCCAGACACACCAACTACCACATGCTTTATGGCGAAAAACCCACAGTAAGAAACGGTCACGAGTACCAACAGTCGAGTGCTGGCCAAACACTCAACCAACGCTACTGGAAATCCGCCAATAAGACCAAGCTGACTCATTATCATAAAAACTCTTTATCCATCGTGTTATTCTTAGACGACAGCAAGGCTAAAACGTCGGCCAATTCGGCTCATGAATATTTTGCGCGAAGATGGATCGATCGGGAGGACAGTGGCAGTTGATGCAGACTGTTTGTTCATTCGGTGTGTGTTTGTTTTGGAGCTGCGTGAAAATTCGCAGAATTTCGAATAGTGTTTGATGAATGGTATATGGTTTGTTTACACATTGAAATATTGTTGTTGGTAGACGAGCATCTTTATTTTGATTTAACGAACTGTATTTTTTATTCATTTCTAGTGGATTACATGCATAATCAATCATCCACCAGTGTAAAAATCTAGTAATAAATAAAATTGATATATACGTACATATGATTTTTTAATACATCCGAACTTTAAATCAGTGCCGGCTCGTGAGGGAAGGCAATGTGGCGCCGCCCCTCCAGCATTTACCACTATTTTCCACATCCCGCGACTACTTCTGACAAAGTGCATTCTGTCAATTTAATTTCCATTTGTTCAAGTTATGTTTATCGCTGGTTTATCGGCATACACCCAAGATTTAACATAATCCCAAAAAAATAATCTAAAGGCATCACATGTCCTTGGCGGCCAATTAACAGGTTCGTTTCTCGAAATAATTTTCTCACCAAATTGTTCCCCCAGCAAATTGATTGTTGCGTTGGCTGTATGATATGTGGAGCCGTCCTGTTGGAAACACATCTCATTCAGATCAATGCCATTCAAATTCTGAATTACTAGGACAATTGAAAAGTTCGCGGTGCGACACAGAACAGTAAAAGAACTACATAATCTTCTACATTTTCAAGTTTTATCCTTCCTATGAACATATATGAAGTTTTAAGTCGATATGTCAATTCATTCGTATAAGAACAGCAGCTTAAAATAAACGTGTCAGTGTTGTTTTTTAAAATCGAAAATATTGAAAACCATGCAGTGATTAAATTTTTTGTAAAAAAGGTTTAAAGAGAATGGAAATTCATAGTGAAATGGTAAATGTATTAGGGGAGTTTGCTCCTTCAAAAACAATGGTTTGTAAGTGGGCAGGTGAGTTTCAATGTTGTCGTACAAGCCTGATTCCTCGTTCGGGAAGTCCAATAAGTGCAACCACTGAACAAATAATTAAATAATTAATAATTGAACGAATAATAATAATTATAATATTATATAATATTATTATATAATAATTATAATATAATTAATATATTAATTATAAATATAAATATAATTATTAAATAATAACGAAGACATAGCGTTTCATCAAGACAATGCACCGGTTCACACAGGTGTTCTTGCAATGGCCAAATTAAAAGAGTTACATTACGAATTGTTGGACCATCTACCATATTCACTAGTTCGGGCCCCCTCTGAGTTTCATCTGTTCCCAAACCTCAAAATATTACTACGTGGCAAGCGTTTTTCATCAAAGTTATAGCGGCCATCGATGAGCACTTTGAAGGACTTCTAGAAAATCACTTCAGAGATGGAATAAATAAATAGGAGAACCGCTGGCAAAATGTATTGAGCTTAAGGGAGAAGATACGGAAAAATAAAGTGATTTTTTCAACTATAAATTTGTTTTATTATTTCCGCTCCGCGAACATTTCAATTAGCATAGTAAATGTACATTGATAATCGCTCTGTAACGATCCCCATTAACGAATTGATAAATTTGGATCTTCATCAACACTGCCGATATGCATGCAACAATGGCGATATTTTCTTCAGAAAGCACAGTTTTTTGTCTTGTTTTTGCTTTAGTATCGAGCAGCGTGAAATGCGTTCGGAATTTGTCAATAATGCAGCGAATACATCACTACTTTATAAGTCTGGCGCATAAAACACCAAGTTTGATAAAAAAAAAGGTATGTGTCATGGCGACTGCCGACAGAAGTGAAAACTTGAAACTTTAGAATAACTGTTTTTTTTTTAATTTTTAAATCATGGTATAAAAAAATTACTGAAATTAAATTAATTATTAAATTAATTATGGAAATTTTCGAAAATAAATGTTTTGTTTTTGTTATTCATTTTTCTACATAAAAATATTAACATATTAAGTACTCACTCTTGTATGCACAGTGATTCTACAATTAAACAATTAAAATAATGATTAACTAAAACACAATTTAATTTAAAACACATAAAAATACATTTAAAACACAATTGGCGTCGCCAGTCTGGCGCAACAGGTCACTAGCATGTCGGTGATGCGAACCCATCAGTTTTGCCCCTACCGAAAATAGCAAACGTGGCTAAAGAAGTTTTATCTTAAAATTTTTGAAAATTTGCAAGCGTTGCTCTGATATTAAAGGTTCCATGATTATTTGTCAGACATCTGATTGCCATGACGATTCCCATGATGCTATTTGCCAAGTGTTAAAGTTCCCTGATAGGTAACAACTGGTGTCTGGCAGGTGTGTGGGCTGTGTATATTTAATCGGAGTTTATAGCGGGCTATTATTCTATTGTTTGCGTTGACTCCGTGCCCATCAGTGTTGTCCGTTGATGGTTCCGTGTGTACGCCAGGCGCTGCAGTTTTGCTTCGGATGGTATTTTTGGAAAATTTGGTTTTCCATACCACAGGTAAGTTTAGTGCGACGTTGCTTTTGTTAAGATTTTCTGATTTCTCAATTTGAATCGTTTCTCGCACGATTCTAGTGTTACAGTATTTTATGTGTGCTCTTTGTTTGTAGCTATTGAAATTGTTATTGTATTCTGTTGCGAGATGGTTTTGAACCAGAAATTGGTTTAATTTCTGTGCATCGAATCTTACGGCTATGCGTCGATTAGTTTGTCTTACATAGTCATACATTTTTCGCATTCTCCGCACGATTTTTGTATGTGCTCTAGTTCTCGCAGGGTATTTTGTCTTTGGGGTTGTTCAGTATTCCCTTGATTCTTTTTGCGGGCTTCTAGGTGATGGAGCTGTCTGGATTCTGATTTGCACCTGTCTGAACTTGGCCCTTGACGTCGTGAAAACCCCAGTACTTCTCAGTAGATAAAAGGAATCTTTTCACAAAAAAAAACGCACCAATAGATGTAGTCCTAGAAAAATTCTTCAGCATCTAGGATAATATATTCACTTTTTTATAATAAGAAATATATTTACAGTTGAACCGCCGAAAGGTTACCTGTGCGTCATCAATTGTATCCATATGAATTAAATCAAAAATGATTAGTCAAATTGGTGCTAACTTTCAAAATGGACGTGATTGGTGCATCGAAAGATGGACATTTATGTTTATGATTTAAATCCACGATACATTTATTTGTATATATTTATAACCTGAAATTATAAAACGTCCTGTTATAAATCGACATTTTAACGTAAAATTTCGAGTGTGTGTCATGAAATTGTGACATGAAGTGACATGACGTGACATGAAGTGACATGAAGTGAAATCTACGACATGAAGTTTCATGTCGTAGATCGAACGGAGATTTTTGTAGGTTAAAATTGTAGGGACAATTTCAAGTTATCACGAAATTTTAGTGAAGTAGCCATTCAATGAAATTGAATTGTTTTGTTATTAGTCAAAACAATTAATAAAATTATTTTGGTATTAGCCAAAATCATTATTTTATCTACTCTATAAACGTTGTTGTTGAGACCCATTTTTATATGTTGAAAATGTTACCAAGCTGTGAGAATATACGGGTTATTAAACAGTTACATTACACATTTATAATAAACATAAATAAACATATTGTATAAGGTATTTCAAACTTCCATTTTACTTCCTTCGAGTAAAGTATGTTGTTTTGGTCCTCGCACGAGATCTGCTTGTTCCAGGAGAAAAAATAATTGAATTATGTCCTTTTCTTTTCTTAATAGAATACACCGTTTTCCTTGATATTTTTAATGCTACTACAACTTTAAAAAAATATCATGATATAATAATGCAAAATAAGTAAAACGTAATGAAATTAAGTATTGTTTACCTCTTGAATGGATAAAAGACACTCTAAAGGTCCCCCATTCCTTTTTTCCATTTCATAATACTCATAAACATTGAGCACACGTTATTGGGCCCACAATTTCAGTGTTTTTCCCGACATTATCTGAAATCACACAAAATGTAACATCAAACATTCTATATACACTTCTATATACCCGTTATTATTTTGAAACAGTTGTTTATCTTTCAGTATGTTTATATAATTAGTCAATATAAGCTATGTTTTTATCAAATATTTGTAATAACATGTCTTTGGTTAGGTTAGAATTATTGAAGGAAACAAAACTTTATGAATCTTTACAAATACTTACTGATAACTAAATGATCAATAAGAGTAGTTCTTATAGGAACTTATTTTACAATAAAATTGGACTTTACAGCATAAAATTTCACTAAAACACAAAACAACTCAAATGACAACCAAAACAGGACCGCTGCTCACTCAGTAGAGAAATTTTTAACCGGCAGTACGAACAAACACCTTTTAATTATTTGTTACTTTCTCTTTCAACATGCTGTAACGCGATCTCATACATGAAGATATACTTACTGATTTTTTATCTTATTTTCTCCCGGTAATGAAAAAGAACATATTGAGACAATGTCTATGATATGATGTCAATTGATGACGCACGGGTAGTCTTTCAGCGGTTCAACTCTATGTAAGTTACAGTAATGAAAATAATATTCAAAACAATACATAGAAAATGGGGTAATACAAGCAAAAAAATCTAAAGTAGTTGTATTGTTACCTTGTACTTGCAACAAAACTGCTCAAAAATTGTCATCAACGTACCAAATAAGATACGACATAGTTGTTTTTCAGCTCTCAGAGAGAAAAAGTCGAGGCTTATGCCATATTTCCTCGTCGATTTCAATTTATTTTTTCGCGGATTTTTTCCGCCCTTCCTTCTCTCGCCCGGGAAAAAGACGCCAGGATATCCTGAATACTTTCTCGGCGAGATATTCAATCTACCGGAGATGGAACATAAATACCCATTTCGGGGGGAGCATTTGCCTTTTTTTGATCCTCGGCTAAAGCCAGAAAAGACGTCGAAAATACCACCGGTTTTATTAATAAATATAACAAAAAAAAGAACGACGAATGTGCTATTTTAATCCTGCATTGTTTCAGATATACAAGGTTAAAGTGACAAGTTAGATACTTTTTAAATCAATTTAATATTTTGATCTAAAATCGATTTATTTACTTCGCACAATAATTTTTCATTTCAACATTTTTATTCCAAAATGTACAACTTGTCGAACTTTTGCAAAATAGTCCTCTGTTTCGGCGTTGATTGTGAATTTATTTCCAAACAGCTATTTCTTCATGTCTGGAAAGAGAAAGATGGCCGAAGGGGCCAAGTCTAGAGAATAAGGTGGATGCGACATCAATTCGTAGCGCAAATTGACCCAGTTTCGTTGTTACAACGCCGGACAAATCAGAGGGTATGTGTATTGTCGTGGTGAAAGAGCACTTTTTCTTCGCGAAATTGACATTTGTTACTTCTTCGTGAGATTTAACGAATAGTGTAGTATAATACTCTTCTGTGATTGTTTTGTCCATCTCCAAAAAGTCAATAAAAATAACACCTTGTAAATCCGAGAAAACAAAACACAAATTGACTAACAACCAAAAAAATATTAAATTGACGTGATTAAAGAATCGAAAAAGGACAAAAACGTCAAGTACAGCATTGTTACTGATGATGAGACGTGGTACTTTCGATATGATCCAGAAAGCAAGCGTCAAAGTGCCCGAGCGAGCCAAATCCGAAGAAAAGCCGCCTCGAGAAGTCAAAAATCAGAACAATGTTGATTTGTCCCTACAATTGGGAGTGAATTATGCACAAGGAATTCGTTCTATCTGGTTAAACGATCAAGGCTGAGTTTTATCTTGGCGTTATGAAGCGTTTGTTGTCGCGTATTCGTCCTGTGCGACCACAATACCGTCAACAAGGCACTTGGCGCTTATTGCACGATAATGCGGCGTCTTATCTTATCTGTTGACGCTCATCACCCATTTTTTGACCAAAAAAGAATTTTGTCACCGCAGTGAAGTGATCACTCGATTCCGCAGTGAACAAACGCGGGACCCATTGCGCTAATAGCTTTCTCATGCTTAAATACAAGGATTTTAGACGTACGTTAAAAAGACGTACGTCCAAATTCCATTAGTGAAGAGGTGCATGAGACTTTTCATATAGATAGGTAACGGCGCCGTGCCATTCCATGTCAGTTTCCGCTGTGGCAAGAAAACAGCAAACTTTTTGATAAAAATATCTGAAAATATTGATGCTGAAATTACAATTTCTTTAATTGAGCTGAGCAAGTGGGTAAAACCTGATTATTTTTAAAACAAGATCGCAACAACAAATTTCACGATTTAGATTTTTTACATTTTTCTATGCCGGTTAATTAACTATAATTTTTTCCTGGTCCTTTAAAACATGCTGTTATTTTAATGACGCCAAGATAGTTACTGAACTCAAACAACGTTGAAGACCAAATTCGGTACGCTACGATAAATTATCGTACGTTTTTTTAACGTACGTCCTAAATCGTTGTATGCGGAAGGGGAATAGACGTTCCTGTAGGATGTTCCGTACGCGTGCGTTCGAAGTGTTTGTATCGGAATCAACCTTAACCTTAAACTATAGCGTACCGCAACCAGGACTCCCCCGCCTCTCAGACTTGAACTAGTTTTCTTAGACCTATCCAACCTGTAAACAGCATAACTAGTCGTTCCCAATTCTGAATCCCCGATAATCTTCGATAGCCAAGTTTTAGTTACAACAATACGGGGGTTGCTATTTATATCCAATCAAACCAATCAAAAGTACTCAGAACGTTTTATCATACGCACGCCATTTGGGTTGTTTAGCGACATAAAAATGTCATCTCAGTCAAAAAATAGAATTAACTCGTGAGAATTTTCATGCGATGATTTACTACTTGACTTTCGACGTGGATTATCAGTGCATCGATCAACTCATTTTGACTTTTGGCGATTAAGCACCATCTATAACCGCAATATATCACTGGTCGTTCGTTCGCAGACGAATTTGAAGAAGGTCGTCCAAAATAGGTTGTTGTGTCAGAAAGCATCGATACTGTGCGCGAACTAATAACGTAAGGTCGTCATGTGACATACGGTGAGATTGAGATGTTCCTGGGTATTAGTACGATAATCATATACAAGATTTTACATGAACATTTTGCCGTGGAAAAGATTTGTGGACGTGGGATTTCGCATAATTTGACAATCGCTCAAAAAAAACCTCTAGTCAATTGATGCAATGAAATGCTCAAAAAATATAATCGCAGTGAGTCAAAAGTCGTGTATAGCATCTATACAGGTGACGAATCTTGTATCTATGTGTATGAGTCTGAAAGTAAACTGCAGTCTGCTGTATGGGACAAAATAAGCCAAACCCCACAAAAGTTGTTCGCGCACGAAACACTTCGAAGCAACAGGTCGTCTTTTTTTTTGGAATAAATGGACATGTGGCTACAGTGCCACTAGAGAATAGTAGAATGGCCAATTGTGAATGGTACAGGACCATTTGTTTGCTAGAAGTTTTTGAAGAAATAATAAAAAACAACCAGCGACGCAGGATCATTCTTCACCATAACAACGCGAGCTCTCACACATCGGACCGAACAACTCAATATTTGTCCGGTCAAAACATCGAATTGATGGATCGTCCGTCGTACAGTTCTGATTTAGCACCCAATCATTTCTTTTTGTTCCTGTCCGTGAAGAATAAACTACGTGGTCGACGTTTTTCCACAGGTTTTGATGCGTTCAAAATGCACGTTTTGAAAATATGTCAATCAGAATGGAAAAAGTGCCATGAAAACTGTTTCAAAGGTATGCAAAAGTGTAACAATCATCGCAGAGAATATTTTGAAAAACAATAAAATCAATTTCAATGATAAATATTTGTTTTTATTTATTATTCCGGTTACATAAATAGCAACTTTCGTAGCATCATACTCCACCCCAGCCACACCAACAGAGAAATCTCTCAGCTTGGTTTTCGTCCCTCTCACATTCTGATAATAAACTTTTAATCTCCGTATTGCTCGTTCCCACTAGTTTTTTAAACTGGCAGATTTGTGAATATTTTTGGTACTCCTTTCATAAACCTGATGGAAAGGTCAGTTTCTCCATTGCTCAAAGTAGTGTTTAATCAGCACACGAAATTCCTGTTTTTCCCTGTTAGCAAAAATATCGAATTTATCTACTTTCGAATACTGTGCCAAAAAAGAAGTTACTTTTTAGAAATGCAATTTACCTTTGCGATACTACTGACTTCTATTGGAAAAGTCTGGATTTTCTCTCTATCTTCGTATTATGCCTGATAAGTGAATTATTTATTTTTAAGTATAATAACGACCTTTTATTCTTTAAAGGTTAAATTTCTTTATCCAGATAATGTTAAAACTATGAGGAATCATGTTTTAATAGACTATGTCCACTAAAAGTATCTAAACACGAAACTATACTACTAGTGTAAGACAAAAGCATTTTGTCTTACACTAGTACTATAGTTTTTTGAGTTTGTTGTATTTATTTTTGAGGTACTCAATTATTCATTGTTTAAAACATTTCACAATTTTTATACCTGAATTAATGTAGTGTCGGATGCTCCTAATTTGTCTGAAAGTTACTTAGTACTTATCCTAGGATCGCACTCACAGCTGCGCTTAATGCGTCGGCATCGAGAGATCGTGGACGACTTGATTTCCCCCTATCTTCAAGTTCATATCTTCTTCCTCGTACTTTTTGACCAGAGCTGACCAGCGTGGATTGAAACGGCAGTTCCCCCTCTATTTCACAAATCTCACGAGCGGCGTAAGTTGCTTTCAAGCCTTTTTTAAAACAATTTCTTAAAATTGCCCTAATTATGCGAGTTATTTCACTCATTTTGACGTTTTTGTAAAAACCGTCAACTGAATTTTTCGTCTTGGAATCACTTTAATACTGAAGATTGAATGTTTATTTCTCGGAACAAAAAGTTGAAATTGAATTAAACCTCTGAGGACCTCTAAGTGAAGTATAGTCCTTTATTTATAAACACCCTGGTAATGTAGCAATAAGAAAAATAGGAATTTTAAGGGCCGGTTATAAGCTATGCTTGGCATACAATTTGAAATGCCGGGCGGGCGTTTCCGGGCGATTCAAATTTTATTCCAAGTATAGCTTATACCTTGTATATTCTTGCATTGTATAACCGGCCCTCAGTCAAACATTGAGTCAAACGAAAAAATCATAGTTTTTATTCTGGTTTAGTACAAACCATTATTTGAAAATATCATGTCGTGAAAATAACCGCTGTTATTTTTGTTTTATTTTTTCGATATCCCAATGGAAATCGATTGCAATTGTCGCAGTTTCCGGGTTGATAACGAACAAGCTGACGATTTTAACGCTAGTTCAACAACAACAACATTAAAAAAAACGAAACTGCCGTATCAATCGACGTTATATTTTTAAATTACTTATCCATTATTGTCAGGTGATTGATTGATGGCTGACTTAGCCTGCTTTGAACACGCTATGCCGCCATTAGGTTCCAGCGAGCGTATCAGTGGCGTAACGCAATATATTCTTTATCTTTTTTTATACATATGCAAGACTGTTTGAATTATGATTCCAAACTATATATATACAGTATATCAAATTGAAACTGGTACACTTGAAATGTTTTCAAATGCTTTTTTTTAATAACTATCGTTATAAATTTTTCTTATGTTTTTTTACGTATCGGTTATAAGTAAGGTCATAGATAAAATATTGGAATTAAGGAAATTAGGGAAAAATGACCGAAAAGATGTTTGTAGAGAATAAATGAAACGTTTTTATTTTTTGATAGTTAAAATGAAACTCGTACACTTTGATATATATATATATATATATATATATATATATATATATATATATATATATATATATATATATATATATATATATATATATATATATATATATAATAAAAAACGTTTCAAAAAGTAGAAATTATTATTTGGATGCAATCCTTTTTTACTAATTACATGTTTTAAGCGGCAAGGTATAGATTCAAGTAAGTTTTGACAATATTCAGGCGATAGTTTTAATTAATTGCTCCATAATAGAAGTTTGATGACTTGGATTTACAACCTTTAAAAGGTACCATAAATGTTCAATAACATTTAGGTCGGGACTTTGTAGAGGAGTTTTCATAAGTTTGGGGCAGTTATATAACAAACCAGATCTTAATGTTCACTGCTTTGTGCTTTGGAACGTTGTCTTGGTTAAAGATAAATCGTTTATTTTTTTCCTTTATTTGGGTTTTTCGCCTCGATCTAAAACTCGAAAAATATCAAAATATCTGTTCTTATACAAATAAAGAATCACTGGGTAAAAACAAAAAAAAAACCAAACAGAGACAAATTTCTCAGTGATTCTTTTTTGTAATAAATTTGCCTAACGAACAAAATTTTAAAAATATAAAAATGTTCTAAAAAAATATACAAATTTTAACGTTTACGTTTTTCAAAACGAATCTAAAAATAAAACATTTTAATTTCTATAAATTATGAAAAGATAGGAAGTAAATATATTTTTTGTCTATGTCAATTAGACTTACATTGACAATTTTTTTTTCTTTATTTGGGTTTTTCGCCACGATCTAAAACTCAAAAAATATCAAAAGTATATGTTCTTATGTAAATAAGAAAAAAATATATGAACACGCCTCAATCATTCAGACATTACTAAGATAAATCGTTCTTCTATTTTCAGTTGTTGAGCACTTTATTTCAGGTTTTGTCTTAAGATGTCAAGATGAATATTTTGGTTCATAACCCCTTCAGTAAATTGTAGCTTACCAGGGCTTTTGGCGGACATGTACCCCCATATCATTACGGAGCCGCCACCATGTTTTACAACCGCTCAAAAATTCTTAGATATTAGTGCTATGGTAACAACTTTTTTGAGCTTTAGTGTATTCTCATTTTTAAAGAAAATATTATTTTGTCCACCTTTTTTTACGTAAAAAAGGTATTCCTTATAAATGTCGCTCTGAGTTACCGTTTTCTAGATAATTGCGTTTAAATTGTTCATTGCACATTGCACTTTCCCTTTTTTGTCTTAGTTCTAGAGGAATGTTATGTGAATATTCGGGTAACTGAGTTTGAAGAAAATTAAGATACAGTTCGCCGTTTAAATTAGATGGTAGTTTGAATAGACCTAATGCATAATCACCAATAAGACCACACCAAACGTTAATTTTAAATTCTTGTTAGAAATGACGTTCGGATACTAAGTGTGGATTTTTTAAATCCTACGCATGTTTATTTCCAAAGCCAATACACTTCTACGTGTAAACATTGCTTTGTCTGTAAACAATATTTTTTAAAAAACATGTGATCAGCATTTTGCGGGGTATGACAGAAACGGGCAAATTCCAATCTAGCTGGCAAATCAGCTTCTAGTAGATTCTGTACAGTCTTGAAATGAAACGGAGACAGGCCCTCCTCGTGAAAAATTTTGCAAACGGTGGACTTGCCTACCCCAACTCCCAGAGCAATGCGTCTTGTGCTTACTTCAGGGTTTTCGGTGAGGCGAACCACAATTTGTTCTTCCTGGTCGGTGTTTAGAGCCTTCGGAATCTCGTTTCAGACGAAAAGAACCTGTTTCACCCAGTCTGTCGTAAATATTTTTGAAAATCTTAAAATCCAGCTGCCTTCGTCGTGGATACGTTTCCAAATATCTTCGATGAGCCCGGCGTCCATTAAAATTTTCCTGCGTATATATGCCTATCATATCTTGCATCTCTTCATTCGAAAACAATTTATGTCTGGGCATTTTGTTTTTGTCTTATGTGAAAATCCTTTTTACTACAAAAACTATTTTACTATAATGTATTAAAATTATTATTATTATTTAAAACAATATTAATTATTTAAATACCCACAATATTAATTACTGACAATCAGTGTAAAAGTTTGACAGTAACTAAATTTCCAGAGCTTCGTGATGTATTTGTTTTCATCATAGTGTACCTCTTGTGTTACCTAAAGTATTACATTTCAAAAACCCAATTTAAAAAAGTGCAATGAACAATTTAAATGCAGATATCCAGAAAACGGTAACTGGGAGAGACATTTGCAAGGTATACCTTATTACCTTACATAAAAAAGATAGACGAAATAATTTTTACTAAAAATGCGAATACACTCGAATACAAGGCGTAAAAAAAGTTGTGACCTTTCAAACGTAGAAATTTTCAAGGCATTTAAATTTATTATCTTAAAAAACACCCCATTACCAAATTTCGTTCAAGAAAAATACTTTTTAAGACATTTATTGAGGAAAACTTAAAATATAATTATAACTTTAACATCTTGTACCTTGGTTACTATTAACTTTTGGATTAAGGTAAATTGGGTTAAATCGCAATACTTTTACAAAAAATCTGCAGTTTTTCTGTATACCATTTATTAGCGGACACACCCTGTAAAATATATATAATATATATATATATATATATATATATATATATATATATATATATATATATATATATATATATATATATATATATATATATATATATATATAATATATTTATTTCTGCTACGCCTCTGTCTTGAATCAACTTGGAACTTGTATTTGGTTAACATGACGCCCGTATATAAAATATTTATTATATTTCTGTGGTTTTGAAGTAAATTTTACTCACCCTTTACGTTTACCATATCAGAATGAACCATATCAGAACTTTTACTAAACATTTAAAACTAAATTAACAGGCTATCAACCGCAGAGCCTATGCTTTCAAAAGGAAAACGGACAATTAGCTCTAAATAACCAAGACAATTGCAAAGAACTTGCGAAATATTTTGAACAAATACTAAACTGTCCTGAGCCCTTAAACAAATTGGCAACACTAAACCCTAAACAAACAAACCCAGATTCATTACCACCGAATGAAGAGGAAATAATTAGGCAAATCAAGCGGCTTAAAAATAACAAAGCTTCTGGTGAAGATGGAATCACTGCTGAACTTTTGAAATCCGCTGGTCCAGGTACAATCAAGGAAATAACCAAAATTCTACAAGAAGTTTGGCGAACCGAACGGATTCCGGAAGACTGGAAAGATGCTCTAATCCATCCACTCATAAGAAAGGAGATAGAACGGATGTAAACAACTATAGAGGAATACCTCTTCTCCCAGTTTGTTACAAGATTCTATCTCAATGTCTACTAGACAGAGCCCAGGGACAGTTAGAACCGAACATTGGTGAATATCAAGCAGGTTTTCGACCGGGCAGATCCTGCCCTGAACAGATCCTGAATCTAAAGTTGATTCTAAGACATCAAAAACTGTAGAATAAAAATCTCGTCTGTACATTTGTGGATTTCAAAAAAGCATATGATTCTATTGATCGCGAATCTTTATTCCGAATCTTGAAAGAACAAGGACTAGATCTGAAAACGCTGGCAATTATTAAAGCAACGTTAACTAACACAAGGTCAAAAGTTAAATTCATGGGTGACATCTCAGAGCCCTTCGAAATTAAAACTGTCGTGAGACAAGGGGATGAACTCTCACCACTCTTATTTAACTGTGTTCTAGAAAATGTAATACAGGAGTGGCGTGAAAAAAAGTCGGCACTGAATATTGACCAGCCCATTAAACTGGGGAGAACCAACATCAAAATTGATTGTCTGGCATTTGCTGATGATCTAGCAATTTTAGCTCAAGATGTATTAACGGCACAGAAACAGATTGAAATCCTAAAAGAAACAGCAGAAAAGGTAGTACTCCAAATTTCCTTTGAAAAGATACAATACATGACCTGCAACAGACTAAGAACACCATTTCTAAAAACAAAATATGGTAACATCACACGAGTCTCTCAATTCAAATATTTGGGTGAAATAATCATGGAAAATGGGTTGGAAAAAGCGGCCAATAAGGGTAGATGTCAAAAAATGGAAACGGCATTGAGACTTGCACAAAATATTTACAACAAAAAATGCCTATCTAAAAACACAAAACTGAGCAAAGGAGCAAAGGAAGGCTAACAACAACAAACGCCTCTAATTGTACTTCGCGTGGTCCACCAGGGCCCATACGTGAATAATAATAATAATAATAATATATATATATATATATATATATATATATATATATATATATATATATATATATATATATATATCATCATCATCATCATCATCATCATCATCATCATCATCATCATCAGCCCGCATCGATCCACTGCAGGATGAAGGCCTCTTCAGCATGCTTCCAACCTTCACGGTCCTGGGCTTTCCTCTGCCACTCGGGTCCAATATACTTAACGATGTCATCAATCCATCGTGTTTTCGGTCTTCTTCGCGGACGTTTGCGATCAAGCGGTATCCACTCCAGGATTGCCTTGGTCCATCTGTCGTCCCATCGCCTCCCTATATGGCCTGCCCATCTCCATTTCAACTGTTTTACTCTTCCAATGATGTCACAGACTTTTGTTTGTTCCCTGATCCATGCGCAGGACGTTCTGTCTCGTCTTGTAATGCCAAGCATACATCTTTCCATTCCCCTCTGTGCCACCCGAAGTTTTTGAATTGATTGCGATGTGAGTGATATATATATATATATATATATATATATATATATATATATATATATATATATATATATACTCATTGTATATTAGTTTCTGCTACGCCTCTGTCTTGAATTAACTTGGAACTTGTATTTGGTTAACATGACGCCCATATATAAAATATTTATTATATTTCTGTGGTTTTGAAGTAAATTTTACTCACCCTTTACGTTTTCCATATCAGAATGATGGATTGAGACAAGATCAGTTGTTGAATCTTTAATGAACTGTCCTACTAATAATGGTAATGTTTGATTGA
The DNA here is from genome assembly GCA_031761425.1 of Cosmopolites sordidus. NCBI lineage: Eukaryota > Metazoa > Arthropoda > Insecta > Coleoptera > Curculionidae > Cosmopolites > Cosmopolites sordidus. The sequence goes on along the minus strand of JARFXV010000740.1, from coordinate 78,517 downwards.
CCAACTCATATATTAAACAAAATAAAATAATAAAAATTAAAAGAGCAATTCCGAACTGAATTTTGTTATATATGGATGATCAAAGCATATGTTATGTTAAACACCTACCTATTATGATACTGGTTATATGACTTTTTAAAATACGGTTTAAAATACGGTTGACGATTTGATTTTTGATGCACAAAACGTCAAATTCATCATCATCAAAGAATTAGGTAAAGGCTTTTTCAAATTAGGTAACAAGATTTGAGTTGATTTCAAAAAACGTTTTATTGATAATTGAAGCTTAGTGTATGACATTTAAATTCGAAAAACAATATCTGCCATGGCCACCTTTTGCAGCTCCACAGACGTCCACTCTTTTGTCAAAATTTTGAATGACATTTTGGCATAACCGTGGCTCTATCTCACCAATGACACGAATAATTTCATTCTTTAGTTCAGGAATCGATTATACCTAATATACCTAATAATTATTACTAATAATATTATACCTAATAATACCTAACCCCTAAGAAAATAGCCCGACCGTGTCAAATCACATAATCTTGGTGGCCAGTTAACATCATCGTTTCTTGCAATAACTCGTCCAGGAATTTTTCTCTCAATAAATATATTGTTTCCTTAGTAGAGTGAGGTGTAGCGCCATCCTGTTGGAACCACATCTCTTCCAGATTAATAGTATTCAATTAACCTCACAAACAACCTGTTATCATCTCAAGATATCCAACACCATTCACAGTTACAGTTTCACCAGCAGCATTCTAAAAGAAATACGGCTCATTTACACCTCCTGATCATAATGCACACCCTTGGATGTCCAACTTTATTTGTTCCTCGTGTTTTCGCTTCATATATTTGTTTTGCTAGTCTCTCTTTATTCATTCTGTCAATGTATCCTAGCCAGCTCAGTTATTTTCCTTCTGTAGCTCTTTCTGTTGGTTTCGTTTCCAGTTGTTCCATTACTGTCGTATTTCTCGCTCTATCCCGTCTTGTAATTCTCTGTATTTTGCGTAAAAATCTCATTTCTGCTGCTGTAATTCTACATTTGTTTCTCTTTTTTAAGGTCCAAGATTCGCTGCCGTATATCATTGATATAATAATAATAATAATAATATTCTTTATTTAGTACTTGACTACTACATACAATCTGTAATTCATTTATATTTATATATGTCTATGCATAATACAAATATATCCAAATATGATCTGTTCTATAATAATAAAAATCCAATATATACACACTAGTTAAATCACAACGCAAATCTAACATAACAACACTAACAACACAACACAACACAACGCAACAACAACACAACGCAACGCAACACAACACAACGCAACACTAACAAAATCACACGACCTACCTATTTTTAGCAACAATCTAACCTATTTTGCCAAATAATGTTTACGGATCTACAAACATTTCCAAACTCTCTATACTTTTTAGCTCTGCAGGCAGACCATTGAACAGCCGAAGACCATTCCCAAAAAGCGATTTCTGCGTATCCCTGCTCCCTTGAGCGAATGTTACATTGGTGTTTTTCGGATCGCGCTATTAAGTACCTTCCAAGATATGCAGGCATTAAGTTATTTTTAATTTTAAAAATCATAACAATACTGGCCATCTCAATACTCTGCCACACTTAGCACCAGCCCAAAGAGCGCAAGTGATGGTCTCACTACTTTCTGACACACCTGCGCTTTTACCTCTTTCGGTATCGCTCTTTTTCCTAGGAATGTTGTTTTTTATGATCTTGTATAGTTCGCCTACTTTTCCCATTTTTCGTTCATTTCACAATCCATTTTTCCATTATCTTCTATTATTGTGCCTAAATACTTTTAGTTTTTGACTTGCTCCATTACCTTCCCATCGAGTATAATTTTGTGTTTTATTTTTGTCCTGCAATTACCTTTGTTTTGATTCAGTCTATATTTATTTCCATGTTTACCTTTCTTAGCTCTTCGTTATATATAACTAAGTTATGTTATAATATATCTTCACAATCTGCCATTAGGATCATATCATCAGAGAAATGTAATTCTTCTATTGTCACTGTTTTGAGTTTCCTAAAACATATTTTTATATTCTTGCAATTTACTTTGCGATTTTTTACATCATCAATAACTATTTAAAATTCAGTTCGCAGCTCTGTCTTAGGCCTATTCCTGTGTCAAATTCTGTGAATTCATCGTTATGCGTTCTTACTTATTCTTGTTGTTGTTATATAAGGCTTTGATGATTTCTATTACTTCCTCTTCTCTTTAGACTTTTCCAGGCATCCCTTCTTTTTACTCTATCAAATGCATTTTTCAGGTTAATGAAACAAATATGGATTTCGGTTTCTTTTCTTAACAGTTTTCTCCTAGTTGTCTAATAAATTTCAGATCTTATGTGCTTCTAATTTTTCTCTCAGTCTCTGCTCTGTTATTCTTGTAAATATTTTTTCAGATAAACTTGTTAGTGCGACCCGCCTATAGTTTTTACATTCTTTGATATCTACTTTTTTAAACAAGGGCAAAATTCTACCCATATCTCAGTCTGTTGGTACTTTCTTTTCTATTATGATATCGTAACGTAACAATTCCTTCTTTGCTATTTCTCCCATATATTTCAGCATTTCTGCTGTGATTTAATCTTGCCCAAGCCTAAGAGTTTGCCAGAAATAAAAAAATATTACTTTCCAAATTATATATTTATTTTTTACTTTTAAATATTTAATTTAATATATTTATTTAATTTAATAAAATTAAACTACTTTACTTTAATTCTTCTGTTGGAACCTTTGGTGTGAAATACTAAACATTAAGAGATTTACCACTAAACACCAAAACGCTTTTTTGAACTGCTCGACCCATGTGCATCTAAGATTAAATCATCCCCTGATGATGCTAACATGGTCAGCGAAACGTGCGTCGAGCAGTTGAAAAAAGCGTTTTGGTGTTTAGTGGTAAATCTCTTCATGTTTAGTACTTTACTTTAAATTAAATTTTAAACTATTGCAAAACAAAATACCCAACATCGGTGGGAGTCTGTGCACTACCTTTGCGTCTTGTCGTGTGCCATGATTCTTCCTAGCGTCCTTGCTTGCTTTTCTTTCAATAGCGCATGCGTTTAACCTTTCAACAGATGCATGCGTGTTTACGACCAAAAGTTGAGCTGGTGTGGACATACCTTATAACGGCTTCAAGTATGCTGTCGATTTGGGGTCGTAACAGGACCCCTTCCCGCCTAGTTGTGGCTAGTCCAACTATATCCATATCTTGGGCCTATGTCACTAGCTATTACATCTAGCTCACTAGCCATTAGAACGATTTGAATCCTATAGGGAAAAATGTGTACGTAACTGCTCAAAATTCGGCAAAAATTGCATGCAGAAATTCTCACTTGTACACCACGTCATCGAATGTACCATGTTTCCATGGAGACTCCTCCACAGATGCAATATTTGCAGCGCTTAAATTCTCATTGAGTTGTAGTAATTGAATTATATTATTTAATGTAAATGCGTTCACTTAGTATGCCTTTATATGTATAGTACGTTTCTAGATATATCATTGCCGATTGGTTGCAATAAACTCTTAACCACCCCTGACGTAACGAAACCAGGCAAAGTTGTAAGAAACGTAAACAGGGTCGGGCATAATAAAATATCATTTAAAAAGAATTAGGTTAATTTTATTCCTGGTTTAGTAGTTTCGAAATATTTTAGTTTAGTTCGCATTATTTTCTTAAACAGTGCAGTTCTATAATTTCGATTGTATTTTTGTTATTTCAAACGTGCTAAAAATGTAGCGTTCTTGGCAAGACAATGGTCATTGTGCCTACGGTAGTGCTAATTTTAAAAGAAAACATTAATCGCCAGATGATAAGCAAATTGTGAAAAATGTGTATGCTTCTTTATTGAATAGGGGACTTAATGTAAATGCAGCCACAGCAGAAACGTCTTCATTAATGAAAACTTTGTTCTTTGCAGTTAAAGATATTCTGACCAAGCCAATTAAAACTAAAAAAATCCGTAGTGATTCTGGTAAAAGCAAATGTGCAACTTGCAAATAAAAGCAAACGAAAACGACAAAGACTAAATTCGAAGCAAAATGTATGCTATGTATAAAGAGCAAACTGTGTCTATATTGCATTCATTGCAACAGCGACTAAGGAAAGATGAAACCAACATTCTTTCCAGCAGAACTAGTGTCCGGAGAATATTTTCTCAAATGAGTTTTGAATATCGGACTCTTAAAAAAAGACAAATATTAATGGAATCACAACCATTGCGATGATGGTGGTTGTTTTGTTGTTTGGCCATACAATGTTTTGGCCATACATAATAATAACAATAATAATAATAATCTCTATAATCTAATAATAAATAAGGGGACGTTAAGCAACCCAATAACTACAGACCAATCACGTGTCTGTCAGTGTTATATAAACTGTTCACAGTCCTACTCAATGAAAAAATCTACCAACATTGTGATAAAAATAACATTTTTGAAGAAGAACAGAAAGGATGTATAAGAGCAAGTATGGGCTGCAAGGAACAATTGACGATCGATGCTGTAGTTCTTGAGCAAGCGCGTAAAAGAAAAGGCAACTTAAATATCTGCTATATAGACTACAAGAAAACATTCGATAGTGTCCCTCACGATTGGCTGGTTGAGGGTCTGAATTTCTATAAAATTAGCCCCCAGATTATTAATTCTTTAAAGTTCCTGATGGGGATGTGGAAAACGAATCTTTTTGTCGGCCAACAATGCATTGCTGCTACAAATATCGAGAGGGGAATTTTTCAGGGAGATTCCCTTTCTCCAATTTGGTTTGGTCTAGCATTGAACCCTTTGTCCACACTACTCAACAGCAATATTGGATATAAACTTAACATGAGGAATCCAAGAAAGCTCTCTCATCTACTATATATGAATAACCTTAAATTATATGGAGAAACTAGAGAAAAATTAAATTCATTGATAAAAACGGTTGAAACATTCAGTAGGGATATCAGAATGTCATTCGGACTAGACAAATGCTCTACCATAAGTATACAGAAGAGAAAAGTTCAGAGTCAACATTCAACACTTTATAACATACAACAACTAGCACCAGAAGAATCCTACAAATATTTAGGAATACCCCAAAAGCATAAACTTGATCATAACCAGTTAAAGAAGGACTTTTCCACTCTATACCAAAAGAGACTTACAAAACTTTTAAACACCAAACTGAACAGTGGAAACCTGATTAGAGCGATCAACGGTTAGGCAGTGCCAACTCTGACATATTCTTTTGGCATAGTTAAATGGTCAGAAACTGACCTTGATGAACTTGATAGGTTGACACACCGAACATTGACAAAGTTCCGATGCCTGCATCCAAACTCATCTACGAAAACACTATACATCTCAAGAAAGTTGGGGAGTAGAGGCCTTGTAAACGTAAAAAATCTCTGTCTCAATCAAGAAAATAGAATGAGAAAACACTTCATTGATTCAAACAGTACGTTAATGAAATAGGTTGCAAATGAGGATCGGGGTTTCACCCCACTGAACCTAAATAAACAAAATCGATTGATAGCAGAACAACACTCACGGACTGCGTTCGAGAATGGAAAGGACAAACATTGCACGGAAGGTTTCCTAAGTCACTCGAAGATGACACCATTGACGAACAATTGTCTCTGAAGTGGCTGACCGATGGACTCTTTTACCCAGAAAAAGAAGGTTTCGCGATATCCATTCAAGATAACAAGGTAACAAGAACAAAAAACTATGAAAAGCACATACTGCATTTGGACGTAGTCGATAAGTGCAGGAAATGCGGTACTTTGGGGGAAACAATTGAACACCTTATTGGCGGTTGTCCTGCCCTTGCTCCTAATGCTTATTTAGGATGGCATAATCAGCTGGCAAAAATTATACATCAACAAATTGCAAAAAAATACTCGCTATTAGAAAGCGCACCTCCTCCATATTATAAGTACTCGCCTTCTCCTGTACTTGAATCGTCCGATACCATTCTTTACTGGGACAGACCAATCACTACTGATCAAACGGTTGATTATAACAGGCCGGATCAACAAAAAGGACAAGAGGGCTTTTATAATTGACATCGCAGTGCCACTATCTCACAACATTAGAAAAACTGAGATAGAAAAATCCACAAAGTACGAAAATCTGGCATACGACTTGAAGAACCAGCAGAAACTGAGTAAGGTAGATGTAGTGCCCTTCGTTATATCCGTCGAAGACCTGATAAGTAAGAGATTTTCGAAGAACCTCGAGAGCCTCGGTATCTCGTATCTCATAGTGGGACAGCGTGATGTGCTCTTGCAAACGTGTCACATTGTTCGTAAGATATTATGCTAGGGTGAGAGGAGCTGAATTGCTTTTTCATCTTGGCAATGGAATATCGGCCAGCATGAGCTGAGATTCTACAGTAAGAATGAGCAGAATAATAATCTTTGGAAACATAAATTCATGGTAGATATGTGGAATTATTAAATGGCACAATATTGATAGAAAGCTTCTCTGCACTGGTTAGACGAGAATTAACTATATACGGAAACTGAGGGTTTTGTTATTATTGTCTAGGATAAAGTCATAAAAACCAACAATTACAAGAAATATATTAAAGAAAATACTGAAGATGTCGAAAGTGTGTCAAAATAGGGGAGACTGTTGAGCACATAATTGCTGGATATCCTACTTTAGCAGACATCGCATATTTAGGAAGGCATAATCAGCTTGCTAAGATAGTCCACCAAAAACTGGCACTTAGTCATGGTCTTTTATGAACATCTACTCCGCCGTATTATAGATACAGTTTTCAAGCAGTTCTGGAGTCTTGACGATGTGCTGCCCTACTGGGATAGACCGATAATAACTGATAGGGCTGTCGACTACAATAAAATTATTCAGAAGTTAAACCACTCCGGCTCTAGCGCCTTTTAAGAAACTAGGAATATTTTTATTGAGATTTCTCATGGCAATTAACATTTTGTCGAAGGGCATCGAAATATCTTTAAACGGACTATAATAAAACTTGCACGTCGTAAAACCGTCACAAATATCATGAAAAATAATGGCGCCCAAACCAAGTGGCCACTTGCCCCACCCACCCTAGTGTTGTTTTTTGGGTTGATTACTTTATTTAGACCTTTGTAAAAGCTTTCAACTTTTTCGTCGGGTTGTTCGGAAGTTGGAACATAGACTTGAATTATTTTCAGTTTATTTTTATTAGCGAACTGAATATGAAGTTTACGAAAACATTTTTTTTTCAAAAGAACACATTTTCTAAACTCTAAATATACAAACTCTTTGGTTATATTTATATTTTAAATAGTAAAAAGAAAAATAATAAATATTGAATTCCATAATAGAAATCTCGATGCGATACTAACAATCTCGGCCATCTAGCCTGACTTAGCCCATCTAAAAATGAATAATATTTTTAGAAGCAAACTAACCAAAGCCTAATGAAATATTCGCTGTCAGATGAGAAGATCCGAATCGGCAGATCGCGTTACAAAAATTTGGTTTGTTTATGGTGCGGCTGGACGACTTAGACGTTGATCATAAATTCGTTCTGTGATGTCGCGCGTTTTATGGTGGTGCCCTCTTGCGGTGGGCCCCTTGTGGAGGATAAAGAGATATCCAAGATAAAGTGGCATGTTTAGGTACAGAGGCGTGAGTCCAAAACGACCGTACCGTAATTTAATAACGATTGTGTTTCTATCTTTATTTTCTTCTTTATTTTTTATTGGAAATTGTTTGAGTTGGTTTTTTTAAGTGTCGATCTTGACGATAAATTGCATTGTTCTATGGAAGAATATTTTAGATTGAGAAAACTACCGTTTGTTTTCCTTTTAACTACAGTTTCTTCAGTTTGCATATATTTTTGCCGAATGGAACGAAGCAGATCTTTAACCACTTCTCGACATTATTTGAATGATTTGTTTCATACGTATGATAGTGTTCTTGATAAATCTGTAGACCTTTTCCAGTATTTTCAATGATTCATCACAAAAAATTTCATTAGCAACAATTTTAGGTAAACTCTTTGCTCGATATTTTTATTCAACAGCTGTAAATAGCCTAGTCAAGAGATGGTACCAAAATTCTAAGTGACAATTGGGTTTTTAAATAAAACATAATTATCGATTTTTTTACTTTATTTCAAAACTCTATATACATAATATTGATAATCATAATAATATTAATTACATAATAATAATTAAATGTAACATAATAATTAAAATGTATAAAATTTAAATATAAATCACGTGACTACGAACGCGTCACGATTGGCTGCTATGTTTGTAACGTCAGAATTCTAAAGTGTTTTCACGTCCGTACTATCAACGGTTTCTATTCGTATATATAATGTCTGTCTAATATATATAATATAATGTATATATATGTCAAAATTATTGTTGGTTAAGTGCAAAATAAAATATTGTTGATTACTAATTTCGTTCAGTAATGTGTACCAAAGGGTTCATAAAGGTTAATTCTGATAATATACCTGCTGTGGATATTTTTATGGTCACAGATTTTCTGAAAAATTACATTAGGTTCAATTCAGCTGAAGTTCGAGGTGTTAAAGCATCGATGTAAGTTTTTTTAAAAATAATAATATAAATGTAAGTAAGAAACAAAATATTTCTATTGAATATAATTAAACTATTTGTAGGGTGTCACGAGAAAGTTACGATGACAAGGCTATAGGTTTTGTTCAATTTAACCGCAAAAATGGTATTTTAACCTGTAAAAGGACGTGTATGTCTAGAACATAAAGTTCGGAGTAAAGCTTAAACAGTTGCCTTGATTATTAATGAAAAATTTAAAAAAGTTCAAGACACTCAATGTCACGATTATGCAGCTTCAGCGATAATAAATCCTCAAACAAAAAAAGTATATGTTATATATTTGTAACATTGGTTTTCAAAAATTATGAAAAACATTAAATATTGAATAGCCAAAAGATATTTTCTAGTTTTGTAATTATTTTTTGAGCGAAAAAACAATATACATCATAATTAGAAAAACAAAACACATACGTACTGTTTAAATCACGAATTCTATGTCAATAAAAAATATACTGTTAAATATACAGAATAAAACTCCCTCCAGCTAGGATAATATATTACAGTAGATTATAATATGTAAACTACATAAATAATCAATTCAGAATAAAAACAATCACTATCCAAAATTATATACATATTTGTTTGATTGCTTTCATTGAAATTTGCAACACTTTTAAATATTTTTTTTGCTTTATTTGGGTTTTTCGCCACTATCTAAAACTCAAAAAATATCAAAAATACCTGTTCTTATTTAAAGCAAGAATCACTGGGTAAAAACAAAAAACCAAACGGAGAAAAATTTCTCAGTGATTCTTTTTTGTAATAAATTTGCCTAACGAACAAAATTTTAAAGATATAAAAATGTTTAAAAAATTTACATACTTTTAACGTTAACGTTTCGGAGGGTACTAGTAAACTAAAAAATAAATTATATTAATTTGTAATATATAAAGTAACGAGTGAAAGTAAATATATTTTTTTGTATATGTCAACGATACTTACATTGACAACAATAGATTTTCATGACAGTAACATACTACCAAAAAAATATTTATAGGTAATGTTTACTGTGTGATTGTTATTAGGCAAATTTATTACAAAAAAGAATCACTGAGAAATTTGTCTCCGTTTGGTTTTTTGTTTTTACCCAGTGATTCTTTCTTTAAATAAGAACAGGTATTTTTGATATTTTTTGAGTTTTAGATAGTAGCGAAAAACACAAATAAAGGAAAACAATATATGAACACGCCACAATCATTCAGACATTACTTAACACTATTAAAACCACACGGATTCTTCAAACCACCACACTAAACTCTATTAACAATATTTTCAAAAAAAAAGTCCACCCATATTACATTATTGCTTAAATTAAGGTTTTCAGTATTTTTAAAATGATGGCGATTTTTTGGATTACATGTAAAAACCACCACATTAGACTCTTAATAATATTTACAAATATAAATAAATCTGGCTGCCAACTAACTCTAATGCATGACCAGCCGGAGATTTCCTAAATAAGAGAAGGCACCCTTTGGAGTAAAAAACTTTTATAATGTGTGATTATTAAGATCTACCCATTAGAAAACCACTATATACCACAATATATCCTAGAATCACTGTCAGCCTACCATCAGTCTTCAATGCCTATAATACATTTCTAACCTATGTTTAAACATAGTTATTATGTATGTTTAAACAAACATACCTTATCAAATAAATATGTTCAATTAATAGAGGACATGTACCAAAATTCTGAAAAACACGAAATATTTTAACTGTTAATATTTTGTTAATAGTTTGTTGTTTAATAGTTTTGTTTGTTTAATAGTTTGTTATTAACTGTTATTTAGAATAGAAATATACCGTTTTCTTTACTTTTTGTTTGAATAGTAGGTTTGCTTTTCTATTTTTCTTTTTTTTGCATACTCCTTCAGATGTTGTTCATCCAACTGATCACACAAATTTCTGTACTCTTCGACCATCTACAAATTAGATTATCCTGTAAAACTTTCATAAAGTATAAGACTTTTCATATATAATTACCTTCCAAACTTGTAGTCGAATTTTATTCTTGTCTATTCTTCTCTAATTCTTGAATATTATTATTCGTATCCTACAAAACAGACGATCCTGTAGGGCTTTCTCATTGTTACTACCATCGGTTGTCTTGCTACATGTAGATTATTTGCAGACACGCAGGAATATTATTCTGATAAACTTGGCCCGTTAATTTGTTTTCTCTAGATTAATTAAATAATATAAATAAAAGTTATAAAAACGAATGCAAAAAACAAAAGGAACGCTAATCTGATTTAATTTTGAACTTACCTTTGAGCCTCCATATCTTATGTAAAAATATATGAGTACAACGTCGAAAACAGCATCGAAAGCCTAAATAATAATTAAAAGAAAGTATATAAAATATAAAATTGATAGCAAGTCAACAAATGCAGTCAAATATATAGATTAAACCTATAGAACAATGACTAAGATCGATAAATTGTTTAATTTACCCGAGACTCCGATTCTTCTTTTCAAAAAGAGCGCGAAAGAAAATTCCGTAATGCTCCGAGCCGAACCGATATCGGCGATGTTAGCCTTCGAGACAATTGTGAGGTTACAATGGTTCCGGTTTTTTTTTTCGGGAATTGTCGGCGTGTTATCGGTACTAGGTTTAAAAAATTATTTTCAATTTGATATAACTTTTTAATTAAAAATTAAATAAAAATAAAAAAAAATTAAATAAAAGTAGTTTTGTTATAAAAATTATATATATATATATATATATATATATATATATATATATATATATATATATATATATATATATATATATATATATATATATATATATATATATATATATATATATATATATATATATATATATATATATATATATATATGATCTTTCCAGTTATGACAAAAAAAATGTTCAAAAGCCCAATTAGGCAACCCAATTGCTACCAAGTTCCAGCAATTTTTTTCTTTTTTTATAATTCTGTAAGAAGAAATAGTTTGTAAATGTAAAGAAGTTGTACAGGGTGGTCCAACAATATTTGGACTTGTTAACTTTTTCAAATGAAATTAAAATAAAAGTAAGTTGATTACTTTTAACAAACTTATTCTTATACTTTACAAAAATTCTTGGAAATTCATGTTCTTGATCGTGTAAATGTACTTCATTTTTGTCCTGGCACTCCTGAAGCCGACCCCACAATTTGCAATAAAGCTGCTGTAAGTGCCTGTCGTTATGGCTTCGATTTCTTGCCGAACATTCTTCTTTAGATCTTCCAGAGTTTCGGGACGGTTGCGGAACACTTAACTTTTAAGATAGGCCCATAAAAAAATCACAGGGAGTTAGGTCCGGGCTTCGGGGACCACTGAATGTCTCCTTTTTGAGAAATCAATTTTTTTCGGAAAAAGCGCCTGAATGACGGGCAAAGATAAATTGGATGCGGGGTAGGTGGCTCTGTCATGTTAGAACCAAGTGTTCTAGTGTATCCTTCAAATTTTTGAAGAGCAGGAGGGTAAAAAGTTTGTAGCAAGTCTACATAACGCTGAGAGTTCGCCGTTACGTTAGGAAGGCCTTGATGATCTTCGAAAAAAAAACGGGCCGATTATTCTGAATGCTGACATTGCAGCCCCAGCTGGTACCTCCTGGCTATGCAGAGGCTTTTCATGTTTTCTTTCAGGGTTCTATCCACATCAGTAGCGATAATTTTGATTATTGACATAACCATTAAGGTGGAAATGAGCCTCATCGAAGAATAAGATGTTGTCGACTGCTGAAAATCATTTCGTTAGTGAATAAGTATATCAGCGCGATTCGTCGGCTTCAATTACTGCATTAACTGAATCTTATATGGGCGCATGCGTAAATCTTTGGGAAAGATGCGAAGTACCGACGATCTCGTCACATTTAGAGCAGCTGCGCACTTTCAAGTCGATAAGTTTGGTTGTTGGCACACGGACGCTCTCACTCTCCCAATGTTTTCATCTGTTATCGATGACCTTCGACAGGCGTGGACGCGTTTATTTAATGTTGAACCAGTTTCCTTAAATTTACGAACCCATTGTTTAATTAATGAAAGACTTGGAATTAAGAACATACAATTTGAAATGTTGTCGAAATCTACAACTCGCACTAGTGGCGGAATTGTTATTGCGGTAATACTCGCGCACACAAAACGAGCGCTCATTTCATGGTGACTAAATTTCCCTGAGCCGAACTATCCTTTAAGACCGACCCCACCTTTCTATTCTCTTTCCAAATTTTCTGCAGCGCAACCAAACATTACCAACTATTTGGACCACCCTGTATTTATACAGGCAACTAGAGAAAACCTAAAAAAATCACGTTTAGTATAACACATGTATCCAAAGTAATGTAACGAATTTTAGGCCCCATACAGGCTATCCATTCGTTTTTTTTTATTATCTTTAAGATTAGCCATTATTCAAGGTTTTCTTCTCGGTCAGAATCCGATTATTTGGATTACTATCGACTCCATATTGGTTCGGATTTGTTCAGAAAAATCCTCTTTTAACGAAAGCGAGATATTTCTTACACATATTGTATGGAAAGTGAATGAAATACTGATTATTTTCCTTCATACCTCTTAAGCCGTATGTCTATTTTTAAATCACCGGTGAGTATTTTCTCTATACGCGTTACAAGAAAAAATATATTTCAACTAATATTATCGCTGCATCAAACCAATGTTTCCCAATTAGCTTTATTTTAACCCTTTAAGTGTTTTATCGTTATGTCAATATAAATTAGAATTGATTAGGATCAAAATTATATCATAATTAACAGATCATATAAAGTTCATTAAATATTACTTTAAGTATTCTAAAAATAAGCAAAAATCTTTGAATATTTTGTACTGTATTCATTAATATTTATAGCAGTCTACACCTGTCTCGACTATTTTTTTTTAGGTGAAAACCTTTTTAGTCGCTTTGAGCAATTTTCGGTAGGAGCAAAACTTATGGGTTCGCGTCACCGACATGCTAGTCACGTGTTGCGCTAGACTGGCCACGCAAATTGTGTTTTAATGTGTTTTATATTAAATTGTGTTTTAGATAATCATTATTTTAATTGTTTAATTGTAGAATCAATGTGCAGTACAAGAGTGAGTACTTAATATGCTAATATTTTTATGTAGAAAAATGAATAACAAAAACAAATCATTTATTTTCGAATATTTCCAATATTGGTATGAATATTTGCGTTGAAAAATTTGATATTATTTATTTTTCTAATATTTAATCTCAGCAATACATCGTGCAATGAAAATTTCGTAGTGGCTTAGGAATTGTCTTACTAGCGTGGTAAAACAGATTTCTAGTTTTTCCACAGTATTTTTGTCGCGAATTTTAAAATTAAAAATTGCCGGTCGCGTTGGTGCGGCGGTAAGAGCGTCTGCTTTGCCGAATCTGCGCTGGAGCGGTAGCTGGTTCGATTCCAGCGCTCGGATGGTTATTTTTCTTTCTTCTGTCCGTTTATCTTTCCTAAATGTTTGTGATTGTTTCTAGGCAAGAGTGTAAAATCCGACTACGAATTACCCCTCAGTCACGCCAGTTAAAGGCTGGGTAAGGCCGGATGCCTTCTGAGAAGTGTTCTACGTTGGTCACTCGCCAGTCGGTAGGTTTCCTGATAGACTTATGGGTAGGCACATAACCAAAAGGTTTATAGCCCGAGGGGGGTGCTGGCCTGGGTTTGTCGGAAGCTGATGACCGTGGTTCGGAACCCACGTTAAGCTGTAGGTCCAGTCGCTAAATAGCCTAGTTGCTGATGCGCCTCTAACCCAAACACTTTACTTTACTTTAAATTAAAAATTCTATAAAATTTTATAATAAATTTAATTTCTCAAAATTATTGTTTGTTGGTTCAAATTTATAAACTTATCATTCAGTTTCACCATTAGAACTTTAGAAAAAAGTATTGTAATATAATTAGTTTTTCTAAATGTCCATTTTCTATATTTATTTCGATCCTCGATCCTACATGAAAAAAAATTATACATTTTTAAATTATACATTTAAAGAATAATTAATTTAAAAATTAAAAAAAAAACACATTTAATCCAAAGTTTTAAGTTTTCACTTCTGTCGACAGTCTCCATGACTGTCTACCTTTTTTTTGTTTATTACTGGATATACCAGGTGCGACGATTTATAATTCTAATTTTTTCTTAAAAAAAAGACGTTTAATTTGTGAGAAAGGTAAAAAATGGTTTGGTTATATTCAAAGTATGCGCCTTCGCTGCTGCTGCACGTTTTTTCGATCTCTTTGGCAGTTTGTAGAACCAGTTTGTGTTGAGGTGGTCCAGTCATCAGACCATTTTTCGACATCTCCATAATTAAACTTGAAGAGATTTACCACTTTACACCAAATCACTTTTTGACGCACGTTTCACTAACCATGATAACATCATCAGGAGATGATTTAATCTGATTAAAGATTAATCTAAGATTTAATCTGATTAAAGATTAAATCGTCTCCTGATGATGCTGACATTGTTGGCCAAACGTGCGTCTAGAAGTATGAAAAAATGTTTTGGTGTTTAGTGGTAAATCTCTTCGAGTTTAGTGTTTCACACCGAAGTTTCCAATAGAAGAATTGATCTCCGTAATTGTTGGAAGTGTTTTATGGAAAGTGCGCGAGAGTGAGTAAGACTTACTTACTCTCTTACATCAAGTAAGATTTAATGGAAGGTCGCATCGGTAACAGTGACCATATTATATTTTGATAAAGAAGGCTGTTAGTGTTTAAAGTAGAGATGTAAGCGATAAAATTATTGTTGAGGGATGTTGCTTAAGCCAGTGAGAATGGAATAGAATGAAAGGAGAAATTAAGATTTAATGTAAAGAGAGGAGAGGGAGAATGATACTGTTGGAAAGTGATGGGTTGTATCAAATCAATAATGGATGTCCTGGTGTGAAGGGAAGCACGAAACTCTGTAAGGACATGTCGGACAAATTGGGAGTCACCGCGAGACACCGATGAAAACAAGTGATAGTCGAAAAGAACCAAATCGAAGTCTGGTGAGTGAGGCAAAAGTTCGTAGCCAAGTGCGGAAACGGTATCTCTGATCGTTTTCGCTGTGTGTGATGGGACGTTGTCATGCTTCAAAATAATTTTTCCGTGTTTTGTAGCCTATTCTGGTCGCTTTTGAGTCGTCTAAACCGTCTTCTCTGGCCACCACTGTATTAATAAATTGACACATTTAATATGTTACGACAAACATCAATAGAACTTTTTTGTGTATTTTCCTTGCCCCATGAAACTACCATTTTTATTAGCTATTGAAGAAAACACGGTTTTATGATGGAAAGCAAAAACCGCTTAAACACACAAACCGAACCCCAAGTCGTAAACAAATCATCGTCGGAAAACAAATCGTGAGCGTGGTTTACAGGCTCTCGTCTGATTAACCAATTGAAAATAAATCGGCCTCGTCTCTATAAGCTGTTTAGGAGATATTTATTTGATTGCGAACGACATAAATAACGATCCAGTCAGTCTGTCTGCTTTTTCTGCTGTTTGGTGTTTTACAGTCTTGTCAAAATAAACAAAAATCTGACGTGCTACGAGACGCACCGAGATCCGTATGGGAGATTTCTCGAATCGATCTTAATATACAAACCGCGGTTTACAGGAGATTCGCGAATCATGACTATTTACAATGGCAATTTTAAAAGGGTTGCGTTATGATCGTCGGTGTACAGATATGCGATAGGGTACTGGGTAATACAGGATGTGAGAGAGGAACGGGCGATTATACAGTGAGGGAAATAAGTAGGGGGAAGTCCCCGAGTACACTTAACGAATCTTAATAATAACAAAAAACTTGTTATAGTTTAATTTATTTATTTATGTTAAAATAACTCTCTATTATATACTTAACCAACATAAATATGTAATCAGTCTCAAATATTAGTTTAGATGTAGTAGTTACTAAGTAACAACTTATATAGTTAAGATAATACTTGCAAGAAGGTCTTATATTTTTTTCCTTTATTTGGGTTTTTCGCCACTATCTAAAACTCAAAAAATATCAAAAATATCTAAATAAAGGAAAAAAATATATATGAACACGCCACAATCATTCAGACATTACTTTGAAAGAAGGTCCCCTAATATCGGACAGTCGACTTTTCCTATATTATTTGAACTTAAAAAATATTTTAACAAGAAATTCGTAAACATGTTATTCCAATAGTTTCCAATTAAACTTAATCTTAATGAACTTTGGTCAGAACTAGGAACGTTTTCTAAGAAATTTCAAAATTTTAATCGTATTGTCGGCCAAAATCACAGATGTAGCTGTCTGAGCCTTGTTCATCGTCAGAACACAGAGTATCCAATCTTCATCGTTATTTTCTTGGCAAATTATACATCAGTTATTGATTCTGATGAGGGAATCGCTGTATGTTGCAGTTGGTTTTTTTGCCTTTTTTCTTTCTTGTCTTTAAAATATTGTATTTTGACCACGACAGGCTTTGCTTTTCCTTTTCATTAACGTTGAAAGTCTTTTGAGGCAAATACTAAGGTATGTCCATATTGATGGTATTGCAAACATTCACTTCAACATCTGACTGCCTCGATTACTTCTGATGGCAGAAAATCCAAATCTGTGTGATTATTTGGATTCAAAGGCAGAATTCCAGTACATTGAAATTCAGACTTTGCTATATTTAAACGTGCAACGTGATTGAAAGCGTGTGTCACAATTGCAACAATGTCATATTTTGTTATTCTTGTACCGGAGTTACCCCTCATCCATAATCCACAGGCCTCAAAATATGCATCTTTGAATGGTTTCATAAAAACCCTGTCTAAGGGTGCAGTTTATGGCTTGTGTGGGGTGGAGTGCTTAACATGTGCACGTGATTGTCTTTCGCGAACTTATGATAGCAAGATCTTTATGACTGCAATGGCCATCTAGGATCAATAGCACTGGTTTCTCTTTAGTAAGCTTTGAATACACTACTAAGTGTTGAAGCCACTTCAACAAGATTTCAGTGTTCATCCATCCGTTTGGCTGTGCTACGGGTATACTTTCAGATGGCGCACCAATCATTAACCTTTTATTATCTCTCTGCCTCGGAAAAATAAATAATTGTGGGATAAAATATCCTGCAGCACTCATACAGAACATAACTGTAACATTCGTACCTCTCTCTGCAGAGGTCAACTTGCCAACTTGACATTTACTTTTGAGTGTCATTACTTTAGCCTCCTTCTGGACAGTCCTGACATTTGTCTCATCACAGTTATAGATGTCTGATGGGCCAAAACGATATTTTTCCCAAATATCTTTCAAATTGTTAAAGATACGGTCAACTTGTGACCTATTAAAACCAATTGCTCTCATCAGACTCCTTTACTCCGGCCTTCTTAAGCTGAGTTCAGGATGGCGTTTGATAAAATCATAATAAAAATGCTTACCAGCAGACTCTTTTGCCGTGTTAAATCGATGGTTCAGTTTAAATTTCTCAGCGAGATCGAATGACAATTTTAGAAATTATTTTCTAGTCAAAGGCATGCACCTATTTGACATATCCACCACGTGCGCAATTAAAGCTTCTTCGTGCTCCTAGGTAAAGATTAAGGCAAATTTTAAGAGTAAGTAAAGGTTAAGGCCTTTTTTGAATGACATTGTTATTTCTTCTCCTCGTTTTAATTCTTTAATGTAATCGAACAGGGTACCTTTTGGTACATTGTAACTTCAGATGATTTCCGCATAGATAATTCTTTTGACATCACCTTATCGATGGCTTTTGCAATATTTTAGATGTGGGAGTATGCTTACATCTTGGTTTAGGTTTACCAATATTGAATCTAAGAAACAAAATACGAAATTAATTACACAACAATACAAGTCTAATTATAAAACTGTCCGCTATTAGGAGATTTTTAGAATGTCCGATCTTAGGAACCCTACAGGTACATGCAAGAAAAATCCTTATTCACATTGGGTGAATCATAAAAAATCTTGCGAACTATGACAGGTTAATAACATAGCAATAATTAACAACAATAATCAATATCATCCCTTCTTCTAATTATTGTTCACAGACCCCAAAAAGTTGCTTTGAATAAAATTTTTACTAACCTCAAAATTTGCACTAATCTCCACAACGAACGAAGCGGCACTGACTTGCGAGCGCCCCCCCCCCCCCCCCCGTACTTCACTTTGGAGGAAGTTGCTAACCGCGACGCAAGTAACAAATTGGCGCGCTTTCTTGCACCGATTCAAACAATATCCGGCTTTAGAAGCCGTCCGGGCTTACGGGACTTCACCCTATTTAAACAAACCGATTCTTCTCAAATGTATATATTATAAACTCGTTAAGATTTACCATTAAATACAAAATCACTTCGTTTAACTTCTCAACGCGCGCTTCGCTAACCATGTTAGCATCATCACGGGATGATTCAATATAATTCTAAAACTAAACTGTGTCGAATCGTGATCAAAAAATAGCTTAAACTAATTTTGAGAAAACATTAAAAAACATTCTGTGGTACTAAATGTCATGCTCTGGTTAGCTCAGGATTTTTGTGGATATCAATAACAAGTTTTATAACCCAGTTAAGGATTCATTTAGATTAATAAATTATAATAATTTTAAAAATGTAAGTTGAAGTGCTTCTTTTATAATTGATATCAACAGTTTATCTTCTTAATGTCCAGCAATAATCTGATCGCATTGCAGGACTACATCTTCCTTAACAGCGTCGTTCCATACTCGAAGCGCTCACCATGCTCATCGTTAAAGTCTCCCATATTTTGAGGTAAAAAATCTAAATGTGAACCCAAATATATAATTTAGGGACATTTTATAATCAATGGCATGCAAGACTAGAATCATATATTTTACTAATGTTTTATCATTTTCAACTCTCACATTTTCTAGAAAATTGGTAAAAACTTTTCCATGGGTTTCCAACCCTTATTCTCTATTTTATTTAATTTAGTCTTAAAGGTATCGTCATTAATCAACTCTCGTATTTGTCGCCCTATAAAAATCCCTTCTCTTAACTTTGCATCTGTAATTTTTGGAAACATTTCTTTAAGATATTGAAATAGCTTCACTTTCGCGGTTAAGAGATTTCGTAAAGTTTTTCATTATTCCTAATTTTAGGTGCAAAGTTGTTTAGTGTTTTGTTGTTGCACTAACGGTGGATGAAGTGTGTTTTCTGATCCTGAAGTAAAACTTTTCTGCCTTAATTATTTTCTCCATCACGACTATTCCAGAGGTACAGTCTTTAATGCAACCCTGTTATTTACTCAAAATTACAGCTATAACTTTAAAATCTGCGCAGATCTTTCAAAAATATTTGTCATATTTTATCTTTTCAAATAAAAGCTTCAGATTGTCATAGGTTTCTTTCATGGAAACAGCATAATCCACGGGAATGGAAGAATATGTATTACCGTTGTGTAACAATACTGTTTTTATATTCATTTTAGAGGAATCTATGAATAATCTCCAAGCGTGTGGGTTGGGATTAATACCGAAAGCTTCAAATAGTTCATCGATGGTGTTACAATAAAAGAGTTAGTTATCAGCACTAAAAACTCTACATCATTTGTGCCTTTTGCTAAAAGATTCCATTGCTTCAGACCCGAGCTAAAAAGTTCTGCTTGTGCTTTTGGTAGATCTAGGCCCTAACCAAGTCATTTAATTTAGGTTGAGTGACTAAATGAGGTTCAGATGAGTGGAGAATAAATCTGTGTCAGAATCGTCATTTTCAGAATCGTCAGTTTGATCAAAATCATCATTTCATCGTCAATTTTGGTCATCATGGTCAAAATCATCATTTTATTTACTCTAGAAACTTTATTGTCGAGACCAATTTTTATATGTTGAAAACGTTACCAAGGTATGGGAATATACAGGGCCTTAAAACAATTGCATTACACATTTATTACAAATATAATTTCAAATATTTCATATAATTATATAAAGCACACAAAAACTGCTGTTTAAACATAGTGTTAAATACTGAGTACTTAATACATAAATTCAATAATACATAAATAAATACAGTAATACATTAATTCAAATGTTTTTCCTATATCTAATATTTGGTATACTAATAAGTTCGTTAATCAACCACATTAAGTACATAGCTATATATCTTCATCAGATTCAGACGAGGAACTTTCATTTGCGATGGATATTATAAGCTCAACTTCAACATGTGTTGTTCTTGGATAAAAGAACACTTCTTCATCACACTTCTTCATCACACTTCTTCATCACACTTCTTCATCACACTTTTTTATCACACTTCTTCATTACATTGTTCCAATGCTTCTTTCTATATATTTAATCCTTTTTCATCATTAAATCCATCCCTACCGATATGGTAATTATAATGTAAGTCTTCGTATTAGCCCAAATTAATTCTATGGCATTAATATCAAATAATAGTGTGGAAGTCTTAAAATTTGATGATCATGTTCTCTTACTAGCTTATATATATATATATATATATATATATATATATATATATATATATATATATATATATATATATATACGGCATATAAATCAGCCATGTTGAATGGTGGCATGTAATCTCATGCAGCACTGCCATCCTGCCATCAGCTTGGGCCCAGCTGATGATGGCTTAAGGCCAGAAACCGGTCCTGGGAGATGCTTGCTGGCGCTTTGTGTGGCGGATGGAGGAACGACAAAGCACTAACATGGATCGCGAGTATATTTTCTTTGTTTTAACCCGAGGTTAGACGGACCACGAACGATCTCGCACAGTTTATCTGCCACGTAAGTTTACCAGTGGATGGCAGTGCTGCATGTGAATATATATATATATATATCTATATATATATATATATATATATATATATATATATATATATATATATATATATATATATATATATATATATGTATGTATGTATATTCTTTTCTGTTTCTTTTAGTCTCCTGAAGTAATTCTGGTTTTGAGAGTTTTTCATCACATTTATTAATTTAATATTATTGGCGTTATTTATTTGGCCTTTGTTGAGGAACTGCAGGGCAGTTTTTCTTGAAGTACACTATGGTATGGTGTATTATATAATATGATAATATAATATGATCCTTAATAATATGATCCATTATTATTAAGGACTGCTCTTCAAAATTTAGGTTTAGCTGTGTCGTCATCCGTTTTTGAAATATGGTATTGTTTATTTCAACATGGTAATCAGACGTCAAAGATTTTGAGACGAACACTAAACTTACACCCTTTCAAAGAGCCACCTTGAATGACTATAAAACGTTTCCTATCATATCATTCTGGCTTACGGACACTTTTTGCACTACTGTCTTGCCAATAACTTATTTTGTTTCCTTTTGACTGAATCCAAGTCTCATTTAGGAATATAATTCGGTATCTGAATGTGCTGTTACGTTTTTCCATATATTTGTGAAGGCAGAAAACTCTTAAGGCAAAAATATTGTTTCTTTCGATTAATGATATCCTATTGTCATCTCTTTTACTCTTATACATACTGACAACTTCTTTTCTTCTTAACTCCATATTAAGGTTTTTGCTAGTTACATGCTTTCCTGCAAATGAAAAAATTACATTATTGTGAGACATAAGTGAGTGCTATATCTGCATTTTTAGTTTATGAAACTGTTTGTTGAAAATTAAGCTGTATTATATTCTAGTTTTAGTCAACATACTTGTATGTACACTGTATATACAAGTAGACCTCAAGCGGATTTATTTTTGGTAATGGAGTGTTTTAGTAAAAATTAGTATTTTCTGGTACTATAATAATTATTGCTAATACCTAAATATTTTATTATTTACCAGGAATAGCTATGCCATAGAATAGGATATGCCAAATATGTGTGCTAGATATTAGTAAGATAGGTGTCAGTTCAAGATTTTACAGTTTTATTATAAATTGTAAAGCCAAAATGTTTGCGAATGTGAAAAATGAAAAGGTATATGTGGTACAACTAACAAACAGTTAATATATATATATATATATATATATATATATATATATATATATATATATATATATATATATATATATATTCATTATATTTAAATAACTTACTTTTTTTGAACATATTGTTCAAGGGATTTGGAACTTTCATTTTATTTACTTCAAGTTTGTTGTTTTGGTCTTTCTGCTGGTCGATATCTGCTTGTTCCAGGAGAAGAAATAACTGGATTAGGTTATTTTCTTTTCTTAATGGAATACATTGTTTTCCTTGATGTTTTTAATGCTGCTGCAACTCTCTAAAAATATATGACAATGTAATCATACAAAATAAGTAAAACGTAATCAAATTAACTATTATTTACCTGTTGAATGGATGAAAGAGTCTCTAGAGAGCACCCATTCCTTTTTTCCATTACAAAATACTCATAAACATTGAGCACAAATTGTTGGGTTGGCGATTTCAGTGTTTTTCCCGACATTATCTGAAATCACACAAAATGTTAAATTAAATATAGATACCTTAAAAGTTTTTTATTTATTATTATTTTGAAACTGTTGTTTATCCTTCAGTATGTTTTTAGAACTAACCAATATAAATTCTGTTTTTATTAAATTGAAGGAAATAAAATTTTATGATTCTTTACAAATACTTAGCGATAACAAAATAATCAATAATAGTAGTTACTATAAGTACTTATTTTACAATAAAACTGGACTTTACAGCACAAAATTTCACTACAACACAGTAACAATACAACTCAAATGACAACCAAAACAGGACCGCTGAAATCAATAGACGAACTTTTATGGTATATGAACAAAACGCCTTTTAATTATTTGTTACTTTCTCTTTCTACCCCGCTGTAACGCTATCGTAACGTTGGGTAAAGGAAAAGAACATATTGAGACAATGTCTATGATATAGAAAATTAATGACGTCAGTTTATGACGCACGGGTAAACTCTCGGCGGTTCAACTGTAATAAAAATCTCGATGACAGATGACTAGATATATTTTGGGTGACAAAGGATACCACTTTCAAATAATTCAACAAAAAAAATGAAAGTTCCTAAGTTTAAATAAATCACTAGTCGCGTGGGTTGCATGATTAAATGGAGGCTCTGTATAATACAGTCAAAGCATTTGTTACTATGGCTGTGACAAGACCAATTAAAGTTCTGATGATTGAACCATTTATTATATTTAAATATTTCTTCATTTTAATAAACCAAACAGATAACGTGCCTTCATATATTACTGTCGTTGTTCTATTAACATATCGAACTATCTAAAACTATCTACCAACGAGAAAGATTCTCCTTCTTTTTCTGTCTCTCCATCACTATTTGCCTCAAATTTAATTTGAAATGCCTTTGTTATCTTAATCGTCCCGTTGCCTAATAGGATCGACGAATGTACAACAAATTGAACTCAGACAGCACCTGGAATTCT
Organism: Cosmopolites sordidus; assembly: GCA_031761425.1. NCBI lineage: Eukaryota > Metazoa > Arthropoda > Insecta > Coleoptera > Curculionidae > Cosmopolites > Cosmopolites sordidus. The sequence goes on along the minus strand of JARFXV010000740.1, from coordinate 54,477 downwards.
TAAGGGAAAGATTCGAGGGCTCGACAGTTTCTTAACCGGATTGAAACTAGGCCGACATCGAACGCCCACTCAACCGTCACAAAATGTTCCCTCGTCGACTCTTCGTAAACCGTAGATTTTCGTTCTTTGGCATTGTTAAAGCTTAAAACATTGATAAGGATCCAATTAAAAGTGATTGGTCGTCTGTCAGGCGTATTTATATTTTTGAATGAGAAACAGGAAGAATATGTATTGTATTATATGTATGTATGTATTTTTTTTCAATGATCTAAAAACTCAAAAAAGAATAACTGGGTAAAAAACAAAAAAAACGGTGAGTGATTCTTTTTCTGTAATAAATTTGCCCAACGAACAAAAATTTTAAAAAATCCAAAACATTTTAATATATTTGTCTTTTTTTAATTTATGTATAGCTAATCTTTCCTCATGGTATAAATTTGATTTGATTTTAAATGGTCTTTCTAAGATAAGTTTTAATCTGATTCTGTATTCATTTGCACATTCTAAAGGTAATCTTTGAGCAACAGACTCTACTGTCGAAATAATGTCTAATTTACGAACATCTTTCAATGTAATATATAGAATGTATTCAGTATTATATAGAAATTAATATAAATTATTTTTTAGATTCGTTTTGAAAAGGGGAAGAGAAAACCTCCCGAAATGTTAACATTCAAAAATTTATTTTAAAAAATTGGTATTTTTTTAAGATTTTGTTTTGTTCTCAAACTGTTTATTGAAAATGAAGTTATATTATATTCTAGTTTTAGTCAACACACTTGTATGTACACTGTATATACAAGTAGACCTCAAGCTGATTTATTTTTGGTAATGGAATGTTTTGGTAAAAATTAGTAGTTTCTGGAACTATATTAATTATTGCTAATACCTAAATATTTTATTATTTACCAGGAATAGCAGGATATGGCAAATATTTGTGCTAAACCTCCCGAAACATTAACGTTAAAAAATTTGTATTTATTTTATAAAATTTGATATTTTTGTTCGTTAGACAAATTTATTACCGAAAAAGAATCACTGAGAAATTTGTCTCCGTTTTGTTTTTTATTTTTAATCCAGTGATTCTTTATGTACATAAGAACAGATGTTTTTGATATTTTTTTGAGTTTTAGATCGTAGCGAAAAACTAAAAAAGAGAAAAAATTATATGAACACGCCACAATCATTTGGACAATACTAAAAAATATGTAGCTATGCTATGTCAGGTTGGTCCATAACATCTCTGCTTTAGGTTATTCCAAAAGTTTTTTTTTAATAAGAAGCCGGTTTTTTTAAAAAGGTTTATCCGAAAAAAGCAACATTTATAATAACAAATTAATCAATAGAGTATTTTCCGTCAGTGTTTACAATCTGTTCCCGCCTCTCGATTAATTTATTGATACCGTTTCGCCAGCAATAGTTGGGCCTGGACTCGAAGAAGTTTTAAAGCCAGTTTTTAAGATCCTCATCGTTGGCGAAGGTTACGCCCATCACTTGGATGGACAGCGACTGGAAGAAGTGATAATCGGTTGGCGCAAGATCTGAATAGTACGGCGGATGCGGAAGAACCTCCCATTCTAGATCCATATCTTTCTAGGGCCTCCTTGATGATGTTTGCCGTGTGTGGTAGAGCATTCTCATGGAGCAAAAGGACTCCTGTAGCTACCCACTCCTTCCTTTGCTTCATATTGACGTAGAGACATAATTTCACCCGTGGCGATTCTGTACAAGAATCGTTGCTTTTGCCGCGTGTGGTTCGGTGTCGGACGAGATTTTGAGCAGCTTTGACGAGGCGATTAGTTTGTCTGGCACTCAAGATCCGAGTTTTTGAATAAATCCCATAGATTGAAGACGTCGGGAGATTGTCGCAAGACCGCGGTCCATCTTTTCAGTCAATTCTGGGCATGTTTGACGGTCATCCTCATTCAAAAATGCTTTAAGATGGTTATCTTCGAAATCGGAAGGCCGACCGAAGCGCGGCGTGTCGTCCAGGTCGAAGTTTCCATTTGTTGAACTTAGCAAATCAATTTCGAGCAGTCCTAGCAACTTATCCCCCCCCCCCCCTTCATATACGACGCAAAAGGCTCAAACTGCTTGTGTAGTTTTTTGACCACGTCGAAAGGTGAAATATCGAAAATCAAGTTCTTTACCGCCTGGAATATTCATTTCAAAAACTTTTAAGTTAATTAAAATTGAGTTTTTAAGAAAAAATATGCCAATAGTTTTGTAGAGTAAGAAAGGGGCTTTCGAATGCATATATACACACCAAACAAAATAAAAGGGCAGGAAAAACAAACAAATTATAAAAACGAGTAATTAGGATTGAGTAATTAGGAAAAATTGAGTAATTAGGATATTTACAATTTATTTATGCATGTGCTCTACAGGTCATGGAGGCTCTCAAATCCTCTTGCAGTTTCACCATCCATCTTTTCTTGGTCTTCCTTTTTTTCTTTTACTTATTGGTTTTCTGTACAGAGCCATCTTTATCATTCTCTCCCCTTGCAATCTTTCTACGTGTCCCAACCACATAATGCTTTGTGATTTACTGTATATGAATAATTTAGGTACTTTATATAATTATTTATATATTATATAATATAGAAAGATTCTTCTTCTTAAGATATAATTCTTCTATTTCTTTTTTTGTTTTTCTTTTCCAGCTTCTTCTCTTTTTTTCCCACTATAAATAGATCTCAGTATCTTTCTCTCCTACCTGTCCAATAGGTCTCTCTCAGATTGTTTAACCCCCCAGGGGACCTGGCATTGAGGTTACGGGCTTGACGACCCCGGGGCTCCCTAGTCAACTCTTGTAAGTCAAATGCGATCCGTGACGAAGATGAATAGCACCTGAGAGTTTTTTCAGGTATCTCTAATGGATCCTCCGGAATACCTCCCGCCCTTTCAGATTAATTAAGGCTACCAGGATATGGAGCACATTCATTTATTCCCTACTCGTGGGACTACTTTTTCAAATACAAACTCCTTCACTCCACACAAAACTCTAAATCTTTGCAAGGGTGTAGTTTCCTCACGGGAATTACTCTTATGCAGTGAGAAAGGTATTTTGGAAAACCTGAAATAACGAGGTGTTTCAGAAGTCAACAGGATCCAAGTTAGAAAGGATGGAGTTTTATTTCCTTTCCCTAGCCATATTCTTTCCTTTAAGCTGCATATCCTTCCCTTCCCTTTCGCTTTCGGCCATTCTTTCCCCAACCATAAAGATGACAGCGCTTTGGATATGTTTCCAGTAAATGCGATTCCTCAGCATTTTGCCCTTCATGTGGGAAATCGTCTCACGGAGACCCTCTTTGTGTTCCCTCCCCCCTTGCTCAGTGCATCAACCCTATAGAGGGAGGTCTTTCCTCTTCCAAGCCTCCTTCTATGGAAGGCCCTTCTCCGTTCTCTCCACAGCTGCCTTTTAAGGGTAGCTCTTCCCATACTACTCATTCCAATTTCGAAAACCTTTCCACCAAGAGCGACTCCCATCAACAGTGAACAGTCACTAAATAACGCTTAGAGTTGACGTGACTTAAATAAAATAAATCAATTAATCAGATTGTTTTAACACTCATGTTTCATATGTATATCTTACTGTTGACTTTAAAATTGTCCTGTATATCCTTATTTTAGTATTTCTAAAGACCAATTTTTATTTTAGCAATTCTCTCAAGACTGTACATTTTTGGTTTTCCTTTAAAATTCCTGTTTGTATTTCCTGATATTCACTTCCGTTTTCTTCGATTTGCACTCGCAAGTTATACATACTTATTTTCCTTTTTAAACGTATAAATGTCATCCCCATTAATTGCTATTCCCAACTCACTCCTTACTGTATTGTGTGTATTTCCCATTATCATGTATTAGGTCTTTCCCTTGTTTATTTGTAAAACCATTTCTTTTTCTAATTTTGCTATTAGGGCCACTTCATCCGTGAAAGCCATTACTGAAGATCGTTCCTTCCTTTTTGATCCCAATTTTCCTGACGATTTCTTCGAGTACTAAGTTAAATAATACGGTAAATAATGGGTTCCTTTATTTATTTTTAGTATTCAGTAATTAGGATATTTACAATACGTCAGTAACACATCGGTCAATAAGTACCCGGTGTAATAAATAAAACACATTTTTTTTTACAAATTTCGACATTATTTATCAATATCTTCTCATTGAAGAGCAATACAATCATTCCAAGGTTTTTATGTCATGTCTACACCTTTTTTATAGAACGATTTTTCTTTCAATTTATCCTTCAGTTTCGGCAATTACCTCTTCATTGAGGTGAAATTCCTTTCCAGCGAGCATTTTTTGAAATCTGGGTACAGGAAATTGTCACTGGGAGCCGGATCTGGAAAATACGGTGAATAATATAGCAATGTGAAACGCAATTGATGCAATTTAGCCATCGTTGTGACACGGGGCATTGTCTTGGTGAAACAGCCCTTTTTTATTCATTTGGAGGCTTTTTTTTATCTCGTTTTTCAGACGCGCCAATAACGCTATGTAATATTCTTTATCGGTAGTTTTACCTTTCTAGATATAATCCATGAACAATATCCCATGCGCATCCCAAAATATAGAGCCCATAACATTGCCTGCCCATGATTGTGTTTTTGGGCGCCGGATGTTGTCCACTCAGCTGACTGCCGATTTGATTCCGGAATGTAGTGATGGATCCGTGTTTCATTCATTGCCACATACTTCATGAAAAAATTATTTTTAGTTTGCTTAAACACCGCCAAACATTGCTCAAAATCATCAATACATTGTTATTTTTGATCGGCTGTGAGCAAACGCGGTAATCATTTCGATGGCAATTTACGCATTTCTAAATGTTCATGCAAGATTGTGTACATACTTCCTTTCGATATCTTCATATCAGCTATTTCCTGAAGCTTTACTTTACGGTTTTGCGAAATAATTTTGTGAAATTTTCTGATGTTGTCTGGTGTAACCACCTCATTTAGACATCCAGAGAGTTCAACAGCATCGGTGCTTATACGGTCACGTTTGAATTCAGCATACCAATTATTATGGTTCATTTTAATGGAGCAGAGCCCGGGTAATGTTTATTACGCCATTGTTTTACTTCAACCGTATTTTTCTTCATCAAAAAGCAATGCTTAATCAATACACGAAATTTTTTTTTTCATTGTTTTGAAAATAAAAGTAGCGCCACTTAAAGCACAACAACTCAGAAACTAGTAGACAGATTGTCATGAAATTTTGACACATGACGTTTAAAGGTTGGCACAATCGACCACTGGTAAGGATTTTTCGTAAGTGACTCCCTCTATTTGTCAGACCAGGGACTTAATGATCGATGTGTTAATATTAGATAGGAATGTTCATAATATACTCTAAAATACAGGTTAGGCCAATAATTTTTGCATTAACACTGGAGTCATTCGAAAACTTTTTGCCCTGACATAGAGATAACGCAAGTATGACCAAATGATATTTGTCATTAATAGATAGCGTGCTGCGAAATATCAGATGTGTGAATTTAGTTGATGGGATTTTTTTTTCAATATATTGGTAGCAAAATGTCATACGTACATTAACAATAAGAAAAGCGAGGAAACGAAATGAAAATCGAGATACCATTGTCCAACTTCACTTCTTATTCAAATAAAAATCAACCATCACAAAATATGCCAGACTTTCGGCGAAGGAAAATAAAAAAAAAAATATTGCAGAACAAGGCCCACTGTTAACTAATGAAGGACAATTAAGAGGCTGATGGAAATTTTCAAGTGGTGCGTACGATGGCAGGCAGGCAGCGGCACCATATAAATTTTAATTTCGTAAATGGCACGAGTCAAGCCGGAACGTTCGATCATCGCAAATTGTCGGCAATTACATTAGGGCGTTGCGGTATTTTTACGGATTATTAAGCAAACAAAGACGAGATCCGTGGTACTTTTTTGCTTGGTGGTAATCGGCGAGTTCGTAGAAGTAGAGTCAAGGAAACACTCATTTATATGTATATATATATATATATATATATATATATATATATATATATATATATATATATATATATATATATATATATATATATATATATATATATATTTAGATTTCTTTGGACCGCGTCCAATGAGACAATAGTAGTCGGGAGTTATACACCTCAACTGCTGGGTTTCACCAAAATAAGCATTCTGTTAGTTGCTTGACCGGAACCGAGCCCCACCCACCCCTTATATTGGACATGTTTCGTCTGTTGGTGGTCAGACTCATCAGTGTACCGACATATGCTCTCTCGTCAAGAATAAGAAGACCCTATCCACAGTCAACAATCCGAAAACAGCAGACTTCTCGTCGGATGGCTTATACATAGTTTTAGATTTCTTTGGACTGCGTCGGATGAGACAACAGTAATGTCTGAATGATTGTGGCGTGTTCATATATATATTTTTTTCCCTTTATTTGGGTTTTTCGCCACTATCTAAAACTCAAAAAATATCAAAAATACCTGTTCTTATTTAAAGAAAGAATCACTGGGTAAAAAAAACCAAACGGAGACAAATTTCTCAGTGATTCTTTTTTGTAATAAATTTGCCTAACGAACAAAATTTTAAAGATATAAAAATGTTGTAAAAATTTTTTTACAAACTTTTAACGTTAACGTTTCGGATGGTACTCTCCCCCCGTTTTCAAAACTAAACTAAAAAATAAATTATATTAATTTGTAATATATAAAGTAACGAATTAAAGTAAATATATATATTTTTTGTATATGTCAACGATACTTACATTGACAGCAATCTATTATTATTGTTATTAATAACTTGTCTGTTTGTTTTGTCTAATAATTAATAACTTGTCTGTTGTAATTGTTTTTTTATTAAAATGTCTTTTATGTGATTTGTTTCTTTTTGTAGTGTATCACTGTCGGTACAAACAAGTTTTGCTCTGTCATATAAACTTTTAATTACTCCTATTTTGACCGATTTTGAGTGATTTGAAAAGAAATTGAGATACCTATCTGTGTTTGTCGGTTTTCTGTAAACTGTTGTTTTTAATGTGTTGTTTTGAAACGAACAAAATTTTAAAGATATAAAAATGTTATAAAAATTTATTTACAAACTTTTAACGTTAACGTTTCGGAGGGTAGTCTCCCCCCCGTTTTCAAAACGGAACTAAAAAATAAATTATATTAATTTGTAATATATAAAGTAACGAATGAAAGTAAATATATTTTTTTGTATATGTCAACGATACTTACATTACATACAAAACAAAACAACACATTAAAAACAACAGTTTACAGAAAACCGACAAACACAGATAGGTATCTCAATTTCTTTTCAAATCACTCAAAATCGGTCAAAATAGGAGTAATTAAAAGTTTATATGACAGAGCAAAACTTGTTTGTACCGACAGTGATACACTACAAAAAGAAACAAATCAAATAAAAGACATTTTAATAAAAAACAATTACAACAGACAAGTTATTAATTATTAGACAAAACAAACAGACAAGTTATTAATAACAATAATAATAGATTGCTGTCAATGTAAGTATCGTTGACATATACAAAAAATATATATATTTACTTTAATTCGTTACTTTATATATTACAAATTAATATAATTTATTTTTTAGTTTAGTTTTGAAAACGGGGGGAGAGTACCATCCGAAACGTTAACGTTAAAAGTTTGTAAAAATTTTTTTATAACATTTTTATATCTTTAAAATTTTGTTCGTTAGGCAAATTTATTACAAAAAAGAATCACTGAGAAATTTGTCTCCGTTTGGTTTTTTGTTTTTACCCAGTGATTCTTTCTTTAAATAAGAACAGGTATTTTTGATATTTTTTGAGTTTTAGATAGTGGCGAAAAACCCAAATAAAGGAAAAAAAAATATAGAGACAACAGTAGACGGGAGTTGTACACCCCAACTGCTTAGTTCCACAATCTCTGTGGAAATACACAACAACCTGCGTCACCGCCAAAATGAGCCTTCTGTTGCTTGACCGGGAGCGAGCTCCAACCATTTCTTGGTATTGGTATTTAGACTCATCAGGGTACGGACATATGCTCTGTCGTCAAGAATAGGAAGATTCTATCCACAGTCAACAACACATACTTTCGCCGACCTTTCGTGTGGAAATACACAATAACCTCGGTCTCAAGTCGATATATGATGAAGCTAGAGTGACTCTTCACCTTGATAATTTTGAAATTGGACTTAATGTAGTGCGGGGTGTACGGAAGGGTCACGCAATAACGCCTATTCTTTTCTCAGTTTGCTTTGAAAAGTATTTCGTAATCTAGATTGGTAACAGGATGTAATACATATTAATAGGGCATACTTGAGTTATCTTAGATATGTATGAACATATAACGAAAGCATGTGACTTAATTGGAATAATAAATTTATTGAAATGGAGGAGGGTAGGCCATATAGCGAGGCGATGGGACGACAAGTGGACCAAGGTAATCCTGGAGTGGATACCACTTGATCGCAAACGGCCACAAAGAAGACCGAACGCAATTAAATAGTTAAATATATTGAACCCGAATGATAGAGGAAAGCTCAAGATTGCCAGAGTTGGAAGCATGCTGAAGAGGCCTTCATCTTGCAGTTGATATATTCGGGGTAATGTAATGATATATCAAAACAAAAAAAAAATAAAAATATATATATATATATATATATATATATATATATATATATATATATATATCTTATATATATATATATATATATATATATATATATATATATATATATATATATATATACATATACATATATATATATACATATATATATACATATATATATACATATATATATATATATATATATATATATATATATATATATATATATATATATATATATATATATATATATATATATATATATATATATATATATATATCACGCAAATAATTCTGACTCATTTTCAAGTGTTCTTTCTGATCATCTACACCTCTCTCATCCTTTCTCCGTGGATTCTCTTTCTCTCCTCCGTCCACTTTGTTCCCGATCTCCTCGAAACTTCGCTCTCTGATGCAACGTGCTACATATGTATTTTGTTTCTGTACGTTCTTCTATCCTCAATCTCTGTCGGGCCCATTTGTGCCTTTTCCAGATCAGCTCTGACTTGTGTGATCCATGGTACTGTTGACTTGACTCCTTGTTTGTATGTTAGACTTCTGTTGAGTCTTGTCGGTGGGAGTCTACTGATATGTCCATAGAATTTCAACCTTCTTTTTTTATGTCCGCCGCTACGTTGAACATTCTCTCTGCGGTCTTTCGAGAATGTGGTCTGTATCCTTCCTCTGTCAGTTTTGGGCCGAGAATTTTCTTCATAATTTTGCGTTCTTCTTTTAGTATGTTTTCTATGCCACTTTTTGTATGAAGTGTTAGTGTCTCGCTTGCGTATAATACCTCTGGTTACAGGGTTGTAGTATCTTATTTTTGCGTATGTGGATAGGCATTTCTTATTGTAGATATTGTGTGTCTTGCCGTATGCCCTCTTCATCTTCTGTAATCGAGTCTTCTGTGCTATCTTCTTTCTTCCTGTGGGTTCGATGAGCTCGCCCAGCTATTTGATGTGAGTGACCCTATTTATTTTGCCGTATTTGGTGTTCAAATTTTGGACATCTAATTATATATATATATATATATATATATATATATATATATATATATATATATATATATATATATATATATATATATATATTGAAGAAAATCTTGTCAGAAAAACATAAACTAAATGGTTTAGTTTCTACAACTAAAAAAAATGCATACATACATATGAATAAAATTAAAAATTTTGCTTTGAAAAATATGTTCGAAGCGCTTTTAGTCAGAACCTTATCGAAAATCCTGGCAATGTGTACTCCGTGTAAGACCACCCAATTATTGGACGCTGACTTATGGGAAGGAGTTTCAAAAGCTGTATAAATTCTAAAAAGGGATCGGCTTGAGATACTAAAAAAAATGTGTTATTCAGTGAATTCAGTATTGTTACAGTATCTAGAAAATGAGTCACTATTGACTAGTAATAATAACGAGTAATTTTTATTTAAAATTAATTATGTTTAATTAATTAATACAGGTGTACAGTCTAATTTGACCCGATTTAAAATTTCTCTATTTGTAACGTAATTTGCTAAAGAAAGTTCTTAATATTAATATTAAACCTTGTAGAAAACACAATACATTTCCCATTTAAATAACATGGGATTTTTTACTTTTTACATTTAATTTTTTTTCTCTTGCACAAGCAAATATATAGCAATATCTAATATATATTTTTATAGGGAACTAAACGCTTTACAAAAAAGCTCTCATCAATTTACGATAAAAATTACTTTTTCAAAAGTTATTTAAGGTTAAATTTGGGTTTCTTGTCAATTTTATAATTTTTTTATTTTCAATTTATTTAATTATGATTTATTATATATTTTATATTCATGATTCAAGTTTGTTGCTAATTTTTTACCAGTGATTGTATTTATTGCTTCATCGATTATAAATATTTTGTGTCTTAGATACATAAATGTATTATCATTCATAAAAAATGATTAAAACAATAACATTTTTAGGTTGGAACATTCAATTTTATATTAATTTTATTTTATATTATTTGGTGTAAATCTAATTTACAAATTTGTTAAAAAAATCACCGATTATAAATTTTTATTAATCACTGTAATCACGTAAAATATAGATTATCGTTGTAAAAGTAAAAAACAATATCCACAACGTTTTGCTGAAATATTTGATAGTATACTAATTTTGACACAATGCACTAAGCTTTACATTTTAAGAAAAATAGTATAGATGTCCGTAAGTTATAATTATATTATTCATAAAAATTAATTGTTTTTTTACTATGCTAGTTTAAATTTGGTGCACAAGCAGGCATGTTGGCCATGAACTCCATGTTTGGCCATGAATAACTTTTGAAAATGTAATTTTATCATAAATTAATAAGAGAACTATTTTGCAGAGCAGTCAATTTCCTGCTGTGAGTGTATATCCCAAATGTGTATTAGACATTGCTGTATATTTGCTTATTCAAGAGAAAAAAGTTAAATGTAAAATGTAAAACAATTCCAAGTTATTTAAATGGGAAATGTATCGTGTTTTCGGCAAGGTTTAATGTCAATATTAAAAACTTTTTAGGCTTGATATATTAAAAAAAATCAACATGGTAAATAACGGACACCCCAATATATATATATATATATATATATATATATATATATATATATATATATATATATATATATATATATATATATATATTTCGCCAAATCGCCAACAATGTGCTTAAAACGGCGCCTTCAAAAGCACCAGAAGATAAATGTTTCAAAGAGTCAAAAATTTCCAATGAGACCATTAATTTGATGAAAAAACGCCTGACAATAAAGAATGTAGACAGTCTTTTTGGCAGGGTCGAGTACGTTGAGCTTTGCAAAACTATAAGAAAACGTATTCGAGAGAAAACGCGCCAATTCAACATGCAGCTAGTGCAAAAAACTCTGGAAGAAAACAGGGGAATTAACAAAGCTAAGCAGAAGCTGAGAAGGAAAAGGACACAAATGTTTTTCTTAATTCGTGAGGATGGTACAATATGCAGGAAACGGACGGAAATGTTAGAGGTTGTCCGAAGATTTTACTCAAAGTTATATGAGGACCAGAATCAAACAAGAACAGCAATGCCTACTGAAGAACAAATGCCGGATATCCTGGTGAAGGAAGTGACAAAGGCTATAGACTCGATGAAAAATGGCAAGGTTCCAGGAAAGGATAGTATAACGGTGGAGATGTTAAAAGCTGGTGGTCGGACCTTACATAAAACACTGGCAAGATTATACATAAAATGCCCTAAACAACAAGAAGTACCCAGCTTATGGAAAAATGCAGAAGTGATTCTTTTAAATAAGAAAGGAGCACGGGAAGATTTAAAGACCTACCGCCCAATAAGCCTCCTATTAGTGGTGTACACAGTTTTCACCAAGATAATATCCAAAAGAATACTAAGAAAACTTAATGACACACAACCAAGGAAACAAGCAGGATTCAGAAGTGGATTCAGTACATTGGATCGTATCCAGGTTCTACAGCAAGTCATAGAAAAACACAACGAATACACTATGCCACTGTACTTGGCATTTATCGATTATGAAAAAGCATTTGATTCAATCTCAAAGCGGGCCATAATTGATGCATTGCTTAATCAAGGTGTACAGAAAGCCTATGTAAACCTACTAGGATCGATATACGATGAAGCTACAGCGACAGTCCACCTTGACGATCTTGAGGTGGGAATAAATGTAGAGCGGAGCGTACGGCAGGGGGACGCAATATCGCCTCTTCTTTTCTCAGCCTGCCTGGAAGAAGTGTTCCGTAAGCTGGATTGGGAACAAGATGGAATAGGGATTAATGGTGCGTTCATAAATCATCTTAGATTCGTGGATGATATCGTTCTTCTTTCACAAGACCCAGATGAGCTGCAAGAATATGAGCTGCAAGACACTGATGAGCTGCAAGACACGTACAAGAATTGCAAAGGGCTGGGGAACCATTTGGCTTGAAAATAAACCAAAAGAATCAGGTCATGTCAAATAAATTTGCTGAGGACAAAAGGATATCTATTTTAGGAACGAATTTGGAAGTTGTGGATCACTACATATATCTTGGGCAAGGGGTTTCAATGGAAGGGGACACCGTCCGGGAGATGGAACGACGCGTTAAATGTGGCTGGCAGGCATTTGGCAGGCTCAACATAGTGTTTAAGAGCAAACTACTACTTTGTCTGAAAAGAAAAGTCTTTGATCACTGTGTCCTGCCCGCTATGACACAGAGGGGAATGGAAAGATGTATGCTTGGCATTACTAGACGGGATAGAAAGACCTGCACATGGATCAGAGAACAAACGAAAGTAAGTGACATCGTAAGCATGCTGAAGAGGCCTTTATCCTGCAGTGGATTGATACGGGTTGATGATATATATATATATATATATATATATATATATATATATATATATATATATATATATATATATATATATATATATATATATATATATATATATATATATATTATATATATATATTTATATATTTATATATATATTGTCCAACAGACCATTGGCACAATGAATGCACCATGCCACTGTGCTTGGCTTTTATTGACTATGAAAAGGCATTTGATTCAGTATCAACGCAGGCCATAATAGATGCATTGCTTAACCAAGGAACAGACAGAGCCTATGTGAACAGGGAATAAAAATCAATGGTGCATATCTAAATTATCTGAGATTCGCGGATTATATCGTTATCCTTTCACAAAGTCCAGATGAGCTACAGGAATACATACGAGAGCTGCAAAGGGCGGGAGAACCATTTGGTTTGAAAATAAACCTAAAACAGAGTCAGGTTATGTTTAACAAATTTGCTGTCAACAGAAGAATTTCTATTTTAGGAAGTGATTTAGAGGTTGTGGAGCACTACATATATCTTGGGATATATATACCAAAGGATTTCAATGGAGGGTGATACCGCTCGGGAGGTGGAATGGCGGGTTAAGTGTGGCTGGCAGGCATTTGGCCATATTATATATATATATATATATATATATATATATATATATATATATATATATATATATATATATATATATATATATATATATATAAATGATAGTCCATAAAAGAAAGAAAGTGGTGACCAAAAACGTCCCGAATTATAGGGCAAGTGCCATTCGGAAGGTAATAAAATAGATTATATCTGTATATTTCCTTAAGTACATTGAAATTATATAGTAAAAAAAATCAATTCTAACCGTAGGAACTCGTTGACCAGTTGCCTACCACAGAGGTCGCTTTGGCATTCGGAACTAGCGCCCACCAATTTATCTCAATCCGAATGTTATGCCCACTTCGTCACTGTCACGCGACTTATCTCTTCTTTTTGATGGTATCTTTTCGGCCTAATACCTCTCGAAAAATTGCCGCACGCTTTTTGAGCTTTTGGGAGTTGTTTTCTTCGTTTTCTCCCCGCGAAACCCGTTGCGTTCGGAATGTCTGTTTTTTTCGTCTGATTAAATTAACTGATAACCTTGTTGTTTTTTGTGGGACACCAAAAAATAACAAAAAAGCGCCGTGAGGTAGCTCGGATATTATATGCATATTATTTTTCATTCTGTTATTGTTTCAATTTTTGATATGTAAAATAGGCATTATTTTTTACTTGGTTCTTTTTACGGAGTAGTAAATTATTCAGGATTTATTTTAATGAGAGTAAGAACCATTATTTATGAGGGTCGTACGAAATATTCCCGGTTTGTCATAGAGATGGCGCAAGTATGATCAATTTATCGTGCTGCAATTTCAGAGTTGCTTATTTGCGGCGATATAGTCAAGCAAATAAGTTTTAACATTTTTTCAAAAGTGAATAAGATTCTAGTTGCCATAAAGTACTTTGTTTTATGGAGTTTAAGCCAACCGGCATACAAAAACAGTTAGATTCCATTTTAGATGGTTTTCCCTTAGTTTTCGATGTTAAAAAAGAGAACCGGTGAATTAAAATACGTAGTCAGTCGTATATCCATTGAAGGCGATAAGTGTTCGGGCACCTAAAAATAGCTACGACCAATAAAGTGGTCACAAAAATGTTGTTTTGATCGCTGAATGAAGGTACGTAAGTTTTTTGATATTGTAAACATCCCGATCACTGTATCCACCACATTTTATATGATGTTTTGAATATGAAAAAGCTGTCCGTTCGATAGGTGCTGGGTTTTTTAATACCCGGCCAAGCTTGCATCCGAATGAATACTTCTCAAACGTTGAATTTCTTCGATCCCGGTAAATGAAATATATAGTTCATTCAGGGAAATAATGGTTTATTACGTCATTAAAATCTATGATACACTTACGCTACAATGTTGCCACATCAACACCAAAATACCCAGATCTTGGCTTTTGTATGATCGACAAATTTTGTATGATCGTAACACGAAAAGTTTTTTCTTTAAAAGTTTTAACCAAAAATCTGTTTCGAAACTTCTACTTGTGAATATAGCGGCTTTTCATTTAGTTCATACAAAGTTTAATTAAATCGCTGTTCAAGTAAATTATTAGGGGATTAACTTCTAGTCTATCAAATACTCTTTCGCGATTCGACCATCTTTCAATATCTTCTTCTATATGTCTCATGCTGTTCATCCAGATCTGTGGTGTAACTGTTAATAAAGCTTCTTTTCACATATTCAAACAGTTCGTTCGTCCAATCAATCGTTCTTCCATCTCGACCTATATGACAACTGTAATAATTTTTGGCCACTCCTCATATCAATTCTTTAGGATTGAAAATGCTTTGATAAGGGGGAAAACCTAACACTTTGTGGCATCATCTGTCACATATTCTTTTTTAGGCTTATTCCTAAACAGAACATTATGAGACATAAACCTGTCCCTGTTTTGTCCATGCACTAGTTGGAGCTTTATCCATCAGTGTACTATCATATGATACATGATCCATGACAATAACTGATGGCTCCTCCAAGATTTTCAACAGATGGTTTTCAAACCAAAACAGAAAGATATCTTGATTCATTTCTCCGCACTTGAGAATTTTTGTGAACCCAAATCCTGCACTTAAGTTTGTTCACAAACCCATTAAGCCAGAAATGCTTTTCAACGGAAAATGTTTTTTTTTTTCCAAATTGGGGGCTATAGTGATCGACGTAAAATAGATAAATTTGGATCTTCTTTTACCCTCCGTCCTGCTGCAGTGATGTTCTGCAATGATCGGACGGTTCGACGACGCATAGCTACTCGCTCAACTGTAAGTGAACCAGTTTGGTAACATTTTTCGACGATACCGTTAAATTGATTCTTCGGTTGGTCGATTAGATCGACCATAAATTTCACTCAATGCTCGAAAAATCTGACAAACTGAACACGCATTTTAATGGTAGACAAAAATAATTTCTACACGTTGTTAAATCGTGTATCTTTCCATGGCGAATTGATACAATGTACTGAACATAGCAGTCTATAAGCGACATTTACATTTAAAACACTTTGCCGTTATAACGTTTCAAAGTTCTGATACACTTATTGGAAAATTCTCAACACATTTTACGTTTTATTTATCAAGCAGATAACTTTTCGAACGACCCTCGTTCTATATGTTATAACCATCTTTTCACTTTGATTCAAGTATATTTACTACAAGGGTAATCTGAAAAGTTTCCAGCCCCAACATGAAGCTGGTGTTAACCGTCAATTATTGTCTTTCAAATGCAACAATTTAATGATGCTCGGTATTCAATTTTTTCCATCTTTGCAGAAACACTAACATCGGCAGAAACAAATGACTGTTAAACAATAGATGACTGTCTAATATAACTGAATTTTTGAAGATTATCTTTCAACTTATGCGCAATTATATTATCAGAATATTTTTGAGGAGTAACGCCATCTTCATGTTGAGGCTGGAAACTACTAACTAATGTATGTTCCAACCTTATATATGATTAAGATAAATATTTTATCCAAAAGTCACACTATCCCTTTTGGTGCTGCTTTCAGTTTTCATCAAAACTAATGAGACCCAGTATCGCATTTATTTTGACATGCTATGATTGAAAAATTACACAATTAATTTATTGACGTCGCTATAATTAAAGATAATTAGATCCAGTGTGACGTATGATTTGAAAGTAACAGGAAAAAAAAAGAAAAATACAGGAAGTACTAATTAGCAATCCTTCCCACGTAGTGTCCCACCCGTTAGGCGCCACTTCAAACAATATGACGTTGATTAAAGACTGTTCCAGAGATCGTAAAAAGTGAGTTCCGCAAGATGACAGGGTAGTTATTAGGGATCGGCTGGCGTTTTTTGTGCTATAACCCCAGTTAATAATTTAGAAAATGACAATTTTACGCGAAATTTCGAAGCGCAGTAGAAAAGGACGTAAGAAACAGAGTTTGTAGAGCTTAATGGTATTTTTTTATGTCGAGCTCTAGAAGAAAAGTTAAAAGATTTAGGTTAGGTCGTTTGGGGATTGCGGAATATAATAGTTTTTATAAGTATACAGATTATATGGCACTATAGTTAGCTAAGTAGAATCCATTTGTTAGATAATTTTGATATTTGACATCGACAATTCGAATTATTATTATTCTGAGTTTTTAAACAAGTTTTTTACAGTATGTTATACAGGGTGTGGCAGGAAAAGAACGATTTTCAATATCAGAGTCTCCTGAATAGTGGTAAACAGACTTACCTCTATTGAAGGGACTTACCATTAGATACCATCAGTTCACTGTAACAACTAGGATATCGATAAATGCCATAGACGGTTGGTTGTTTTCCAATCATGTCATCTCCATATATGGAGACATTCCTTTTTGACATATATTTATCTTTTACGCCCACGCAATCCCACTGAGGAGTTGATTTTTATGAACTCTCCTCCTTAGCGAAGATCTACAATGCATGACATTCCTCAGGCTATCAAGCCTTGCTGTTGAGCTTAATCGTAAGTATCTCGAGAAGCTTACCAACTGGCCAGTGACCAACATAGAAAACCTCTCACAAGTCATGGCCTTACCCGACCAATTCTCGGTTCAATTTTATCAGTTGTTGGTATCGATAGCCAGTAATCGTTTCACCAGGTTTCAGTAGATCGAATACACAGCTCCCCTAATATTCTAGCAAATACACAGCAAAGGCTTCTTTCCATCTTATCTTTAAGTCATATGGAACCTGTTTTCCTTCCTTTTAGATCATTACCAGTGCGTGCAGACGTTCGGAAATGGTGGATCGAGCAACATTCAGTGCTTCTGCTAATTGTTTAACGTATGAGTCCTCATCCAATAATGCTTGCAAATCTGCATCTTCAAATTTTTCGCTGTCCTGGACGCTCCTTGTCTTTTATATCAACATCACCACTTTTTAAACTTCTAAGGCATTTAATACATCAAAAAAATCTTGATGTGTATATGGTGGAATAAGCTACGTGTCGTGCTTTATGAGTTGCTGCACTCTGACAGTAACTTATTTGTTTTAATGCCGTTCTGGAGAAAAAAGGCCTTATTCTGGTAAAGGAAGAAGAGAAGTCTTTTTGCTTCAGGACTATACACAACCTTATACAATACAAAGGACTCTTCAAATGATTACCTAGTTGAGTTGAGGTATTTTATTGCACTAGGCCTGTTGATCACCTGGTTAATAGCACCTAAGTAAATGCTTTATATATCTTAAGGAAGTTGAAAAAAAACCTCGGTAACATTATCAATCAAAACAACCAGGTTCTTTTCGATCTGGGGTTCGACAGTTGCCTGAAAGATTACGACAATGTCAATGTGATTACGACAATGACAACAAATACACTTTGAGGAGAGTAGTTTGAATATTAAAATATATATTGCTTTATTCATAAAGAAATGTCTAAGGTACACAAAAAGTCTAAGGTCACAGAAGGTCGTAAATTAAGTTATGTACCTAAAATAAATAATATATATAAATATATTATATCTAGAACTAATTTTGGTATTTATTTTTGTTGCAGGTTAGTGTTAGTGTGTTAGTGGTTAAGTTGTTTATTATTGCTTCCATTATTCAACTGAAAAACAATATTTTGGATAAGGTGAGTGAATATTTTAAATATCTTAACTTTTATTCTAAACACATTCAGTGAGATCCATTTATTAAGTAGATTACGAAATTTAGGCTTTTGACTTCTACCAACATACTTTTTTCTGAGCCCTACGCATTGTAGCGTACCCTTTTTTGTACTGAAACACTTAATTATTCATTTATAAATCTTCTATAGACTAGAATTCAAGATGTTCTATATTTCTTTTTCTCTAATTTATATCCCATCCTATTTTTTTGGACTTTATAAAATTTATAAAGTTTTATAAAATCTCGACGTTTCGGTTTCCACTTTGAAGCTATTATCAAGAGAATCTAGTTGATTTACTCTGAGGCCTCAATCTGCCTACAGAGTTCACAACCAGAAAAGAAGGTGGTCGGCGGGACCTTTGCATTAATAGGTAAGGTTGTGGGTGGAGCTCTCTATTGAGTGGTGGGGATGAGACTGGAGGTGGACGCACTTTGAAAATAAGAGGTTTCCATGTATTTGGGATTCTAAGACCGTTGTCCCTCTTGTTTAAGCAATCTGGGCGTTTTTCGATTATTGCGAATTATGCGGGGTTTGTGGGAATATATAGGGGCGATTACTTTGGCCTATATATATATATATATATATATATATATATATATATATATATATATATATATATATATATATATATATATATATATATATATATATATATATATACATCAACACCAAAATATACCCAAATTTTGGCTTTTGTATAACCTATAAAACTGTAAATGAAGAAGTAACACGAAAAGCTTTTTTTCTTTAAGAGTTTTAATCTGTTTCGAAACTTCTTCTTGCGAACATAGCGGCTTTTCATTTAGTTTACACAAAGTTTAATCGTGCATTAGGACTAATACAACTTTCAGTATCTGAATCGCTGTTCATGATAATTATTAGTGGATTAGGGGACTAACTTCTAGTCTATCAAATACTCTTTCGCGATTCCACCATATTTCAATCTCTTCTCCTGTATGTCTGATGCTGTTCATCCAGATCTGTGGTATAACTGTTGTTAAAACTTCTTTTCATATATCCAAACAGTTATCGGTCGTTCTTCCATCTTGACCTATATGACGATTATAATAATTTTTGGCCACCTTCCATAAAAATTCTATAGGATTGAATAGGTATTGATAAGGAGAAGACGTAACACTTTGTGGCCATATTCTTCAGCCATATGATTTGCTACATATTCTTTTTTGGGCTTATTCCGAGAAAAAAACATTATGAAACACAAACCTATTTCATTAATTACTGCTTACCGAATAACGATTTGCAGCATTCAATATAATGTTTTCAAAAAGAAGATTATGTCAGCCATTCTGCAATTTCTGATTTTGTCCATGCACTAGTTGGAGGTTCATCAGTGTACTGTGATATGACAATAACTGATGGTTCCTCCAAGATTTTCAACAGCTGGTTTTCAAACCAAAACATTAAAGATTAATTCGGTCTCTGGGATAAAGCCATTCTTGTTTCCAGCATACATATCTGCAATAATATGTTGCTATTATTGACACGTTAATGGCTCCTAAGGATCAGGTATAGTACTGATATTTTTCCTTCAGCTTTTGTAGTCTTTACACTCCTCTTGTTATCATCTTGTCATGAGGGACTCAAGGTTCCATTTTGAAATATCCATTTTTCATCCAAATAAACAAAATCAAACAAGAGATTCGTCTTTGATATTTTAATACATCTTCAAAAATTTAATTCGTTTAATTGCAATATCTGGAAGTCCCATCAGGTCCCTACGTGGATTATCATTACTTCATTTGAAACCAATTTCTTTTAGAAGCATAGATATTCTGCATGTTTTTAGTTTTTCATGAATACTTTCAAGATTAACCGTTTGTTATGAAATAATTCAATAAAATTTCCTAAAAATGCAATATCAATCTATCAAGATTAGATTGCGAATTGAGCCCACATCAAGATGATCTAGATTAGTTACTCGTTTTGGATGTAGACGCTTTTTCTTCGGTGATGTTAAATACTAGTATTTAGTGCAGCTGAACCTCCAATTAATTAACCATGAGACCTACTAGGTTATTAATGCATACCTCTCTCGCGGCTTTTAATGGCAAAAGAGGAGCCCCATTATCTCGTTCCTGTTGAAAATAACTGATAGGTGACGAGACAAGCTGCTTACACCGACTGCTTAATGCTTTTGGCATTTTTTTGCAATTACAATCGCAGATTTTTTACTACAGAACTCACAAAAACCGAAATTAACTGAAACAGCAAAGCCGGTCGCGTTGGTGCGGCGGTAAGAGCGCCTGCTTTGCCGAATCCGCGCTGGAGCGATAGCTGGTTCGATTCCAGCGCTCGGATGGTTATTTTTCTTTCTTCTGTCCGTTTATCTTTCCTAAATGTTTGTGGTTGTTTCTAGGCAAGAGTGTAAAATCCGACTACGAATTACCCCTCAGTCACGCCAGTTAAAGGCTGGGTAAGGCCGGATACCTTCTGAGAAGTGTTCTACGTTGGTCACTCGCCAGTCGGTAGGTTTCCTGATAGACTTATGGGTAGGCACATAACCAAGGGTTTATAGCCCGAGGGGGGTGCTGGCCTGGGTTTGTCGGAAGCTGATGACCGTGGTTCAGAACCCACGTTAAGCTGTAGGTCCAGTCGCTAAATAGCCTAGTTGCTGATGCGCCTCTAACCCAAACACTTTACTTTACTTTTTGAAACAGCAAAGAATACAGTAAAAATAATTCAAAACATTTGAAGGCACAACGATCAAACGAAGCAAACGATCAGGACATGAACATGACAGATTCGACGAAGAATGTTGTATTAGGCCGGCAATACTGTCCAGAACCAAAAACCTAACTGTCATCTTTATAGCGAATAGAGGCAAAAAAGGTGGTATTCCTCTTTCAATACGTTCTTGAGGTTATTGAAACATCTCTATGAAAAAGCGGGAACCCTCTCTATGAAAAAGCGAGTTCAAGCTACAGTGAAGAAGAAGTGGCTGTTTGCCGTTCCCTCCTTTGAAGAAACCTTTGCTGGCTGCTTTGAAAGAAATAATATAAGTCGAGTATAAAACTATTTCGAAGACTAGAAATAAACGTTGGGATAAGTGTATGGTAGTGATAGGGGATTACCCTACCAGGAGAGATAAAGTAAACCTGGATGAATAAATAAATAGTTTGTTTTAATTAAAAACTTAGTTTTTTTATTATAGTAATATAGTATATCATAAATATTCAGGATAGGATAAATATTCAGGATTCAATTCAGGATAGAGGTTGTTTCAGACACAAGGTTAACGTTTGGAAGGTTGGCCAGAGAGAAAAATGTAGGAAGACTGGAACAGCTTGCTCTGACGAAAGGAGAAAAGCTCATAGCGAAAGAATGAAATTAGTATGGGCTCAAAGCAAGGCTAACAACAACAAACGCCTCTAATTGTACTTCGCGTGGTCCACCAGGGCCCATACGTGAATAATAATAATATCATAAATATTAACCTATTTTTAAAAATTAATTACAATATCTCTCAATAGAGATAGTGTTAACTCTTTAATGCATAATTTTTTCTTTTCACCTGAAAAAAAATTAATACCAATAAATTTAATACACATGAAAGTTGTAGCAACATTTTTATTTGCGTGGAAACAAAGATTCAATTTGCATTTTGTGCATATTACATAGTGTTTTCGGAGCAACCTGACATTTTCCACCAGTTTGTTTTAGCTTCCCAGTTGGACCAATGATCTATTTTATTCTTTACGACTGGTAAAGGTGATCTTGGCGTAGCACTTTTTGTTTTTTTGGTGGAATAACATTTTCTAGAGACTTTGGCCTTCCTCTCTTAGGTCCCTAGTGCCTATCATGCACAGATACTGTACAAGTTCAATCCGGATTTTTTTTGAGTTATTGGCTTCTCCGAATTGGTGGACTGAATGAGCCAACCATTCACAACAGCGAAATCTGTCATATGATAAAATAATCTGAAGTACCATTTTTTGCTTGTCATTCGAATTCTATGCGCATCCATCATGTCAACTCCACCTATGTGTCGTTTGTACACTTATACTACTTGTGGGCAGTTGACCAGTTGGTATCGTTTGTTTTTCTTTTCTCCCACCTCTTTAAATTTTCTTTTGGGTAAACTCCGTACAAAGTTGAGCCGAGCCGTATACGGAGTTATTGTCTACTGTATGGCTCCTCAACTGAAGTGGTAGACTTCATCATCTGATTCCCTATCTTTTTTATCCTTAGTAGTGAATGGCAAGTTTTTGATTGTATCTTTTCTGACTCTTTTCTGAAAAATTCCTTATGATTTTAAGTAAGTAAATAGTGAAACAGTTGAATACCAGTTATCAAAATATATTTTATAGTTTAAATTTCTTGGTATTTCTCTTGCCAGTCTAATTACCACATTGGCATACATTCCTAAGTTGGCATACATAACCTGCTGTTGGCCTGAGAACGCAGAGTCAAAATTATTTATAGTATTAGTTTCTATTACTATTAGAATGCCAAGTACTGCGTCCCGCATGTCCATTACATTGGTAGCTCTGGAGATCGACGAAAACAACCAGATAAATATCTATCTATTTTTATAAACCTATCTATTTCTTTACTTGTCACTATTCTGGACTTAGAAGAATCTTTCTGAGTTGAGTAATTACAACTTTCTGAAGCAATTTTATTTACTAGGTCGTCGTCAAAAAAATATTTGGAAAATTGGTATGGACTGTCGAGGTCGCTGATCGCAGAAGGAAGCAAGGAGTTTCCCTGTCTCAGACTAATCAAGTTTCAAATTATTGTGATTCCACTTAAGTTTTAACTTGTTTGATTTACCTGGATTTGGTTTTCTAGTTGGGCTCTTTAATTTACTCTGACCAATATTTTCTTCCTGAGTAGGGCCCTGTGTGATTGCCGAAGTTCCAGGAAGAGGCTCGCCTGTTGATACAGAAGGTTCGTTCATAGTCGAAGGTATTTTGCCACTCTGTGGAAGTTCCATGAGAATGGCATTATCCAATCTTTGAAACAACTCATCATCGTCAGCTACATATTCAAGTTCATCCTCCATCAACATCAACTCATCTTCACTTGCGATTTAGATGTCCAAAAGAACTATAACCTCCTTTCTTCGCATTTTTACACTATCGATAAAATAGTCTTCTGAATCAATTTCTGTAAAGGAAAACATCAAAAAATCACTAAAAAACCATGAAAACATTGCAATTTAAACGCAACCGGTGTTACATGATGTAACTCAGAAGTTACACACACAAACACTCATATTGTAAGTAAATAAATAAATGCATACTTACTTTGAAAGTTTAAAATTATTTCTTAGACAATAAAAAAACCAGAAATATTTTTTCTGCAAAAATAAATACTTGCTAAACATATAAACAACACATCAAAACAACCGACTTTTCATTCAACAGGGTCAACAAAATAACCTTTTATATTGCATTAGGTTATACTGTTGGCAGTTTTGATGAAACTGAAGGTTTTTTCTGCATATTGACTCCGCTCAGCTACATAAATTAGTTTCTAAAATGCTCAACAGATGTCCCTTGCAGGCCAACACTTGATATGTAACTCAAGAGTGACACTATACACTATAGGGTTAACACATCAAAGGAAATGAAATGCATTTGTTATAAAATATCTTTAAAAATTTTATCTCACAACCTAATATGCAAGTGCCAGTATTCCACCTGTGCACACGGATTTTTCGAATGTACAACTTTATGTTGATTAAAACCCAAATTCGAGCAAATGGCCGAAACATCAAGTATACCATAAAACAAAACCATAAAATTCCTAAGAGTAATAAAAGCGACCGTCGACCACGGCGCCTTGAATGGACTTTTTATCATTCTTTTTTCCGAAAACAGATGCCGGGAACGGCCTCTCTCCCAGCCTTAAATTCAGTTGAATTAGTGTGTTTTTATCGGCTCGCGAACAGAATTACGAGAGCGCGTTAAGTAAAAAAGGCCTCATAGTCCCACTCCTAGGATACGTTGACCTCTTTATTTGCTTCGAAAAATCTGACTAAATAATCAGTTAGTACGACAAATGTGCCGTGGCTTTCACCATGTAACTATTTAGTTTTAACCTAACTCGGGTTCGTTAAATATCATACTCTACCGTTTAAGTCCTCATATAAATTTATTTAGGATTATTTGGGGCAAAATTGAGGTATCATGGATTATAGTATATTGAGGCTTTTATTTAGAATTGGGCTTTTGAATATTTTTTTTGTCATAAATGGAAAGACCATATATAAGTTTTGTAACAAGACTATTTTTGTTTTTATTTTTTTTCCTTAAAATTAAGGTTATATCAAGTTGAAAATAAATTTTTAAACCTAATACCGATGACTCGCCGACAATTCTCAGAAAAAATCGGAACAATTGTGACCTCACCATTGTACTGAAGGCCAATCGGTTCGGCTCGGGGTAATTCGATGAGTTATACCGAAATTTTCTTTCGTTCTCTTCTGAACAGACGTTCAGAAACAATCGGAGTTTCGGGTAAATAAAACAATTTATCGATCTTAGTCATTGTTCTTTGTTTCGTCGTTTTGCGATCGATTTGAAAACATACTTGCTTTTAATTATTATTTAGGCTTTCGGTGCTGTGTTCGACGTTATTGTCATATATCTTTACTTAAGTTATGGAGGCTCAAAGGTAAGTTCAGAATGAAATCAGATTAGGGTTCCTTTTGTTTTTTGCATTCGTTTTTATAACTTTTGTTTATATTATTTAATTTATGTAGGGATAACGAATTAACGTGCCAAATTTATAAACAAGAATATTCCTGTGTGTCCGCAAAGAATCTACATGTAGCAAAACAACCAAGGGTAGTAACAATGAGAACAGACAAGAACAAAATTCGACTACCGATTTGGAAGGTAGTCGTATAGGAAAAGTCTTGTACTTATGAAAGTTTTACAGGATAATCTAATTTGTAGATGGTCGAAGAGTACAGAAATTTGTGATTAGTTGGATGAACACTAACTAGTTAAATTAAGGACTAGGAAAGCAGTTTTCCAGTTTTCAAAACAAACATCTGAAGGAGTTTGCAAAAAAAAAAGAAAAATAGAAAAGCAACTAACCAAACCAACTACTATCCAAACAAAAAGTAAAGAAAATGGTATATTTATATTCTAAATAAAAACAAAACAGTTGAAATATTTATTTGATAGGGTATGTTAAAACATAGGTTAGAAATTTATTATAGGCATTGAAGACTGATGGTAGGCTGACAGTGAATTTCTAGTCGGTAAACTTTAAAAGGAGAGTCCCACACTCCGACTATAAGTTTTCGACTCAAAAAAAAATGGTTTCGGTGCCTTCTCTCATTTGGGAAATCTCTGGTTGGTCATGCATTAGAGTTAGTTAGCAGCCAGATTTATTTATATTTGCAAATATTATTAAATCAAGAGTCTAATGTGGTGGTTTGTAAAACATGTAAGACAAAAAATCGCCATCGTTTTAAATACTGAAAACCTTAAAGCAATAATGTAGTATGGGTTGATTTTTTTTAAATATTGTTAATAGAGTTTAGTGTGATGGTTTGAATAATCGGTGTGGTTTTAAAAGTATTGCAAACTTCAATGAATGCAATCAAACAAATATATATATATATATATATATATATATATATATATATATATATATATATATATATATATATATATATATATATATATATATATATATATATATATATATATATATATATATATATATATATATATATATATATATATATATATATATATATATATATATATAATTTTGGGTAGTGAGTATTTTATTCTGAATTGATATATTATCCTTAACAGTATATTTTTTATTGAAATAAAATTAGTGATTTAAACAGTATGTATGTGTATGTTGTTTTTCTAATTATGATTTGTATTGTTTTTTGCTAAAAAAAAATTACAAAACTAGAAAATATTTTTTGGTTACTCAATAACATTTTTCTTCAGTGGGTGTTGGATCTTCGCTTCTCCGATGTGTCCACATGAGTAGTGCAAATGCATGTTGACAACCACATGTTATCAAATATATACAAAAGATTACTATTTATAACATTATATTTTTTTTTGAACGAGTATTTATTACCTGCTGAAGCTGCACGATCGTGACATTGAGTGTCTTGAACTTTTATTAATTTCTCATTAATACTCAAGGTAACTGTATAAGCTTTACTCCGAACTTTATGTTCTGGACATACACGTCCTTTTACCGTGCAAATACCATTTTTGCGTTTAAGTTGAACAAAACCTATAGCCTTGTCACCTTACCTTTTTCGTGACACCCTACAAGTAGTTTAATTGTTAAATATTTAACAGAAATATTTTGTTTCTTATTTACATTTACAATATTATATATTTTTTAAACTTACATCGATGCTTTAGCACCTCGAACTTCAGCTGATTTGAACCGAATGTCATTTTTCAGAAAATCTGTGATTATAAAATATCCACAGCAGGTATATTATCTGAATTCGCCTTTATGAACCCTTTGTCACACATTACTGAACTAAATTAGTGATAGCAATATTTTATTTTGCACTTAACCAACAATAATTTTGACAGTATGTATACAAATAGAAACCGTTGACATTACTAACGTGAAAACACTGGTACTATGACGTCACAAACAGCAGCCACTCGCGGCGCGTTCATAGTCGCGTGATTTTTTTTATAATTTTGTACATTTTAATTTATTTCCAGATCCAGAAGGCAGGAAAATAAGTATCACATCAGCTGAACGACAGGCAGGTGGAAACGCGAGAAACGTGTGCGAAGGTGCGTGCGCGTGCTTTCTCGGCATGAAAGAAACAATTTTTTTTGCATCGTATCATGATTGGAGACGAAAAATGGATATATTTCGAGAACCTAAAACCTGGGTTGACTCAGGACAACCATCAACATCGACCGCTAGACCAAACCGCTTTGGAAAGAAGGCAATACTATGCATTTGGTAGGATCAGAAGGGTGCCGTGTACCATGAGCTTCGGAAACCAGGTGAAACAGTTAATACCGTTCGCTACCGTCAACAAATAATCTATTTGAACCATGCATTGATCGAAAAGCGACCAGAATGGGCTACAAGATACGGAAAAGTGAAGCGGTCAAAGACTCCATTTCTGGTGTCTTGACTATTTAATACACACAAACACAAATTCAGAGACCAACATAAAAAATAAAAAAATGCAATTATAACACAAAAATTAAAGAAATATAATTGTTATGTCCACAACTACCCTACCCCATATAAAGAGAAAGGTTCAACCTTAAACAAGTATTTTTATAATATAAGGGCTCTTGTCTAGCGTGCAAAGAAAATTAAAATAAATTATCTTAAATCAACCTAAATTAAATTAAATTAAAACAAATTATCTAGTGTTATTAAACAATAGTAGACGAATTGTGACTGAGTAATCAATGCTGCATATTAATGAAAATAATAATAATGTAATCCAGCTTCTGGATTGTTTCGTTACCAAGATGGTCTATTACTGAACAGTTCAGTGTTCAAAACACTTGGATTCTAAGAAGTCTGTAGTCCGAAATGCCCATGGACTAAGATGACTATAGCTGAAGATGACTGGGTCCCAAAATGGCCGTGTTCCAAGATGACCGGGCTCTAAAATGAGCAGGGTCTAAAATAACAGGAGTCTAAAAGAACCACGCTCTAAAACAACCGTGCTCTATAACCACCGGGCTCTAAAACGACCTGGCTCACCCGATTCTAAAACCCTTTACAAAAATACAAAAATAATAAGTCAGTGTAGAGCTTGACCAGCTAATCAATATACCTCATAAATGCTGGACTGGAAACTCTTGCCCCACTCGCCGTACTCACCAGACTTGGCCCCGTCCAACTTCCACTTTCTTTCATAAATGTCTCACGCATCTTCTATGAAACACTTCAATAATTACGGGAATGCCGAAAAAAAAGCTCGATGACTGGCCCACCTCAAAAGAGGGGTGTTTCTGGGACGGCATCCACAAATTGCCAGGGAGATGGGGAAAATGTGAAGCTAGCGATGACGCGTACTTCGAATAAACCATTTTTTTACGTTTCTCCTAAATTCAAGGTGTTTAAAAAAAATTCATTTAATTTGGGAGAAGCGTTAAAACGTTAGAAAAAATTGAGGATTATTAACCGTCATACCTGGTAAATAACCACGTTGATAATGGATCGACTTGTTTTACAAGTACTATTTACTACAATATCTTAAGTTTCTTCTCTTTCTGTTCTTACAGTGTTTATTGTCTACTTTTGCGTCATTCCAACCAGTTTAAGTAATATGTTCGAAATCATTAAGTTTCTTAATGTATTAGTTTTTTTAGTATGTTATATTATATGTTGCTTTAAAATCCAAACATGTAGGCAAAATCTGTTTTAGCAGCAATATTTAATTAGTGTAGATCTTGATTTGCGGAAACATTGTTACTTTCTAAATTATTTCTCCTCCTGCTAGCAAACATGCGCTCTTCTCACAGCATTTTTAAAGACTGTTCTTAGCATCTCAGGAGATATTGTGGCTATCTCATGCTGGATGTTGTCCTTTAGGGCTTTGATGGTTGGAGGGTTGTTGGCATATACTCTGTCCTTGAGAGATAGCCCCGTAGCAAAAAGTCTGGGATTATCAGATCCGGTGAGCGTAGTGGATATATTGCATCACCATTTTAGAATTATTGTCGTTTTTAGAATTTTTGACCGACCATTCTGGTTTGTCTAGCAATTGTGTACATTTACATACTTTAAATATGTGGCTTTTATCTGTAAAATAAAAAAGAAACAATTAATAACCACAAAGAACTAAAAAAGTTATGGTTTTTCAAAAATAGGTATCTTATTTTGCTCCATTCTCTATAACTGCTTGAATTCGAAGTTTTACCTGATTCTCCAAATTCCATTGTCATCTACAGAACCAAAGATTCTTCTGAGTACTCTTTCTTTCAAAAGCACCTCTATTGTTTCTTTCAAAAGCTCCTCTATTGTTTTCTTCGTGTGGGTCCACGTTTCACAGCCATAAGTAACCACTGGCCGAATGAGTGTTTTATAGGCGCCTAACTTTCGTATTCTCATATATAAGTTTAGATCTTAGGACAGAATGCAAAGGGTAAAAGTAATTTTGTTACCTTTCGTAATACGGTTTCTGATATCTCATATAATGTTTTCGTTGTTTGCTTCCCAGATACGTAAATTCCTTCAAAACTTATCTACTCCGACAATATCTAATATAGGCATCCCCTTATTTCAGTTCTGTTCTCTTTTTGGATTAGTTCTGTTTTCCATTATCATTGTTTTGTTTATATTTATTTCTAGACATGCTCTTTTGACCTTCACCTTTATTTCGTTATATGTCGATTTAAATAATGTTTTCGATCGTGTTATTGCGTATATGTTATCTGCATATTTCGCGATCTGTGTTTCTTTATTTATCATGGTTCTATTGATTGTCTGTCTGTTGCGTTGACGACTGTGCAATATTATATTAAACAGAACTTCTCTATCAAACCTTCTCTATCTCAAATGTTTTCATGATGTGTTGTCGGATTTTTTCTACTGCCTTGGAATTTCAGCATCGCCATCCGCGTTATTTTAATGAGGCATATCTGATATTCCAGGATGTATTCATATCTTTTGTCGTACATGCTTTTTATATTAGTTTTACAACTTCCTCTATCAGTAGACTTTTTCAATACTTTATATGCACTTGATATACGTTTTGGACTCGTTGTTTTTCATTATATTTTATTTTCCTTTCTTTCAGTTCTGCTTGGTTTTTCGTTCGCTGTGAGTAGAGGCGTTTCATTTTGTCGGTTGTTCTTCCTTTTTTTCGTGGTACTTATTGTTCAGACGTATTAATTTTAATGTGTCGGTGTTTGCATTTATCTAACAATAACAATAACAAAAAATATCTCTGCAAAATGGGTTTATGAACACAATTCATTTAAGAACAGTTCAGAACTAGTATTGGGATTCTATATTTGGAAGATGATTTTGTGAATATACAGTAGATGCCAGAATACCAAAGGCAGCATACCAAGGCGCGTTTTAAACAAAAACATAAATATTTATTTTTTCGGCAAAAATAATCATTTTAATTCAAAATAGTCTCTTTGAACGTCAATACAACGTTTTGCACGGTCGAATAGATTGACGGATTAATTTTTGAGCTCGGTCAAAGATATGTCCTTCAGGATGGCGGTCGACGCCTTTTGAATTGCTTCAATGTCGCTATAACGCTATCCTTTCATCGGCAAATGAAATTTTTCGAAGAGGCAAAAGTCTCAGGGAGCCAAATCAGGCGAGTATAATGAATGATTGATGGTTAAAATGTTAGTTTTGATAAAAAAATCAGTGATGAGCGATGGAACTGCGCATTATCGTGCAACAAACGCCAGCTGCTTTGTTTACGGTATTGTGGCCACACATGACGATATGGACAACAGACGCTTGATAACATCAAGATAAAACAGAGCATTCAGCGTTTGACCGGGTTGAACGAACTCCTTGTGCATAATTTCCTCCGAATCGTAGAAACAAATCAACATTTTTTTGATTTTTGACTTTTCGAGACGGCTTTTCTTCGGATTTAGCTCGCTCGGGTGCTTCCATTCGTCACTTTGACGCTTAGTTTATGGATCATATTACAAACAACACGTCTCATCACAAGTATAAGTGCTGTACTTGAAGTTTTCATTCTTTTTCGACTCTTTAATCGAGTCGTTGCAATGTTGGATTCGGAGCAATTTTTGATCGTAATGATCGGTCAAAATACGATAAATTAAATCTTTGGACATGTTCAATTACATTTCCATGTATCGCAAACGAATATTTTGGTTGATTTTTTATAAATTCACGCACACTTTCAAGATCACTTTGAGTAGTCACGGAATTTTTCGGACCAGCATGTTCGTCATCCTAGATGTACTTACGATCTCATTTGAATCGTTTAAACCACTCGTGGACTCTGCCACGGCATAAACAATCTTCACCATACACTTTCATTAATTGAAATGTTTTATCAAGTTTAAAACAATACTTATTATTAGCTCTTTATTCGATGTTTATTCTTCGACCGAAACACACTGACACTTTAAGCACGACAACTTGTCTTATAATGATCCCAATGTCATGAAATTTTGTCAGAACATCAGTGAAGGATACACCTTTCCAAGGCTTCTCATCAGAGGATGGCGTTACTAAAAATAGGTATTTTTAAAAAGTCCTCTTTTCCGTGAGACTCACCTTGTATTACATTAATACAAAAAAAATAGCTTTTAAGTAGGTAGTATTTGTTATAAATAAATAAATAATAAATAAATAAATAAATAAATAAATAAATAATAAATAAATAATAAATAAATAAATAATAAATAAATAAATAAATAAATAAATAAAGCTTTAGTTAGCATATGCGGCATATAGTAACAAAACAAAATCAATATATAAAAAAAGAATAAAAGTAAGAAAACTACTAAGAAATCTTAACAAGAAAATACAATCAAAAGGCAATAACTAACACTGTTTAAATGATGAAACACTCTATTGCTTCAAATAATAATTTAACAGTTTATTAAATACATGCACATTAGGAGCGCTCCCTATGTGGACGGGCAAAATATTGAAGAGGTAAACACCTTCCCAAAAAAATGTCTTCTGTAGAGCAGTAGTTCTCACAATTGGTACATCATAATTGTTCTTAGAACGGACATCGTAAGAATGTATATTTACTCTTTGTACAAATTATGTTTTATTTTATATATCAATCGAATGTTAGCCCCTTCAATGGCGCGCGCAATACTTACTATAATTACCTCAATCGGTGTATACCTATTACAGTTCAGTAGTACACGCATAGCCTTGTTCTGCTGTATTTGGAGTCTACCAATACTCTCCTTATTACATGATATCAGCACAAACATACAATAAGTAAAATGGAGTAAAACTATAGTATTATATACAAATTATATCGCGCATGGGGTTTTAAAAAAACTTTGGATCCATTGAGTATCTACAATTAATGTCTGAATGATTGTGGCGTGTTCATATACTTTTTTTTTTTGGTTTTTCCCCACTATCTAAAACTCAAAAAATATCAAATACCTGTTCTTACGTAAAGAAAGAATCACTGCGTAAAAACAAAAAACCAAACGGAGACAAATTTCTCAGTGATTCTTTTTTGTAATAAATTTGCCTTATGAACACAATTTTAAAGATATAAAAATGTTATAAAAATTTTACAAACTTTTAACGTTAACGTTTCGAAGGGTACTCTCCCCCGGTTTTCAAAACTAAACTAAAAAATAAATTATATAAATTTGTAATATAGAAGTAACGAGTGAAAGTAAATATATTTTTTTGTATATGTCAATGATACTTACATTGACAACAATAGATTTTCATGACAGTGACATACTACCAAAAAATATATATAGGTAATGTTTACCGTGTGATTGTTTATTCTACTGATTGTGTATTCAAATATTTAAATGTGTTTAATTATATTCTTTAGAATCGGGAACCATATTGAATTTAAATCTACCGAAGGCATAGCAATACAGTTATTTTTATTTAAATTAATTATAGCGGTTTCTTTTAATCTTCTGTATTTTGTTACCGATTCTTTTAATACCGTTTTGGAATTATTCCAATTGATTGTATGACCCGATTCCCATGCGTGTTGACAAATTCTAGATTTATTAAAATCGCCCTTTCTAAGAAGATTTTTATGCTATTTTACTCTAACATCTAACGGTCTAGATGTCTCACCTATATAGAATTTTCCACATTCGCAGGGAATTTCATAAACCACATTTTTGGTATTTTGTTGTATATTGTTTGGTTTAGTCTTTGTTAATAGAGATCTATGAGTATTTTTTGTTTTAAATGTCGTTCTTATGTTGTATTTATTTCCTACTCCTTTAATTGTGTCAGAAATAGAGTATCTACAATGTTAGCAATGAAAAAAGTGTCAGGGAAATTATGTCTGTTATGACAGGTATTTATGTTATTTAATATAAAAATTTTTCTAATAAGAGTGAGAGAACTTTGAAACACAATCTTTGTTTGAGATGCAAAGGTCACTTATAGACTACTGTATTTAGTACAATATGTCAATTCATCATGTAATGTACGATTCAATATGATTTACGATTCAATAGCACGCAGAAATTAGAAATTGAAAGGCTATTCTCACTTTAGGGAGAAATTAATATTCTCCCGACGGAGCGCACTTCTGGTTTAATGGGTCTGTGAACAAACATAACTATAGGATTTGGGACGATGAAAATTTTCAAGTGATTCAGCAGTAATCTCTTCATCATCAGAAAGTCACTATTTTGGGCAGTTTTTAGGTAGGAGGAGTGATAGGATCTATTTTTTTTTTTTGAAACCGATTATGGAAGTCATGTTACTGTTAATGTTGATCTCTATATGTATATGCTAAGATAATATATTTGACCTGAAATGATAAATGTGTATATAAACAATGTTTTCTTTCGATAATACGATGCGACTTGTCATAATCTCGCCAGATAAACGATCTACTACAATAAAAGTTTCCGGGACGTGTTATTTCGCGAAAAGGTAACACCAATTGGTTACCAAAGTCAATACCACGCGATATGTGTAAAAGAGTAATCAGAAATAGGGTTTCCAGAATGCTTTCCACCAGACGAAGCCGAGGGGAACGTTGGATCGCCATTATTTTATAATTAACGTAATGCCGATATTCTTCAAAATAAAATATAAATTATCGGATTGTCGTTTGTAGTTATCATTGTGCCTCATTTTGAAGTGTTGACACTTTTGTTGTTTACAAATAAATTCCGAACAATTTTTTATGATATTTACTTTATAACTTCGTTCAAAATATACCGTGAACATGTGAAAAATAGGAACAGAAAAAGAAAGTTGAAAGGAAAAAAAATTGAGTAGCATCGCTCCCAATCCAGAAAAACGCATATTAATTACATCGTATAATTTACCGGGCGACAAGCAACGATTTGTTAAGCTCCTTTTGCCAGAGGCAAAGCCGTGATCTAATTATAAACTCCGTAATTCACCTTTATTTTAGAAACTCAGCTCCATCTGACCGGAATATCCGTATAATTTCGTCTGAAAATGAAAAAAAAAAACGGAACGCAGGAACACTGTGAACGAAGTTATTTGGGTAAAATTGCTTTATTTTGATTGTCGCTTTTAATATCGACGTGGTGAAAGAAATACTGTCGGGATATTATGCTGGAAATGTTAAAAATGTATCATTTGTTTTTATTGCTATATAATAATTAATAATTATTTAAAGGTTAAATTTCCTACTAGAAAAAAAAATTATATATATATATATATATATATATATATATATATATATATATATATATATATATATATATATATATATACACTCATATATGTAATGTTAGATTTTCTTGGACTTCGTCCAATAGGACAGCAGTAGCTGAGAGTCATCACAAACCCTCATGAGTGTTCCACATGAGATTGTTGGGTTCCACAAGCTCATGTGGAACACACAACAACCTGCGTCTCCGCCTAAATGAACATTTTTGTTGGTTGCTTGACCGGGAAGGAGCTCTACCTATCCCTTCAACTGGATGACATATGTTTCGTCTCTCGAGGTTCAGACTCTTCAGGGCGCCGGCATATACCATAGTATCAAGAATAGGGAGACCCTATCCACAGCCAACAACCCATGTTTTCGCCGACCTCCCGTCGGATGGCGTATATATGTACTGCTAGATTTTCTTGGACTTTTTTCTTTCTTTTCTCTCTTTTTCCTCTTTTCTCTCTTTTTTCGCATTGGACGCACCAACAAAATTGTTCATTTAGGCGGATACGCATGTTGTTGTGTGTCTCATGTACCACATGAGATTGTGGAATCCAACGGTTGGGTGTGTGATGACACTCAGCTACTGCTGTCTTATTGAACGCAGTCCAAGCAAATCTAACAGAACATATATACGACATCCGACGGGAGGTCGGCGAAAACATGGGTTGTTGGCTGTGGATAGGGTCTCCCAACTTCTTGATGGTATGGTATATGTCGGCGCCCTGAAGAGTCTGAACCTCGAGAGACGAAACATATGTCATCCAGTTGAAGGGATAGGTGGGGCTTCCCGGTCAAGCAACCAACAAAAGTGTTCATATATATATATATATATATATATATATATATATATATATATATATATATATATATATTATTATTATTCACGTATGGGCCCTGGTGGACCACGCGAAGTACAATTAGAGGCGTTTGTTGTTGTTAGCCTTCCTTTGAGCCCATACTAATTTCATTCTTTCGCTATGAGCTTTTTTCCTTTCGTCAGACCAAGTTGTTCCAGTCTTCCTACATTTTTCTCTCTGGCCAACCTTCCAAACGTTAACCTTGTGTCTGAAACAACCTCTCTTCATTACTAGTAACATTGGCCGCTTGCTGAATTTTTTGTAAAAGTTCGTCCCGTGTATTGATTTCATCATGGTAAACTAAAAACTTCATATGACCCCACAAATAACAGTTTAATGGATTAATGCCTTCGCTACGAGATGGCCAAGGAAACTCACCACTGCACCCAATCCATCGATGGGGAAAACGTTGATTCAAATGATTTCGCACTGCAACAGCACACTGCGATTAGCGCTCCATCTGGCATGAACCACATGTCTAATTTTAACTTTAGAGGTATACCGTCCAAAAGGTCTTATAAATCATTTTCTAAAAACTTCACATATTGATCTCTATTGAGTCTTTGCGGAAACTCAAATGGGCAGATTAAAAAATTTTCGATAATGCCTCATCAAATGTTAATTGAAAATTCGCTTCTTGGTAGGTGTGGATTTTCCAGGGCGTAATAATGATTATTTCGCCAGTTAAAAATTTCGCGTCTGGTAAAAGTTGCCTCGTCAGTAAACAATATCTATTTCAGGAACATGGAGTCTTCGTTTTTCTTATGTAGTAGATTTTGACAAACTTCTGATCCAGCCGGTAACTCTTATGGCAATAAATTTTGAACAGGTGAAAAATGGTAGGGAAACAATTTTTCTTTATAGAGAACTCTTGAAACGGGAGATTTGCTAATTCCTGTATATACATCCAAACGCCTAGTGCTTAGTTCAGGATTTTCCGCGATACTAACTAAAATGTCCTCCTCTTATTCTACCGTTATACGTTTCGGTCGTCCACCAGAATAGTTGTAATAAAACGAAGCTTTTTCGCCTAACTGACTGAAAATTCTTTGAAAAATTTGTCGATCTGGGATGATTCTGGTTGGGTAGAGCTCTTCATGCCTTCGAACTGCAGCGTGACTATTGTAATTTATTTGTGCATAAACGCAGAGCATAAATCACGGTGAAGTCACAGTTAAATCACGATTACGAAACTAATAAAGTATTTTTTACAAATTATTTAATACCAGTTCAAAATTCAAGAAACTTGTTTCCACCTATGTTTAATTAGAGAGACAGAAAACAATGACAGTTGTCATCCAGACGTAATAATTTGTACACGACATTCAAGGCAAACTTTGTGAATTGCATATTTATCAGCCATCGACAAGATATGCAATGGAATATTCGAATATCTCGCTAACGATGTGAGATGTCGATATTGACCCAGCGTATCGTTTTTACGTGGAAATTATGACTCTTCCCTATTTTAAAGTCAAAATATTTCTAGCTTGATAGGGTACAAAATATGAGCAAGTTAATTCCTCACAAAGTAGATAGCAAATACACTCTAGGAACTAGGCTCAAGCTTGTATCAAATTCGTATTTGTCGATTGCGACCGACCTCGGATTGCCGAGCCGACCTTGCCCATGAATGGCTTGGTTGGTAATTTGTCTCTATTCTTTGCCTTCTCTCCATCTGTTGATTTAGGTCATTCTCTAGTAAGTAATAGTAACATTTTAGGTATTCTTCCCTCGGAGATTCTGTCCTGGTGGCCTATTATTTGTTGGGTTCTTATAACATCTACTAAGTCTGTTTCCCTATACAACTCCCGTAATTCCTGATTAGTTCTTTTAAACCACTCTACTTTGCTTTTCTCCAACTATCTTCCACGGTATTTTCGGTTCTCGTACTTTCAATTTTATTTGCTCTATTTTATTCCATGTTGTCTCGGTCAGTCCATGTTGAATTTGTCAGGATGAGCTTTATTGCTATGTTACTATTTATTGTTATATAGTGTATAGTGTGTTATACTTTGCATTACTTTTTTCAAAAATAAATGTCAAAGGTAGTCAAAAACGCCGAGAATTAAGTTGAGGACTTAATATATTCTATTTCTACTTGTTTGTGTTTTACGAATAAGATTTTTATCTCCGTTTTATCTCCCAGTAATATCCTCGAAGGTATCAAAAATTAGTTTGTATTGGTGAATATTTGATTTAAGAGGAATATGAACAGAAAACATAAAAATTATGGTCTGATTTATGAGTATTTTGCAACCAACAATGTCGACACTTGGGAACAACTCCTCAAAGATGGATAGGTCGAGTTTCGACGGTTGTAAAAATGAATAAAGGGCAAGGAGAACTCCGCCGCCTCTTCCGACTCCAAAGGCATCCAGATCCCGATCCTTTCTAAAGACCATGTACCTGAGGTCGAACAGCTAAGCATCAAAAACAGATGGTTGCAGCCAGGTCTCCAATAGAGCAATAATGTGATAATTGTTGGATAGGACGGACTGGTAGACATCCGTAGTTTTTGTTCTTACGCCACGCACGTTTCGATAAATAAGAGTAATACTATGAATTGATGCTGGGTTACGCGTGTAAGGTACTATATTTAGTTTAAATAACATAAAAGGCTTTTGAGACTGCGTCGTGAATACTATTTCTTATGATTTATTTTATTTGAGCGATCATTATGCAGTAGTTTGTTACTTAACCGCTTCAGTAGTTTTTTTTATTTACAGCATCCTTCCATTAAAGTACATTATAAAGTTACCGAATGAATCACAATACCGCAGCTTCACCTCAATAACCTTAAACAGAGTTAGTCAGGAATTCCGTAATGATTCAACTGATGCTTTTCTCTCAATAGGCTCTGGTGCTGACATCAAACGCGAGATGGCGAACATCTGCTCGGTACTGGTTTTTTCATTTTCACATTATTTGTGTATATTCCGTTCTGTTTATTTTAATGCGGACCAACATCAAATAATTTAACAGTTAACACCAAACACTATTAAGAAGATCAAAGCTCTGGTGGCATTTCGTGCAGCAATACCAATAAACGTATCAACGTGTTGCTTCTTCTCTTTTTTTTCGCAAATTGGATCGACATTCCATGGCCAGGACCGTGTTCAATATCAAATCATTTTATTACTTATTTTCAAATCTTCTGCGGATTATGGGGTTAGACTGAAAAGTTCTTAGTTTGAAATATGTTCTATCTAAAAAAGAGTCTTTAATAACATCAAGGATATGTTGTTGAAATGCCGCTCAACAATTACAATTGTTCTACAAGACAGTGTTCTAATAAAAGTTGTAACATTAATATGAATTGGATGTTTAATGTGAATTATGTTTAATATTAGTGAATTATATTTAATATGAAATGAATATTTAATTAAAATAAATTAACATTGATTTTCAGCCCTTCCTGCTTCTCCCATTAATCTTTGACTTACATTTTTCATTTCTGCCAATTCTCGTGTTATAATTGTTACATCGCCGGCGTAGACATTGCTGTTTTTTGTTATACATTAGTACTGTTCGATGTTTCTGACTTCTCCTCAGCACAGCTTCCAGTACTAGATTAAACAAGCAGGCAGACAATGCGTCTTTTTGTCTGAGGCCCGATCTTACTTTGAAGAGCTTTGAATGTTGGCCATTTACTTTAACTAAGCTGACTTGATTTTCTATAGTCATTTTTATTAGAGCTATTAGTTTTCTATTAACCCCCAGTTCACCCATTGCTTTTAGTAGTTACTTTCTATCAATGCACTCATAGGCCGGTTGGAAATCTATAAAGAGTATGTTCATGTTTAAGCTTGTCGGTAGTGTCTTTCTTGCAGTTGCTTTAGCAACATTATCTGGTCTACTCTTGATAACTGTAACTCCTAAAACCACATTGGTACTCTCCTACTAGATCTTCCGAGGTATCCTTTATCCTGTTCTTGATTGCTGTCGCTAGTATTTTACACACCACTACACAGCAACGGTATACCTCTAGTTGTAACATGATGTTCTATTCCCCTTCTTGTAAATCGGACACAATACCGCTCGTTCCCATTTCCTTGACATTTCTTCCTTCCACCAGCACTGGCCTATTATCTCCGTAATTTCCCGTAGTAACTTTGGGCCGCCATATTTTATCAGCTCTATGCTAATCTGGCTCTTTAATATCTTCAGTGTTGCGTTCCGTTGCGTTCTGCCTTTTCGCTCCTTCCTCCAGTTCCCTTTCGATATCTCTGTCCGTTCTATCCTCTTTAATGTCGTCGTTCTTGCAGTATATGTTTCTTGGTTGATGTTCTTGCTTTTCTTTCCTAATACCCTGGTAAAAATTCGTTTTATTTGCTTTTGATTAAAGTTTCTTTCAATTTCCTCCATATCCCTTCTTAAAGTTTTCTTCGTTTCGTCCTGCATATTTGTTCGACCTCTCTTGTTTTTTTTTAATTCAATTTTACTCCCTTCCATTTTTTCTTCAGAAATTTCAAGTTCACTTTACGCCTCCTTTCCACTGCTAGCCTACATTCGATGTCAAATAAGCTATTCCTCTTAGTTCTTGTATCCATATTTAATATTTCCTGAGCCATTGTTGTTATTGTTTTCTCTAGGTCATCTCATCGTTCATCTATTGTTTCATGATCCATTCTTCGTATTGTATTCTGCATCCTCTCCTCGTATTTCCATCTCATTTCCACGTTTTCCAGATTCTTTATAAATATATTTCTTATCTTTCCTTTCCCTTCTCTTTTACAATATCACATACGCAGATCAAAGTACAGAGGCCATAACCTTCGTTGCATTTTTGATCGCTTTGGGCGTTCATCGGTTGCTGTCCAATCGGCTGACTGCCGATTTGTCTGTGGAGTGTAGTAATGGATCCGTGCTTCATTCATTGTCACATACCGCATAAAAAATCCATTTTATTTCGCTTAAACAGCTCAAAACATTTTTCAGAATCATTAATACGTTTTATGTTTTTGGTCCGCTGTGAGCAAACGCGGTACCTATTTTGATAGCAATTAACGCATATCCAAATGTTCATGCAAAATGTTGTAAACACTTTCTTTTGATATCTGCATATCAACCATCTCTGGCAGTTTTACTTTACGGTTTTGCGAAATAATTTTGTTACTTTTTCTGATGTTGTATGGTGTAACCACCTTAATTGGACGTTCAGAGTGTTCAGCATCATCGGTGCTTCTACGGCCACATTTGAAGTCAGCATATCAATCAAATATGGTTGATTTTCCTAGGGCAAAGTCTGGGTAATGTTTATGTAGCCATTGTTTTGCTTCAGCGGTATTTTTTTTCATCAAAAAGCAATGCTTGCAAACAAACATTTTTTTGCGTTGTTTTTTAAAGTAACAAAGGTACTTAAAGCGTCACTTAAAGCACAACAACTCAGAAACTAATTTGTCATGAAATTTTGACGCATGAAGTTTCAAGGTTGGCGCAATTGACGACGTTGTACTTCCAACATTGTAAGTAGAGGGTGATTTTTTCAGTGTGTCCGAACTTGGGATATGGGTCGCTATTAAATCATCATTGCAAATGTCATCATGGCAAATATCATCATAGCAATCATCAGGAAACATCAAATGTCTGGCAAATCATCATGGACACTCTATAATTATAATTTCACTTGAATAAAAGATATATAAAAG
This sequence comes from Cosmopolites sordidus, assembly GCA_031761425.1. Classification (NCBI taxonomy): domain Eukaryota; kingdom Metazoa; phylum Arthropoda; class Insecta; order Coleoptera; family Curculionidae; genus Cosmopolites; species Cosmopolites sordidus. The sequence continues at coordinate 12,947 of JARFXV010000740.1, read as the reverse complement.
TCACTCTTACTATATTTACACACCTGCTAGTAATGCATAGGAATCCATTGGAATGCATAAGAATATCCATTACAGTCTTTATCAATTTTTATTTCTTCTTAAATAGAGCAGCAATTTAACGTTGATTTACGTAAACTGTCCCATTTTTCGAAGAGGTTAACGCAAGAATTACATCTGTTAAAATCATATGACGCGATTAACATTAAATGAATAGTTCAGCTTCTTGTAGACAACCTGGTTCGATTTCTTGTAAACAACTTGTAAATTTATGGTAGATACAGAAAGTCTGACAATACATCTCCTACTTTTTTTTGTCAGAGGTACTTGACCAAATATGGGTCGCTATTAAATCATCATCGCAAATGCCATCATGGCGATCACCGTGGTAGGGCAGAGCGAGGCTAGTTGAGCATCTTTTCGGTTGATCTCCCATAACTTTAAGAATATGTATCGGATTTAATTGATTCTTACTCTGTTAGGTTCGTAATTTACTCTTCTCTAAAACATCTAGCGTAAAAACGATCCGAGTACAAGTTTAAAAAGTTATTGTCGGAAATGCGAGAGCGCTTCAAGTTGCTCAACGTGCCCCACTAGTGGGGCTAGTTGAGCATGGGTGTGGGGCTAGATGATCAATGGCTAAAATGGACTTGATGACTGTATAGAAAGATCTGAAAACAAAATCATTGTAATCAACAAGCAAATATTTATTTATTATGGTCATTACATACTCATATTGTTATTAAATCTCTGGAATAATTAAATTAAAATCAAACAAAATTAAATCTTTCCAATTTTTGGATTATTATTACACTTTTTATATTTAAAATTATATATTTAAGAATAATTATAACGCAAATACATATTAAATTAAAGTAGTAACTAATTATGAGATCAAGAATACTGCTAGTTGATAAATAATCCCAAATTATTAATTATCTTTGTCTCTATCACAATTAATACAAACATAGGTTAAACCAACGTTCGGCACACATTTAATATGGGACCATTGTTTGCAAATCTAACATTGAATCCAGTTTTCTCCAGGTATGCTCTCAGAAACTTACTCATAACAAACCAGACAAGCATACTCGCCCTCTTCTGAATTTGATTGAAAAATTTCCATCCTAAATTGTAACAATAATCATTAATAGAATTATCAGTATACGTAATTTTAAGTAGTAAACTTTGTGTAGAATTATCACATGCACATATTAATTGATGGTTATTAATGTATTAAAGAAAAATTTGATTTTCTACAATGAACATCTAGTGGGGCTAGTTGAGCAAGCATTGAACGCGCGTTGCCCAACTAGCCTCAGTTGAGGCAACAAAATTATGTTATAAAAAAATCATAAGAGTTAAAAATAAATAACCATCTATAATCGAAAGAACAATAATTAAGTAATCTTTAAATACTTACGTGGTTCTTATTAAGTGTTTTTATACGAGTATAGTAGAAAAATTATGATGACCTATGTAATATTTTTTTTAGGCCGAAAAAAACAAAGCGTTCTCTTATTTTATCGGAGCACCGGACAGCAATTGACAGTCGCGCTATATATTCTCCTCCCATAACCCCACCTTTTCGACATTTACATTTTCGTTGTATGTAGCTTAGTTTTCCTGATATTCTAATTGCACAACTTGCCCCTATGTTCAACTAGCCCCGCTCTACCCTACATCAAATATCTGGCAAATAATCATGGAACATTTAAGATCAGAGCAAAGCTTGCAAATTGGCGAAATTTATTATCACAATCAGTGTTCTGTGCGCCAAAATTATAAAAGTTCTTTATGCTTCACTTAATCGCCCAACCGAGCAATATATTCGCCGAATTATTGACAAATTCCGAATCCATTTCACGCTGCTGGATATTAAAATAAAAACAAGACGAAAAACTGTGCCTTCAAAAAGAAAAAATCACTACTGTTGCTGGCAGTGTTGATGAAGATCTAGATTTATCAATTCGTTAATGGCGATCGTTACAGTGCGATGATCTATGATTATTTAGTTCTAAATTTGAAATATATTGATCTGGAGGAGGTGTAATTTAATAGGTCGGCTCCACATAGCACACAGCCAGCGCAACAATCGATTTATTGAGGGAACTATTCGGTGAGATAATAATTCCGATGAACCGACCTGTTAATTGGTCACCAAGGGCAAGTGATTTCACACTTTTAGATTATTTCTTTTGGGATTATGTTATATATTTGATCTATACCGATAAACCAGCAACTATTGATGTCTTGGAAGCTAACATAACTCGGATAATTGCGGACATGAGACCTTAGCTGCTTGAAAAAGAGGTCGGAAATTAGTTTGATACGAAGTGTGATTATTAAATAACGAAACTGTCGCTGTAAAACATTTTATTTGGATTTTATACATATTTACTTATTATCACCTTCAATATACACCCCTCATCTATCCCTACAAGTCTTCTTCTGTCAACTCCTTCAGAATGCGTGCCGCTTTCTCTTCCACAGCTTTAACGGATTCAAATCTTGTTCCTTTTAATGCAGATTTCACCTTAGGAAACAGATAGAAGTCACACGGCGCAAGCTCTGGCGAATAAGGCTAGGAACCTTTTGGCAGACAATGCGGAATGAGCCGGCACATTGCTTTGAATTTTGATTTGCTCACTCAAGGTTTTTTGGATCTCGGTAAATTTAGACTCTTCCAGTGCATGGATTGGCGCTTCGTTTCAGGATCATAATTAAAAAAACCACGATTCGTGACATCTTATCACCGTTTTCAATAAGTTTGGGTCATTTTCAATAACATTCAGTCTCAGAACAAACATTGTTGCGAGCTTCTTGTTGTTCAAACGTGAGAATTTTAGGCACCGTTTTGGCACACACTTTTTGCATGTTAAAATTGTTATTTAAAATTTGCCGTACGCATTCTTTGTCAATTCCTATAGTTTCAGCAATCGCACGAATACTTAACCGATGTTCAAATCGAACCATATAACAGATTTTTTTGATATTGTCATCCTTCTTTGACGTGGAAAGGCAACTGGGGCGTGGAACTTCTTCAACGTCTTCTCGGCCATCTTAAAAACACTCAAAAACACGTGCACGCGATAAATATTCATTGCCATACACTTCTTTCAATAAATTATAAGTTTCAGTTGCGGTTTTTCCAAGATCCAAGTGAAATTTCACAACAATTCGTTGCTCTATTGTTACATTTAACATTTTTCCGGCGAAACGAAAAACAACAAGGAAGGTTACGGTTATACGGATTTGTTTACAGAAGCGAGAGGTTTTGCATTCGAAAGAGAAGGCTTCACGCTAAACAGTTGTAGGTCGCTGGCGTTTGGCGCATGCGTACTTCTTCTGTAATAGCGTCATTCCCGTTATTTAATAACACCTCGTAGTTTGCGCGTTGTCAGGAGAAGTCTGCGGCGGACATCTGTCTGAAATTGTTTTCGAACATTAATGCCGTTGAATATTATTTCACATAAACTAAATAGTTTCAAGGCATCTAATTTGTTTGTTGTTTTACTTGTATTTTAAATTCGGACGCATTAAAAAAACAACCTATTCAATATTTTTTCATTTCAGTATTGTAGTTTCATGTATAACATTATAGTTTTGTATTTGAAGAAGGCACTGTGTGTCGAAATAATTGTCATACTATTTTCTAAAATAGTAAAAATCTAAACACATCCTCTACCTCAGTTATCTTTTTTTATATAAAAATAAAACATTTTCAAAAATGTTATAAACATTATCAGTTAACACTGCGTAGCAGTATTAAAATTACACTGTTAACTTCTGTTTAAGTTACTCACATTTGTAGTAACTGTGAAATAATTTTGAACACAAATTTTCTTTATTCATGGTGTTAATTCAGTTAATTTGCTAAATTTCAATACTTCAGTTTCGTACCTCGAAATATTCCTCCATAAACAAGTGCTGAAAAGCAAAAAAAATGGAATTTGCACCTTTTCATTTGCCATTCCTTGAGCTATGAACGTCTTGTATACATGTTAAAACGCTGAAATTAACCGTCAATATATCATCGGGAGTCAGCGAACCACTAAATTTAATTAGAAAATTTCATACGGACTCAAAACACACGAACCAGCAACGTAAAAAACGAGAGAAATTCAGTTAAGATCGCGTGCTCTAACGTAATTTCGCTCTCGTAATAAACGTACGGCATGGAGATACATAAATAACATTAACATTAAAAATCATAACGGTAGTTGAGCAACGAACACATTGAGAAATTAGATAATGTTTTTTATTTCATAGTATATTTGAAGTTGAAATTCCGGTATTGAAGTATGGCCTAACGCCTGGTACAACAAAACCGATGTAACATTGGAGCTTAAGTATCAGAAATTCTACCAAACATTTTAATGTGCAAAGTCTTTTAATGTGTAAGTATATTAGGACTAGTAAAATGTTCATTTACATTTGATGCAAAAATTAATAGTGAGTGTTCTGTTTAACATAACAGTACTCAAGAAAGTCTTCAGCGAAACAGACATATATATCTGACACATAATGAAATAAAGGAACAAAGACACATGATGAAATAAAGGTGAAAGCCAAAAGAGCCGGTCTAGAAATAAATATAAACACAACAAAGATGATGGAAAAAGAATCAATTCAAGAAGAGAAGATATTGAAGTTGTGAAGGAATTTATGTAACTGGGAAGCAAACTTGGCGAAAACAATATCACAGAAGATATCAGAAATCATATTATGAACAAAAATCATATTGGTAACAAAGTTACTTATGCCCTGCATTCTATCCTAAAATCTACCCTTATTCAAAGGAACACGAAAATTAGGATCTATAAATCACTCATTCGGCCAGTAGTCACTGATGCCTGTGAGACGTGAACCCTCATAAAGAAAACAGAAGAGATGCTTGCAGTATTTGAAAGAAGAGTAATCAGGAGAATTTTTTATGCTGTGAATGGCAATGGAATTTGGAGAATCAGGTATAATTTATCAGGAATTCAAGCAATTGTCCAAAGATCTTGATATTGTACACTACGTGAGGGTTCAGTGACTCAGATAAGTGGAACACGTGACGAGAATGTCAGAAAACCGAACATCAAGGAAAATCATTGACGGTCGAATAGGAGGTAACAGAAATAGAGGTAACCCAAAGACATGATGGCAAGACAATGTAAGAAGAGGTGCTGAAGAACTACTGCACATCAAAAATTGGCAAAGGGCTTCTCGAGAAGCGGGTTGGAGGTGAAGAAGCAGATGTCAAGTCTTATTGACTACATCTGTAGACCAGGCTGGAACACAGGAAGAATAAGAAGAAGAGTCTCAAAACTTTAAAATGAGGCACAGTGACAACTAAAAGGTCTTTCAAATTAAGCGGATTTTTTTTTAATTTTGAAATAAAAGACAGATTTTACGTTGGTTAAACATGAAATACAATATCTGCCAAATAACCACCTCTTGCAGCTCAACAAACGACCACTCTTTTATCAAAATTTTGAATGATATTTTGGCATAACCGTGGCTCTATCTCACCAACGACTCGAATAATTTCATCCTTTTGCTCAGCACTCGATTGTGGATTGTCCTTGTAGACCTGGCTTTTCACTTAACCCCAAAGAAAATAGTCCAACGGTGTCAAATCACATGATCTTGGTGGTCAATAACTCGTTCAGGGAATTTTTCTTTCAATGAATTAATTATTTCATTAACAGAGTGAGGTGTAACGCCATTCTTTTCTAGATCAGTATTATTCAATTCAGCCAAAAAAATCCAGTTATCATCTCACGATATCGAACACTATTTGCAGTTAGAAATACAGCCCAATTACACTTACTGACCATAATGCACACCGAACAGTAACTCGTTTGGGATGCAAAGTTTTGTCATGAATCAATCGTGGATTTTCTTCACCCCAAATGCAGCCATTTCAAAATGTGTAACAAGATGAATTTTTGATAAAAATCATCTGTTTGTTCTTTAATCCAGTTGACAAATGTACGATGTTTTGAATGATCCAGTGGCTTCAGTTAATGTGTTATTTGAACCTTATATGCCTTCAGACCCTTTCATATAATATGCCATGTTGTGGATTCACTGAGTCCAAATTGTTGTGAGCTTCGACTAATAGAAATTTCTGGATCTTCAACAACACTCTTCTTGTAAATGACCACTACGTGTATATATTGCTCTTCTTTTATCTTCCGAACCAGTATCTTTTGAACAATTCGATTCATAGTGCTTTCAAATGGACGATGGTGCTATTTTTGTTTGAAATTTATTATACAAGATCAATAAATTTTCTAGATTAATAAATATATAATGATCGATAAATTTTATATCAATATTAATACATTTTATTAACTGTTAATTAATTAACCGTATTAATAACCGTAAATATTACGTAATTTTCCAAAAACATTTTTCACTGAACGCCCATTTTCATAAAATAATTCAACAATTTTAACTCGTTGCTGTATCGTGTACGACTCCATTTTTATAAATGTCATACATTATACTTCGAAATTAGATTAGATCTAGGACAATTTACAACATCTGTGTTTTATTCAAGAATTATAAAAACCGCTCAAATTGAAAGTGATAATCCACAATATTTTTATTCTGCTCGGGATATATTTCTGTTTTTCACGCATTGTTTTTGAAACATCTTTTGGTCGTGTGGGTAGAGTATCTGTGTTTGTTTCTGAACTGATAAATTTTGCAAAAAATATAATTGTTGCATCATCATAAGTAATCTATGTAATGTCTGAATGATTGTGGCGTGTTCAATTTTTTCAATATATGTGAACACACCACCATCATTCAGACAGTACCTAGATTACAGGTATGTGCCTGAGATATGTTTTTTATTTAGATATTTAGAAAGTAAATATTAAACTACAACATTCTGAAAACAGCTTAACACATCTTTATAAATGTAAAAATTGTGACGTAATACCAAAAGGTTTACGTTTACATATACCATATAACACAAACAGAAGCACAAATACTTTACATATTACTAGTTTAGCACTTTTAAGAGATTTCATTCAACATCACATATACACTAAACAACAATTAAATACTGACATTGATAATAGATTACAACAAATATACGAAAAAATAACTGAAGAAGATTTTAATCATATTTATAATAGCGTCTACTCCAGTTACATATATCACTTCAATATCCAAAAATACTCGTCTTAAAAAATTTAAAAATGTAATTACTGAAAAACATGGAATAAATACAAAATACATTACACATACAGACAAAAATTTAATTAATGAAACTGTAGTTAACCATTCAAGTAAAATATTATCTGATTCTGAAAAGTATGTACTTTCTAAAGGACTAAATTTTAGTATTACATCGAAAGATATTCCTAAATCAGACATTATTTGGGTAGTAGAGTCTGTTGCTCAGTGTCTGTTTCGAAAGTGCAAATGAATAACAGAATCAGATTAAAACTTATCTTATTAAAACCATTTAAAATTAAATGAAATGTATACCAGGAAGAAAGGTTAGCTATAGATAAATTAAAAAAGACACATTTATTTAAATATTGCAATCAGACAAAATTAAAACTTTAATTTATGAGAGAAATTACACTAAAATACCTACAGATCCAACCTTAAAAATAAACACAAACGTGAATTTACAGATCTAGAAAGATCACAACTTACACCACAGTATAGTATGATTCCCTATGTTATAAACTAACAAAATTTTTACTAAACAACACAAAAATTTTACTAAACAATACATCTAGCGGGTAAAACAACTTCATATATTAAAAATACTTCAGATTTTTTTAACAAACCAAAATTTAATGGTTAGTTTTGACGTGGTGAGTTTATTTACTAATGTACCAGTTGATAAATCACTTTTAATAATTAGAAAGAGATTAGAACATGACACAACATTAAAAGACCGCACTAAACTAAACATAAATACAATTTTGGAATTATTAACTCTGTGCTTAAAACCGCATATTTTCAATTAGAAAATTGATTATTATCAACGAAATTTCGGAATGGCAATGGGTTCTTCTCTTTCTCCTTTGATGAGTATGTCTTTATGGAGGAACTCGAGAATGACATATTAAGTAAATCTCTTAAAAAACCAATAATATGGCTTAGATATGTTGATGATAATTTTACAATATGGCAACATAGCATTGATGATCTAAATATTTTTTACAAGATCTAATTCTGGAGGCCCTACAATTATGTTTACTTTAGAGATGGAGAGACGACACTTTAATATTAAAACAAAGCAACACTTTAAAAACTACAGTTTACAGAAAACCGACAAACACAAATAGGTATCTCAACTTCTTTTCCAATCACTCAAAATCAATCAAAAATATGAGTAATTAAAAGTTTATATGACAGAGTAAAACTTGTTTGTACCGACAGTGATACACTACAAAAGGAAAGACATTTTAATAAAAAACAATTACCCAAAGAATGTCATAGATAAATCGTTTAAAACTTTTGATACCAGACAAAACAGACATGTTATTAATAACAATAATAATAACTCTTAAACAATTAACCTCACAATTCCTTACATCTGCGGTATTTCCGACACAATTAAACGAGTAGGAAATAAATATGACATATGAACGACAATTAAAACAAAAAAGACTCTTAGATCTATATTAACAAAAACTAAACCAACAACACACAACAGAATACCAAAAATGAAAAATGTGGTTTATAAAATTCCCTGCGAATGTGGCAAATTCTATATAGGTGAAACATCTAGACCGTTAGATGTTAGAATAAAGGAACATAAAAACCTTCGTAGAAAGGACGATTTAAATAAATCTAGAATTTGTCAACACGCATGGAAATCGGGACATAAATCAATTGGAATTGCAATTGGAAATTTGAAATTGGAACGGTATTAAAGGAATCGGTAACAAAATACAGAAGATCAAAAGAAACTGTAATAATTAATTTAAATAAAAATAACTGTATTGCTATGCCTTCGGTTGATTTAAATTCAATATGGTTCCCGATTCTAAAGAATACAATTAAATACATTTAATTATTTCAATACACAATCACACAGTAAATCTCACCTATATATATATATATATATATATATATATATATATATATATATATATATATATATATATATATATATATATATATATATATATATATATATATATATATATATATATATATATTTGTTTTGTTAGTATGTCACTGTCATAAAACATTATTGTCAATGTAAGTATCGTTGACATACACATACAAAAAAAACAATCTAACAATAACTTATTGTTTAGATTCGTTTTGAAAACGGGGGGAGAAAATCCTGCGAACCGTTAGCGTTAAAAGTTTATATTTTTTTAGAACATTTTTTTTTCAAATTTTGTTCTTGAATTGAATTGAAGGTCCTATCCTTCATACATGCCAGATTTATCACCTAGTAATGTCTGTTTATTTTCGAATATCAAAAATAAATCGATCGTCAATTTTTGAGATCTGATCAGGCCACTGAAGCTGATTAAATTTTAAGTTTTAATCAACCCTTAACCGCGCGTTTTCAAGTGTATTCTGAAGTTGAAAGAAAGAGGATTAAACTTTTGATTTAACACTAAAGTTTACGAAATTAAAATTATAATATAAATTAATGTTTAATCCTTTAAAAATTAGTACAGCCAATTCACCAGTGTACGGGGTGTGTAAATAAAGTAATTAAATTGATGGTGTAGCGTTCGATCTTTCAACACCGTTAATAATTAATAATAATCTTTTAATTTAAACAACATAAACATTTAATTATTTTAGGTTAAAGGCTTATTTTCTATTTTGGGGGGGGGGGGGGGGGGGGATCTGCAGCTCTGCAGCTCTTATATACCAGCTGCCACTACTTTGAATATGTATATCGAAATTCTCCCATGAACGAACGTTATATTAATATTTTTCAGCTCTCGCTATTAAGTAAGATACACAGACTTTAAGTTATTTTGAATTTTATAAAACGAGATGATACTGGTCGTTTTTATATTGGAGGAGAATCAGCCCAAGCTCTGACGCATCATCAATACGAGTTTGAACTTACCAGGATCACTTGGTGGTTCGTAGCAATTCTTTTCGTAAACCGGTTTTTTTTTCTAGTGCATTCTGAAAATGAGTGACAACGATTTTAAGCAACGCAACGCTATTAAGTTTTGTTTCAAACTTGGACACTGTGCGATGGAAACTTTTGCAAAACTTCAACAGGCTTATGGAAACAGTGTTTTGTCATGGGCAAGTTTTCAGGTGGTTTTGGGGCATTCTCAGAAGGCTGAGGCTCAACTAAATACGACCCGGAAATGAAGCATCAAAGTCAGGAAAGGCACATTCCAACTTCATCACGGTCCAAAAAAGCCAGCCTGAGCAAATCAAAACCCAAAAGTATGATGATACTTTTTTTTTGATAGCCAGGGGATCGTCCGTAAGGGATTTGAGCCGCAAGGCTAAACGGTTAAACAGCGCTTTTATCGAGAAGCTCATTAAAAACTTTAAAAAGGGTCATTCGTGTGAGATCGTACATCAGGAACACCTTGCTATTGCATCACGACAATACGCCTTGTCACACAGCGATTTCAATTAACGAGTTTTTGGAAGGTTAAAACATCACTGTCACTCCGCATCCACCATATTCACCAGACTTGTCATTTTTTTCGCAAGATTCACAATTCGCCTCAAAGGACAATGTTTTGGGACATTACGATTCCAGTATCGTGAGTTCCAGCACTGCTATGAAGAGTGAACAAACCACTATGGTTTTCCAAGACAACCACTTTAAAGGAGACAATCTAGAATTGTAATTTCAGTTGAATAAAAAAATATAAAGAATCAGTCTCATTACCGCACTATTATTAGTAGTTACCATTGGACGCACCAATGGGGCTTCCGAGGCAATCTTCCTAAATGTATCAAATAATTCTTAAGTAACACAACCTTCGCATTTAGGGTGATTAATGAAATATCTACGTTTCAACAAATGCTAAACGGAATTTCATCGGAATCAGTACTTAGTCCAATATTATTCAGAATTGCAATGAATAGCATCCACAGTTATCTCAGTCCTCAAATAGCGATTAGACTATTTTCTGTCGACGTTTTATTCTATTATTCAGGCGCGACAGGGGGAAGACAGATTCAATCAGCTATGAATAAACTATCAAAATGGTTCAAAATAACAGGACTTCGCATCTCTACACCTAAATCTAGAATTCTGCACTTTGGCAAGATGAGAAATTATTCCAGATTTTTACACAATTACGCTATACACAATGACAGTACCATACCATCAACCTCCTCACACAGATTCCTGAGACTGCAGTTTGACAGTATATTGTTCTGGAAGAATCATATCCTAAACTTAAAATCCAAATACTCAAAAGATATCTACATCCTAAAATTCATAGAATGTTCAAAATCAGAATATAGAAGTCTGTTAAAAATATATAAATCCCTAATCCCTGAACATCTAGATGTGATTCAGAATCGCTGCATCAGACTAGCAACAGTCTGATGCAGCGAGCCTTCCCTACTAACCCTATTCCTAGTTTAAAGGCAATTAAGTCAACTGAACCATTGAAAGTTAGGAGAGCTAACTCTGAAATAGAGATTTAGTCTATATCAAAGACCTTACATACCACATATGTAACATAACCTTATCACCTAGAGAACTAAGTGTCTCCCACCATTTCCATCGCTTATCAGAAATGTTCCACAGCACTGTGGACGACCCTCTTCACCTATTATCTATAAAGTACCCCCCTGGGCTTCTCCGAGAACCTATAGTAGATTTCTCAATTTTATTCCTTTCACTTTATGAATATTCGTCAAGCCAATCTTAACCACCAGTTTATATGCACTGACCGTTCTAAATAGGATACTGTAGTCGGATGTAGCTTTTTACATGATACAACGTCTTCAAAGTACAAACTCCCTCTATTCACAAATATTACAACTACAGAATTAGTAGTAATTTATAAAGCTACTGAGTATACCCTCACTAAAAATGATACGGTATGGGTAATAATATCTGATTTCTGAAATGCTCTTATATTGATAGAAAAACAAAGTCTCAAACATCCTGTCGTGGGCAAAATCCTTGAGAGAATTGAAAACATTTTCTGTAAGAAATCATCTATAAAATTTATATGGTGCCCAGGACACAAAGGGGTGCTTGGAAATAAAAAGGCGGATGTTGGACTTGCTAAATCAGCAATATCTGAAGGCATATCTCTCTTAAAGACATTTTACTATGTGGAACCTTTGCCTTCGGGCCAACACCAGTAAACTGAGGGAAATCAAAAATTCATTTTATCCTCCAATCTCGGAGACTTTTCCAAATAGAATGAGATCAGTAACTATACAGCACCTTATGATAGGGTACACTAAGCTCACTCATGAGCACTTATTAAAGAGTGATGATCCCCTAAGGTGCATTCAGTGTAACTTTTCCCTAACAATTCAACACCAACTAATCGAATGTACAAACATCTTAGGGCTTAGAAACGCTCTCGTACTGAAAAGAGAACTATCAGCAATTTTCTTACCAGAAAACAATTAAGAATTAATAACATTTGTAAAATCCTCAGGATTCTGGGGGAAATTATGATAATAATAATAATAATCTATGTCAACAAGCAGCAAGAGCCAAGGGAAAGGGCTCAATGCGGCTTAAGCTTTTACTTTTATTTTGCCTTCATTTATTTGTATATTTTTATCTATTTTATGCTACTTTTATTTATTCACAAATATCTGTTAGTTAGTTTAAATTCCAATATACAATTCAATTAATGTCACATGTGAACAATACATGTTTTTACAATCTCTCTGTTAGTATGTTTAAATTGCTTGTGAAAGTACTTGTTGTTTTAACTTAGTGTGACAGTGATTTGACCGACTATTTGCGTACGGTCGCTGAATGACCTAAGGGT